>ML682116.1:2523761-2645772 GCA_007922195.1 Podocnemis expansa | reverse complement strand
GTGTGTGTGTGTGTGTGTGTGTGTGTGTGTGTGTGTGTGTGTGTGTGAGAGAGAAAACTGTATGCCTAAAATATTTTAAAACTGACTAGAAATTTGAGTGCCCCACTTAAGACATCTTAAAGGAGCAAATAACTCAGTTCCTTTAGCTTAAAACTCGTAATCCTGTAAAAATATCTCCAGTTAGGCATACAAAATCTGAGATACTCAAAAAATCACAAAAACAAACAAGGAGTCTTGCAGCACTTCAAAAGACCAACAAATTTATTTACTGTGATGACCTTTCATGGGAGAATATACTACTTTGTCAGATGCTTGAAGATGGGAAATGAAGACAGATTTTCTCCCACAACATCTCACCTGATAAATCTGCTAGTCTTTAAAAGTGCCACAGGACTCCTTGCTTGTTTTGCCACACTAGAGTAACATGGCCACCTCTTTGGAACTTGCCAAAATCACTAGTCACTTTCCAAAATGTAGGCCTAGAATTAAGCTCCTGATCCCATGAATACCCTCATCTCTTACTGACTCAGAACTGTAGCAGGAGCTTACCGCCTACTAAGATAGGCCCACAAAAATCTTAACAATTAATAAACACACTGGAGCAGTGTAGGGAGCAATAGAAGGCATCAATCACTACTAATCTATACCCTAGAAAAGCACCTTCGCTAACCATTTTTTGATACTGGTCAAAGCACAAAGTATAAACTCTTGCTAATCACTCTACCAAGAGAGATTTTTTTAAAATTGTTCTGGTCTTTTAAACTTTCTTTGAACAAGAGATAAGCACCCAGCATCTTGATTTTGAACTTGCATATCTTTCAGTCTTTCCTCGCAGTTCATTTGGCTTCAAATTCTTGGAATACCTATGTTGTTTTACCGTTCACTTAAACAACAGATTAGGAAACGCCACCATTCAGAGGGTTAAGTGAACAACAACTTTATTTCAGCTTTATCACCCTCCTTGACTAACTTTCACCCTGTTTTTTTTTTTTTTAAGATTAGACCCATTTTTACAAGCAGATGCTTACAGTCTCATATAGCACAATCTTTGTCTTTCCCCCTTCCCCTGAAGCTCTACTGTCTGCTCTGGCCAGAGATGCCCTGTTATTTACAGCACATTATTATTCCAGGGTTTCCATCATCTGCCAAGGACTGCAACTCAAAATGGCACTGTATTTAATTGTAGCATTGAGAGAAAAATGAATTTAGTACCAAATGTATCTCCTCCAATTGAGTTTACATGAGCACTTTCACTATACACACACACACACTTTTCAGGGGTAAGAAACATTCCCTGCTAAGGTAATGTTTCTGGCCACAATATGGGGAAATTATTTTATCCAAATTTTAAATAATTCTACATTTCTTTTATAATTTGTGTCCATAAAATATGGGCTCTACTTTTTATTCTGACCACAGTACAGTATGTTTTGTTTAAAAAAAAAAAAAAAGTCTCTGAAGTGATTAGAGGATGTAGGAAGTATGGTGCAGAAGTGTCAAAGTCATTCAATGTAGGGGGCCACAATGGAAGGCAGGACACCCATCGTGGGCCGTGCACCTGCAAGGGCTCCCAAACCCTTTCTCCTACCACATTCAGAGCAGCATGGGTTCCCCTTTCTCCTCCCCAACCCTCCAGGCTCTCTGACACCTTCCCTTTGCCCTGTACTCTTGGCTCCCCTTTGCAACTCTGGCTCCCAGCACCCCCCCCCCCCAGCTGTGCAGCTCCTGGACCCCCTTCCTTACCCTGAGGAGTAGCCCCCAGACCCCATTCCTTCCCTGGCTACACAGCTCCCAGACCCTCATCCTTTCCTCGCTGCACAGCTCCTGGACCCCCTTCTTCTTTCCTACCCTGCGGCACCAGGTAATCAACCAGTCTCAGTCACAGACAGGCTGGGCTCCTTCCTCCTCGTCCACTCACTGTCAGTCATTTAGCATGCTGACTTTTGGTTGGGCATAGTCCTGGCTGGCCTCTGATTGGCCCGTTCCCCATGTGGGCACCTCCCACTTTTTCTATTTCTTATTTGTGATTCATGTGCTATCAATCAGATTAGCATGCTGACAGGGTGAACAGCTGGGGTGGGGGCAGGTGTGGTGGCTCTCCAGGAGCCCAACCCAGCCTGCTGTGACTGAGATTCTGATTGGTTGGGAGACCATAGCAGAGCCAAGTTCAGATTGGCTGGAGTGCTTCCTTTGTTCCCTTGTGCTCTGACTGAGATCACGTGACTGAGTCAGTGTATATGCCCACACACGTGCGCCCTGCTCTTTGCTGGCAGCTTGTGTCTGCTATTTGCTGCTGCAGATAGTAGCTCTCAGGCACAGCCCTGGCATCAGCTTTGCAGCCCAGACAAGTTCCCTTGGTGGGCCACATCCAGTCCACCGGCCACAAGTTTGACACCCATGGTTTAGTGACTCTGCAAAGCTTGTGCAACATAAAATAAGAACTTTTGCTTCAATATCTCATCACTTTAATGGCTCTTAAAGGAATTATTATCGTCAGGGGTTAAAGTAAGTGGGAATGCACAGAAACGCATTCCAGGGCCCCCTATTTCTGGGCTGGCAGTGTTCTGGGGCCCCTAAAAATAGAGGAACGCACTGGAACACTGCGTTCCTGGGTCCCGCTAAAGTAGCATGAGCAGTGGGAATGCAGTGTTGCAGTGGCTCCACCTTAAACCCTGTTCCACCTTAAGCCTGGCCAGCAGAGAGCTGTAGCAGGCCTGGAGTTTGTGAATCTCCCTCCCCCGCATGGCAGAGCAGCTTATAAGCCTGCAAACAGAAGAGGTAAGGGTTGGGGGGGGGGGGGGGGTGGGGGTTATGTGTGTGTCTGGGGGTGGCTGGCTGCGTGTGGGGGGGGCTGGGTTCTGGGAATGGGTATTGTGGGGCCCACCTGTGCTGGAGGGGAAGCCCACCTATGACAGATGGGAGTTCACCTGTGCCGGAGGGTTGGGGGGGCACCCAAATTATACTTCAACCTCTGATTATTGTTTATTGAGTAAAATTATGTTTTTAAAATATGCTTAAACTCAGCACCACATAATAAATCCTAAAGCTTCTGAAATTCACCCAGTGATCAAGAGCTTGCAATTACATTCCCTTAAACCAGGGTTTGACAAAACTGGCAGCGAAATAGGTACCCAGCTTCAAAGAGCGGTGCCAAGTTGCCCAGTCACTGAAATGCTGTCATATCTGCCAAGTGCCTACTAAAGGCATCTGTGTAATTTTATTTTGGTCACCAGAGAGTGCTCCTCCACTGCATTTTCCTAGTGGTGTTTGGTAAAGGTGCTGGCAATTTTATATACTGACACCAGAGGGCACACCTTGGCTGTATTTCTCCAGCAAAGCTAGGCGTCAGGCAACAAACCCTGGTCGCCATGGTGACCTGGTGCTTGGGATTTGTCGAGCCCTGCCTTAAACCCAACACATACTTACATTACTATGTTTCTTTTATGGATATAATTTGCATATAATAGTCACATAATTATAATGGCTCCTTGGACATCATAAGATATATGCTTTTATGAAGGACAGCTTTTGTCACCAAAACAGTCCTAGTGTATACAGTAGGCTCCCCTCTTTGCTGACAAAACTGCCATGCTTTGTCTATAAAATAATGACAACAAACTGAGTGGCAAAGGACTTTTATTGGAAAAGTAAAGGCAGCAGAATGTCAGTTTGGACACTCTGCCTCCTTGGAGTGGCAGGGAGCTGTCATACTTGTCAATTTCACTGCTCAAACAGAGAAGCAAAATTGACAAGGGGAGGGTCCCCAGCAGCAGGGCTTCAGTTGCCTGGGGCTTGCGAGGGTCCTGGGTGGGGGCTGCCATAACAGCAAGCCCCAGTGGCTGCCCCCTGCCACTGTGGCTCCTCTGTCTCTGGTGGCTCCAGTCACGCCACCTCCTCACCACTGCTGGGACTCCTCCGTCCCTGGGAACTTTAGCCCCCTGCACTCCAGGAATCGAGGAGCATCGCTGGCTGCCCCCCCCCCCGCATATGGAAAAGAGGAGTGACAAGTGGGGGACAGCCACTGTGGCTCCTCCATCTGGTAGCCAGGCAGCTGAAACCGTCATGGTTCCTCTGTCCCCAGTGGCAGCGCATCTGCAGCTGCTGGGGCCTGCCATTCCCTGACAGCTTCAGGCGCACTGCTGCTGGAACAGAGGAGTCTGGGCAGCTGCTGCTGGGGATCTGTGGGCTTCCCAGAGTCCCAGGGCGATGAACATCTGGCCCAGGGGCAGGCCAGCCCATGAGATGGACTCCACTCTCCCGCCCCTCCTCTGGGCCAACTGTGCTGCCTTAGGGGCGGGGAGGACCAGCTGGCTCCATCTCTAGAGGTGGAGTGGCTGGTTCAGGGAGGGGCAGGAGTGCGGGCTCCGGCTTCTGGGCTGGCCTGCCCCACCCCTGATGTGGCACCATGGCACCCCTAAGCCAGGGGCACCCTGAGCCAGGACTTCATTGTCTTATGGGTAGAGCTGACCCTGGGTCATGTGAAAAATAAGACTGTTCATCTTTAAAAGTGCCACAGGCAGGGCTGTCCCTAGGGTGGGTTAGGGCCAGCCGGCTGGCCAAGAGCTGGGGTAGAAAAGCAGAGCCCGGCCTCTGGGCTCTCCAAACTCACCCCTGGGCCGGCTATTCTACCCTGGGGGCAGAAGGGCCAGCCCAGTGGCTGGATTCTGCACACCTGTCCCACCCCACTGCCTTTGGCTTTCCGACAAAGGCGACAGGACAGCAGTGGGGGACAGCAGTGCATGGCCCATGGAACTGCAGGACGCAGAGTGGTCACCTCTCTCATTGCCCCTAAAGACAGCTCTGGCCACAAGACTCCTTGTTTGTTTGGGCACAGATTTGTTACATTCAGAAAAGATTAAACCTTTGGGACCTAGGCATGTCCCAGTTCCAAATTTAAAGCTCAAACAAAATCAAACAAAAATTTTCCTAAAATGAGTACTAACTACACTAAAAGCCTAGCTAACTGTAACAATAAAATCTAGACAAATTTTATCTAAGAGACAAGGGGAAGAGTACAACCAAGACACACGCTCATACTACCAATCCCAGGTGGTAAGAAGGAACTGTGAGAGTTCAGAGCAATCTGCCCCTTTATCCTCTCTGCTAGTAGCAAAACCAAGTGCAGGGCCCATGCTCTACCACACTGGCATGACTGTCGGAAAAAGCTGTCTGCATGCCACTGTGTCAAAGGTAGGCACCTGAAGTAAGAGGGACATGTGAAAGCATTCGCACAGTGAACATCCTTCAAGTTCTCTGAAATAACTATATAAATAATCAGGCATGGCAGAACTCAATTTTTAACAAAAATGTTGGTGGCTTTTTAGGTTTTTTTTAAAAGGGAATTTAGTAATTTACTTATTTAAATTTTCACAGCTATGCAATATCATGGGCTTTAAGCACTGTTTTCTATTTTCATCTAAGTATGTTGGTTCAGTCCATGGGTTTGCAGTAAGACAATAATTATTTGCTGAGATTCAAAAAGTTAAAGCTCCCTCACCAGAAAAACAAACCATTCAAATCATACGTCAACATATATAAAGTATATAGGCTTAAATCAAATTAACAGGTTTTCAAGCATCATTTCTCTTACTTTGCCTATCTGTAAATGTCCATCTCTATGGAAATTTTTGTTGGTTTGTGCATCTATGGTAAAAAAAAAAAAAAAAAAAGACATTTTTCATCATTTACTGGTAAAAATCTAATCCTGCCAAGCTTGTGTGTAATATAACTAGAAGAGAATGTAGAAAGTGGCAGTACTCAATTTCAAGTCCTCTGAAAAGAGCTGAATTTCTGCTCAAATGATCAGTAGCTAAAGAGTTAAAGATATTAGAATAAAAACCATCATTAAACACCAGAATTAAAATCCTGAAAGGATGGCTGGGGGTTATTCATGCTTTTCTAAGCTATTATTTCTGTATGCTACTCAGAAAGCTAGCACTAAGTCACATTCAAACAGTTCTCTTCGTATCTGAGAGACTAGATTTTTGGGAGAGATGAGGAGAAAGAAGAGGAAGAAAAATGAAAACTTAAATTCTGCCACAACTAATGAGAATACCATAATGGTGTTGGTACTGCATGTCATCCCTGCTCTAACCCCTTCCCATAGCAGATTAAGATACAGTTCTGAAGGAGCATGTCTATTCAGAGTCCTTACAGGTTTGGGTGTGATATACAAACACTAAGTGCACAATATGACTGCATTTTTGTGTGTTGGGCCACAATCTTATGGTTTATTGCAGGGTGGTGTTTTTGTTTGTTTTTTAAATAGAATAAAGTTACAGATTTCTAGGGTTACTTTTTAGAATATAGTTAAATATCATAGTAAGATGTCAGTTAAAGTTTTACTGAAGAGGAAAGTTTTTTCTCAGAAGAAATGAATAGGAAGAGGGGGGAAATGAGCATGCATTAGAAATCGGTATACTATCTCCCAGAGGGCAACTATAGAACAACCTGTCAAGTAATCAAAGATAACCAAAGAAATGTGTTAAACTCCTGATTTTTTTTTTTTCTGTTCAGTATCAGGTAAATCCAAATTTTACCACCTGACAGAGCTTCCTTTTTCTATGAATTTCCAGTTTCTTTCTCCACATCATCCTTTATCACCACTCAATGCCTTGACAACTCTGTTGTTGGGAGAGATATCCATTGACATGCATTTTCTAAAACAGTAGTTCCCAAAGAGTAGATTGTGACCCACCAGTGGCTACAGGAAGGCTCTATCCAGTTTGTGGACCATTGTGGATGGGAGCCTGGAGAGGAGGGGAAGAAGAGCTTGAAGAGCAAGCCCACTTCACAAGTCAAGGCCTGGCTCCTTGTTCCAAGCATTGTGATGGGACATGTAGGATTGCAGCACCATTAATTTGAGATTGGCCTGGAGGGACAAGCAGGCCAAACCTGCAGTGACACCGAGCCAGGTCCAGGTCTGAGCAACAGGAGCTGTCATTCCATGCTAAGTGCAAAGGGAGCTCATTCTCTAAGCCCTCCAAAACCCACTCTCACCTCTGCACCAAACTAGGATAAGGGCTGCAGTGTCAGAGCAGAGGGAGGTGTTTAGGAACCACTTTAGAACATAAAGGGCAATGCCGAACCATTTACATAACAGCTATTTTATCTATTTTATATTAATAAATATATAATAATAGTAATAAATTGTACTGCTGATGGAAAAGAGGTTATTATTGGGCACTATAAATTCAGTTTGATGAATTTACAATTGTAAAAAAGGTTCCTTTTCAATTTAAAAATAAAGGGTCAAAACAAATGGCTCCACGAATATAAACCAGGGGTGGCCAAACTTATAGAACTCAAGAGCCACACAAGTCGATTATTAAACCTTCAAGAGCCGCACTAAGGCATGTAGCCATATACATTTACCTACTCCAAAATTACCACGTTTAAAATTCATTGCACACTTTAATTTTATTGTAAAAAGAGGGCAAATATGGATCCTACTAATGTCAGATTCTAATACGTACTTATGTAAGGTTACCATGAAAAATTAGGCCTATACAGTAAAAGCTTAGCTGTTGCTCAATGTAGAAGACTGCAGGCTAGCAGCAAGTTTTTTTAAATCCTAACCATGCGGTGCTTCTCCATACCGTCCCGACCCCCTCCTGAACTTCTACACTGGGGCTGCTTTCCTAAATTGATTTTCTGACATTCTTCTGGGAGCCACACTTTTTCACTCAAGAGCCACATGTGGCTCCCAAGCTGCAGTTTGGCCACTCCTGATATAAACAAATCACCACACGTTGAACTCTTATATATATTTTCCTGGTTTTACACTAAAAAGGACACTATGAATGATACAGAATCAGTTCTGGAACTTATGGACATTGATGTTGGGAGTCA
Source organism: Podocnemis expansa (assembly GCA_007922195.1). Classification (NCBI taxonomy): domain Eukaryota; kingdom Metazoa; phylum Chordata; order Testudines; family Podocnemididae; genus Podocnemis; species Podocnemis expansa. The sequence goes on along the minus strand of ML682116.1, from coordinate 2,637,921 downwards.
AAATTAAATTTAAAAAACAAACAAAATTTTTAAGGATGTCAATGATTAAAAAATTAATAGTAATTAATCATGAAATTTAAAAAATAGTCATGATTAATTACAGTTTTAATCCCACTGTCACACAATAAAATACCAGTTTAAAATTCTTACAAGTCTTTGCATTTTTTTAGCATTTTCAAATGTATTTTGATTTCTATTATAGCAGAATAAAATGTGTACAAGAGCTCACTTTGTATTGTTTTTATTACAAACATCTGCACTGCAAAAATAATAAAAAGAAATAGCATTTTTCAGTTGACCTCATAAGTATTGTAGTGTAATATCTATCATGAAAGTACAACTTACAAATGTAGATTATTTTTCCCTTAACAAAACTTTGGAGCCTACAGGTCAAAGCAAGAAGGCGCATACATATGTTTAGCAAATCTGGCATGAAAGTACCTTTCAATACCAGCTATAACACTGCAGTGCGAATGCCAGTTTTCACTTTCAGATGGCACTGTAAACAGAAAGTAGACAACATTATCGCCTGCAAATGTAAACAAACTTGTTTGTCTTGGCTCCTTGGTGAACCAGAGGTAGGACTGAGTGGACCTGTATGAGGTAAACTGAAAAATACTATTTCCTTTATCTTTTTATATTGCAAATATTTGAAATAAAAATAATAGAAAATGATCACTGTACATTTTGTATCGTGTTGTGATTAAACCGATATATTTGAAATTGTAGAAAAACATCAAAATTATAATGAATTTAAATTGGTATTCTTGCACTGTTTAACAATGTAATTAAAACTACAATTAATCACAACATTTTAAATGTAGCTAATTTTGCAGTAACTATGATTAATTGATAGCCCTCATTATTTTGTAGGTGTGGAAAGAAAATATGTTAGTATTAACTTTAAGAAGACCAAAATCCTTGGAACCCAGGGGTACAAAAGAGATAGAAGTCACTCCTTGTCACACAAAGAAGTTCACAACTACCTGGCCGAAATTCTCTCTCATAAGCAATTTACCACCTAAAATACAAAATGAAAACCCAAGATTGACTTAAAGGACAAATACGCTATGATCTAATTTGGTATATCTTGTTTTTACTCATACAGGAAAGGACAAAGCCAGAAAATAATACATACTGCAGAAAATAACATTTTGCAACAAATTCTGTTTTCAGGTCAAAAGGTTGGAGTGATGAAAAGAAACTGGCCCATGGAGATCAAGTTATTCTCACTGCTATTTTGTCAGAACATAAATCTATTTTTTATTATTTGTCTTAGTTCTGTCTTTTGAACAATTAAAAAGTGATAATTTTTGCCACCCAGACTTAAATGTACATGGTTTTGCTTTGTGTTTGAACGAATGGGTAAAGAGAAAGAAAAAACTGTTCCTCTTTTCTAGGTCTTAGTTTTCAAAAAAAGATAAATGTAAATATATAATAAAAAAACTTACTAAAGGTACTTATTTTAACAGAAGAACCATAAATGTAAGAGGAAGGAAAAACAAATAGCAATCTAGGTTACTGCTTACCTTTTTTCCTCCTGTTACGAACTGCTTGCAGTGGGATCTTACAAACTGAGGGTGGACAGCAACAATCTGTGCTCAAAGGGGGAGAAAAAGTATAATTGCTGAAGTATTTATTTATTTTTTAAATTGCAACATTAAGACCTATATCAGCTTTCACACTATGCAACCATTGCCCGTTACTGATTGTTACAGCTGTATGTCTTTTATAAGAGAGAGATAAAAAGCACATCTTTTCCCATTCAGATGATATCACAGTAATGAAGTGGCTCAAGTGGCCGAAACACAGCATTTTTGGGAAAATATCATTATAGTTCTCTTCCATAAAAAGAAAGTCTTATACCAAAAAAACTGCCCTTTTTCCCGCCAAGACATTTTTTCTCCATTGCCATCTGGCTCCATGAACAATCCTATTATTGCTTCTCATTGATGGCAGTCAGCTCATCTATGGCAACTACCGAGTGCATCATTACTGTGATATCATCATCACACAACACTTTATCCAAGGGTAGATTTAAGATTCTAATCAATTAAACATACTGACCTAGCACTTATTAGAAGGATCAAAATTTATACTCACTGATCTAAAAAGACAGGAAACAATTGAAACCTGACAATTTCCTCTCACACTTTTCCTTTTTTATTTTAATAACTCAGTAATACTCAGACTATACAAAACCAAGATCAGCTTTCCCCCCAACCTAACCAGCTCAAAAGCTTATGGACCGAGATAGCTTTTCTGGTGATTTAAACAACAGTAAGGCAAAGAACTAGTATTTTTCCACAACAGAATCAGCATGACCCTTTGTTTATTAAAAGCAACAATACTGTACTTGTTAAGGATTAAATAAATACTTACTTTAATAGGACAGTCAAACGTTTCATGAAATTCTTCTCCTGAATACAGTCCAAACACCTGCACCTAAAGAGACAGTTAAAATCAAATCATGTAATCACACTTTGACGAACACTGGGAAAGTGAATGAAAACTCTAACACACTTTATTAAAACAATACAGTCCATTTAACAATACGGAGCTACATGAAACTCTCTTGGACTCCATTAAGGTATCTGATGAAACTGAACAGTATCAGAGCAGGTTTTTATAAGCACCACATGAAATGAGAGTTCTTTTTGCTTTAGGCCTATGATGTCAGATACTCATCTAATAGATATGAAAAGCATTCATATAATCTATAATAAAACTTGATGGAACATATATGTAAAGCTTTTCTTTTTTGAAAAGCTAATTAAAAAAAAAAGTTAATACAGTTCAGCTTCAGAGGTGTTTCCTGCAATGTTTTTAAGTCTCCAAAAATCTCTTGAGTACAATAAAGCATACTCCTATGAAATGTAAGATGTGAATGACAACAAAATTAGCTCAATGTAAGGCTGCTTGCATAGCCTAACTCTGCAAGAGTCTATACTACAATGTTACTCCCGCTGATGTAAGTCACTCACTACGCCGACCCAAAAATTCCACCTCAGTAAGAGGTATAGAGCTCAGACAGGCATAATCAGGTCAAGGCAACACCCACAGACACTGCTTAGCTTATGTTGTCTGTTGCAGCCTGTCAGCCCTGCTGTCCTGGGCAGCAAGGCTCCAGTGGACAGCTGCCCATAATGCCCCACTTAAGTTAGTGTAAGCATTCCTGGTGAGGATGTGAACCGCGGTGACCATAGGTTGACCTAACTCAAGTCAACTTAATTTCATTCTGTAGTCATGCGCTAAGCACCACCATTTTCATGGCTTTTCCTAAAAGTATCTAGTAGGACTATGCTTTTCTCCTTACACTCAGGAACTTCTTTCTGTGAAGTTCCCTTTCCTGTGCTAGTGCACTGAAGTAACTATTGGTATATGCTAGTTAGTAGTCAGTGTAGTTATAACCATATATAATACATACAGTTTTATTTCCATCACAGTCGAACACACTAAGTACAGCTACAGCAAAAAAAAAAAACAAAAAAAAACCACCCCACTATATTCATGATAGTAAAAGTGTTTAATACGTTTTAAGAACAGAAAAATGTTTTCTTCTCTTTAAATAATAGCTGAGAGTAATCAAATCTGTGCATGTAACGTAAATGAGTGATGCAATGAAGAAAGATAGAAGATTTATTTAAATAATGGTGTCAATGACCATGTAAATAGAAATATTTCTGGAGAAACGTGGATAAAGACAACACAAAAATTCAATGAATGGAAAATGAAAACCTTAGCTTAAGTCTTTGTAAATGCTACTACCCTGGCCTGGCTAGAAAAAGAAGAGAGGGTGCATGTGTACTTGTGGATACTTATTTAGGCTCTGCAGAGCTGGGGTCACAAGCTGTAATGGACTTGCCTCCCTACTTCTAGCAAGCAACTTACACACTTGAGAATCTTATACATTTCAAGTAGAGGGGTGAAAGAAATGCCTGGAACACACATGCCAATAACAGGAGTTTTGCACCATCATAAAAATATCTATTACCTCAAGTCTGTTCAAGAGATGCTCTTCTAGACCCTTGCATTTTCATATGAACTGTTTTGAACTAATCAACTGAGCCCCAATTTATTTAGCGCAGGGTTTGGCTATCTTGTAAAAATGGGAAACTCAATCAACAGTAATAGTTAATTACTGTACAGGCAAATGAGAAGCAATCATGTATGAACAGACATTGACATTGGATCCTACTTTTCTAAGAGAGATAATCTTAACAGCGGATTTATTCTACATGTTCAAGGGAATAGACGTTGTTGTCTCCTTTTGGCCTTCTATTATGGCCTTAACTATAGCCTTTTCCATCTCTGTCTTTAAGGACTTTATTTGCTCCTCAGGAATCTCAGAAAAAGTAACAGGATCTTTTGAACAAAGCTGGCCAGCCACAAGTGATGGACTAAAACAACTTTAGTTCAGTTATCTTCCCAGGAAGACCTACTCACACTAAAACTGCGAAGCTAGAGGTGGGACTCCCCTGCTCATGTACACACACTGGAGCCAGCATGAGTATAAATAACAGCACAGCTGTGGTAGCACAGATAGCAGCAGCAAAGTTATGGCTGAGCCACCCTCGGATTTCAAGAGGGAGTTGTACTCAGCTCACCTCAGCTGTGCCTCTGCTTTAATGGCTTGATGAGAGCTAGCACAAGCATATGTACACGAGCAGAGGAATCACACCCTGGCTCACAGTACAGATATAGCCTCAGATATAACAGTGATGAGATCTCTAGGGAGTAGCTGGACATAACCAGCGAGGGTACACACAGCACTCAATACATTGGGTCTGAGTATAAGTTCCATTGTGAACCAAAAATCAACAATACTGCCTACATACAGGTGCAAAAGAACAATGAGGTTTCAAATAATTGCAATATGGTTGGAACATGGTGCTACATGACCCATAATTGGCTGGAGAGCTAAGCAGCCCTTGGTTTGATTGTACATCTAGTGGACTAAGTGTACGAATGACAATCTCACTCTCTCTCTAACCAGCTTGTCTCCTGTTCCCTCAGCAGTACTGCCAATTTGGTGAATTACTGACTAGAGCCAAGCTATTCCTCCCTAGGCTTGAAAACTGTTTGGAGAGAGCAAGAAGCACTAGAGGGCTGTGATGATGGAAGTTAGGCAGTGAGCTACAGATGAATGGGCTATATTCAGGCTGAGATAAACTCTAAACCTATAAATATCTTTGGGGTTGGAGATTGACCCCTCCAAGCCCCCTAAAAAAAAAAATCAACTTGTGCAACCAGGTAAACAAAATAATCACAATGCAGGCAAATGAAGGGGAAAAGACCAAGGAGAAGAGGGAAAAAAAAAAAAAATCAGAGGGAGAACATGAGAACCTTCTATCCACCTCTTGAAATCAACCTGTTTTGGAATGGAGTGGGAAACAAGAGGAGGAAGAACCAATCTTCACACCACAGTGCTTTTTAAAATGAATTAAAATGAAATAACCAAAACTAAATAACAAGTTACTAGAATTGCAACAGGTGCAACGAACATGTAGCACTGTGTTGCTCATGCACACAGTGATATATGTTTTCCACATTTACATTCTTTCAGAATTTGGAAGTAAAATAGATCCAGTAAACCAAAGGAAAAATAACCTCACATTATAAAACACATATCAGGGGACACTACAATCAGTTTATTACTCTTTAATGTCTTTTACTCTACAAAGAGAAAGTGATTCTTTTAAAATTACAAAGCTATATTTGATTTATCCAGTTCTCCCTTCTGTCTCCAGTCAGTTTACCACATTTTTAAGTAGACTAAAAAGCATCCCATAATGGGAGGCCATTATGTTTCAAAAATTCTCTGTATCTGATTTCACATATACAAATTCCAGAGGGGTAGCCATGTTAGTCTATTACATGCAGTATCTCCATATCTGATTTAAGACATACATACTGGACCTTCAGTACCCCAGTATATGGTCTCGTACTTAAATTGATAAAAAGGACAGAACTGATAATTGAGGGTGTCCAGATTTAGATTTTCGGTTGGTTTATAAGTTCCAAGTCTGAGACTCCAGTTCTAGAAAACTCCTTGATACCAACTGGGCTTGGAAATACTTTATTGCTCTCTAGTGGCTTCTGCGATTAACTCAGGATCATTTGTTAGTCTAAGTGCCACAGGATTCCTTGCTTGTTTTGCTGAACTAGCTTAACACAGCTACTCCTTTGGAACTTGCTCTTTATCAGTCACAAAAGGTAGCCCAATGCCAGGTTGATGGTCAGAGAAGTACAGAAGGAAAAACGGTGAAGAAAAATAAAGTGTGTAATTTAGAGAAACACACAAGTGAGAAAACAGCTCATCTCAAAGTTTTCCTTCAAGAAATGAATCATCAACTCTTTATCTGTTGCGGATTGACTCATGTCAGAGGAAAATACATTTTTCACCTGGTGCAAAGATCTTTTTCAGCGATACCCTTAAAGACTATACCTCTTCATTAACTCATAAAGAATACCTGAGGGATTGTAGCTGCTTCAAAATCCATAGAGATTATTCTTTCCTGTATTCCGTTTTATGTCTGAAGCTGCTTTAACAGAATCAAACTTATTTTTTGAACATATGTTTACTAATTTTATTACCTGCCTATATGTTTTGTACCTACACAATTAGCATTTAGGTAAACATGGAGCTCTATAAATATTTTCTATCCAGTTTTCATGTAAAAGTTGCTGCCACAGGAAACTAGCTGAAGTTTGATCATACAGTAAAGCACAAAACTAAAACTCGGGAAAACAATGATAAATTTCCAGCTTTGCTGCAGACTTTCTATGTATTCTTAGGCACGTTACTTAATCTTCTTTGCTGCAGTTCATTATATGTAAAATACAGAAAATAACATTAATCATTTTTGTTAATTTTTATTGAAATAGTGCATAGAAGTCTCAGCGACGGATCAGGCTTCCATTATGACACACACTGTACAAACATATAACAAAAAGAAACTCTGTGCCTTGAAATGCTTATTTTCTAAGTAAAAGATAAGTCAGAAACCCTTTGACTGGCTTGTCTACTTTGCTATTATCATGCAAAGACTTGCTTAATTGTGCTTAATTTTATAGTCACAGTAGTTCCACTGAAGTCAATGAATTACTCGTAGTGTATAAAGCTAAGTATGTGCCCAAAAGCCTCTGTACAGTCAGGACCTTAGACGGTAAAGTCTCTTCCGAGAAGGCTATCTTCTCTAACTTTACATACAGCACGTAACCTTGGTTGAGGATTCTAAAAGCTACTATCATAAAAATAAAATATTAGTAACAGTTGTAATATTTTCCATGTGGCCTCAGTGCTGAGGCATAACAGTAGTGTTAAGTTAAAAAGCGAGAAGCAGGCAAAGCAAGTTGCCATATACTGTCTGTAGTTTGATTTATTTTTTCCTGTGCACTTCACATTATTCACCCTTGTTTTTGGATTCCTTAATAGATCTCTAACTCTTTTTGTGAAAGCACAAAACCTTTTGGCTTCTGAAGCTACCTCAGCTTTGAAGTCTTCAGATGGACACTGAACTGCTCAATGTGGAGAGATAGTAATGCTCCTGGTCTCCAAGAAGAAAAGTGCTCAATAAAGTACATACATTTCAACTCAACTACAAATGTACCAAGAACAGAACTGGATTGTGAGACAGAGGTTTACATTGTCCTGTGTGTAATATATTAATATCTGCCCATGACCATTTGGAGTCATAGGAACAAAAGCTTGACCTATATTTCTGGTGAAAACATAATTCATTTTCCCAAGAAAGGAACATTTTCTAAATAAACCCAAGTATTACAGTGCTCTCTAGAAAATAATTGTTTATGCAATATTCACACTACTGTATGGGTGTTTCTGCAGATTTTTAAAATTAAATGTATAATCATTGAAGTGAATTTAATGAATCACAGTGCATGACGTGAGGTCTCACTCTATTAGATTCTTATTTCAAATCTAATCCAGTCACATCCAGGAGTCCTTACAAAGGACTTTTTGGGTGGGGGCTGGGGGGGGCAGGAAGGTTTGGTTTTTTAAAAACATTCAAACCCAATGACACTAGCATAACATATATATCCTTAAAATAATTACTGACCCTTCCATTATCTTGCTTAGAATACATCACATGGGCTGAGTTTCTCAGAGGTTGTAAAATTTAACAACCCTTTTTGATAGGCATTAGTATCCTAGCCCACTAATTGGGATACTAACATCAAGATACGTTTGAGAAACATTATGCTTGGATGTATAAGATGGCTCCATGCAAGAGAAGCAAAACTCATTTTTTAAGTAAATAGAAATTAATATTTTCCTTCTTTTCCTATCACAAGAGCCAACATTAGTTTTAATTTACTGATCCTTAATGGATCAGTGGATTAGGATCACCAAACCCTCCCAAATTAGATTAGTGAAAACCATGTTATCCTCAGTAAGTGAGACAGATATTAAGAAGTGATTTTAATGTAGTGTATCTGTTTACTAGCAGTATTTTCAAGAAGTTAAAATACACCATGTACATTAGAATTTTATCACTGCAAGCCAACATTTAAAAAGACTTTCACTGACTTAAAAAAAACAACAACAACAACAACAACAAAAAGACAGTCTTGTAAGTGGAAAATCAATCACCAAAATCACCAAATGTCACAACTCTGCATTCCAGGGAAGCAATGATAATTGTTAGTTATACACTGTACAAATGATGTATGTCCACAGTCAAGGAAGTAGGTGCCAGTTTTTAGGACTGTACATATATTGATTTTGCATTTATTTAATGTGGCCACTCTAAGACACTTTATTCTTCTGATAAACCATGATTACTTATCAAAAGATTCTATAATTCAAAAGAAACATTCATAACGTAAAAATGAAAACTAGCAGCCCACAGAAATCATGGCCACAAAATCCAATTTTGTGGATTTATAGCAGAAAGGCATTAAACTACTGTCTTGCAGGAGCAGCAGACAAGTCACTGAAGTATAACTGGCATAGCAGTAATGATTAAGGTGACATGTCCTCCTGCAACAGCTGTTAATCAGCTTAATACCAGTTACATTATTGACATTCTTGTAATTACTTTTCCTAAGGCACATTTGCACAAAATATATTTGACTTTAATTATGAACATTCATAGGTGAGCCCAATTCCTGAAATAGAAGATCAAATTACTTCTAACACAGGTATTTACTGCACAGATATCATGCGGAACTAACATTCAGTACACACACACTGTCTGGTGCCTCTTTAAATATGTAAGTGGCTTTATTGTACCTTGCCATCTTCTGAGCATATACCCATATGTTCTCCACTTTCATCCAGGCTGATCTGATTGATCTTCACTGGGCTCTACAAAAAGAGAAAGTAAACATTCAGAAAAAGTTGCTTCAATGATCCCCTACCTTGTTTACCCTCACAAGAATTTAAACAATAAAATCTCACTAGTGTTTTAGCTGCATGAGTTCAAGAAATATGAAAAAGATCTTTCAATATCAACACTAAAATATATATCTTTGTTTCTAGCCTTGTGCCTGAGAAACCTGACATTTTTCCTAATCACCTACTGCAGAGACTTCGAGTAGTATGTAAAATGCCACACTCAAAGTTTTGAACCCGAACAACATACTCATTATGAGTCTTCTTTGGCATCAAAATATAATTTTGAGAACATATTGAAGAATATTATATTGTAAGAATTTTCAGTTGTTTGAGTTTAGTCCACACTGATGATAGCAGTTATTTTCTCCGTACAAACCTGTCCTAACTTTTTCAGTTCTACCTTTCATACTAACTTGAAAAGAAGATATTTAAGCACAACACAAAACTAGATAACCTACATCTTGTTGTTTCCAAAAAATTTCAGAAAAGAGTCTCATGATTAAATCATTTTGATAAGCTAATCATTACCATTCTTGTAAAATAACTATTTTGTTCTCTCTGCAGTCCACAAGGGTTCTCAGCATGCCTTTGTATGTACTTTAACAGAAACATCTGTCCTTCCATTACATAGCAGGAGTACTTGTTACATCATTTGAGCACAATATTTAAACACCACACATATGCTGAAGTGTTTCAACCAACAAGAACACATCTGACTAGCTTCAAGTCTGACTTGCTTGCACACTATGTCAATGACACTCCCATGTACTGTCAAAGTTACAAATAAAACAAATGTCTCATTTCTCAATGCTGAAGGATCGTCAACCACCATTTTCAACATCCCTTGCACTTTTTAAAAAAGACTTTGCAAAACTGTCATATAAATTTGAACAGCCCACATACAAAACACACTCACTCAACAATTACTACTATGCTCAACCTTAGGTAAAAAGGTATTATATATTGTACTCCGCTTGTAAAAAAGAAAAAAAAATGTGACCTACCTCTTAGCAGTGTCTACACTAGGTAAATAAACCACCTGTAACTGTGCCACCAGGATGGATTTCAAGTACCGTGTCTAATGTCCATCACACTATTTCAGATACAGCTTTGCTGCATGTCCACACTCGCTGTTACAATTACATTTTTTTTTAATAACAGAGCTCCCAGTTCAGCAGATTACAAGAGATAGCTTAAGGCCTCCTGGGAGCCTTTGGAAAGCTTAAAGGAAATGTGAAAAAAAAAGGATCAAACTCTGGGATATTCAGTTCACTGTCCCATCCCCAATTGTCCATCCTTACTTTGAAAGAGTCTGAAAAGTATTTCTGGTTAGGTCAGTGCTCCTACTGCACCAAGTAAAAGCCTCAGATTCAATAGCTTAACTACCCAGCTACACAGAGGTTGCTGCAAACCTCTTTGCCTCCTCACTCCTGTGTGAATAAAAGCCATTACCTTTGGTTTCACATATGCTCTCCAAAATTCTACAGGTTAAATAGTATCATTGTTAAATTTAATCGCTAAAATAATAATTCCTGGAGAGTCATTACCATTGTCAGCTCAGTCTCCCAGAAACCACATTTTATCACTATCCTGGATCTACTGAGCACAGCACTGAATCAGTACTCGCCCACGTATGTGTGATCTGGGAATGATTTCTTTGTGGATACGCAATAATTCACAATGGGGACAGAACCACTTATGTTCAAGTCAGAGTTCCTTATTGCCTCAGATTTCATAGAACTCTGGCAATGTCCTTTCCTGGCTCACCATATGTATATGTCCACCAGCCACCAAGATCTGGTAAGGCTCACATCACCCACTGTTGAGTAGAACCCCTTTCTATTAACATACAACTAGACTAGGGTGGGAAAGTGTACTGAATAGATGTCTGGTTTCTATCCACAGCTCCAGCTAAGTTCAAGAGCCCCAACTATGTAAAACCCCTGAATGATCTCTGACACACTGGCCACAAGAACTTATCGCCCTGCATCACACTATACATTGCCACACAAACTTTCAATGTCACTCCCTACGGGATTCCAGAACCCAAACTGGCGCCAAACCAACAGGCAATATTCCAGGGAGCCAACTACTATCAGGCAAAATTGCCACTCTTTTCCACAGGGAGCTATACAGTACAGTATTTTCACTCTGGTAGATTGGCATGGGAATACAGGTACTATCTCCTTTATCTTGCATTATGCAACCATTGCCACTCCTTGAAGACCACAATAACAATTGTCTGTTGTGCTCCAGGTCCTAAACAGGGCTCTGGCTGGTAAAAGTTGTTTTCAGCTATTGCACAAAGCTGATTGTCCCTGGCGTAAGGTGTGCAGAACCAGTAAAGCAAATTCTATCAACAGCTGGTCTCGGTCTCTGGCATCTTTAAAAGTAATGTGGGAGCTCGCCTTTCCTCCCTCAACTCAACTTTGCAGCTGCTTTTCAAAAGTTTTCTTGCACAACTAGCAGCAAAAGGAGAGCAGTCATCTTTGTTTCCATTTCAGACAAGGCCTAAGAAACACCACTTCAGCCTCCGTGGCCTCCTCCAAGCTCTGTCCTATCCAGAAACATTTCTGGCTGTTTGGAAGTATGCTTCGAAGAGTTAGTCAAGTGTGTTATGAAGGGACACATTTTCTGTCCTGAGCTGGACCTACTGTTGTTATTGTCACAGCTTTCTTACAAATGAACCTCAAATCCCTTTACCTTCTTGGAGCTAGAACATCCACCTTGGCCATTGTCACTCAAATATCTGATCATAGGGTAAATTGTAATGGATGAGATCACTTGTTCCAGTACCTCTTCATCTTCCTACATTGCCAATGGTGCCCACATGACAGCTGGCAACATATGGCCTCCTCTTGGACATGCCACAAACAGAATTAGATGCAGCTTACTATGTGAAAACAGCACGTGATTGAACTCCATCATGTGTGCAACTTTATTTGTACAGGTATGTAGTTGTTCTTAGTGGAATACAGAAAGCAGAATGGATAGGTTGTATAAGCAACAACAAATGCATAGTGGGATGGTTGGGAAATAAATCTGTGCATAGCTAGGGCATCATCAATTTCCACCCAGAAGCATGGCCCTGATGGAAAAATAATACATTGAAGGATCACATGATATTAGTTTTGCTCAAAGAAAATTGTAACTAAACACTTATGCCACATTTGGGTGGATGCAAGGCTTAAAGGGCACCAAATATTTGGTTAGCAAGTCAAATATATCTTTAAATTAGGCAAAGGCCTGGTGTGAGTTGGAATTCTGAAAGGTTACTTGGCAGCATTCAGACTTTTCAATTAATAATGCTCTCCACATCTTCATATTTTTACATTGTGCTTTTGAGTCATTAACATTTTTATATAAAAGTGAGATTATGGTTAAAGATGTTATTGTGTAAAACCAACACCTTATTTTACTCGACATGTCTGCTTTGTCTGTATCTTCTATTCATATCAGTTTGCTTTCATGACAAAAAGTTATTGTTATTTGCAGTACAGAGAGACTACAGCTATGAAAGATCAAAGGGGATGTAATCAAAATCAGATGCGCTTGCTGCTCGTCAACCAAACTGGCAGCTAAGTTTCAACTGCAGAAACATTATAACTGGCGATGATGCACAAAGCAGAAAGAATGTGGAAGGCTTTTTTCAAAGCGTAAGTTGAGTTTGTGGGTTTGCCAGTTGGACAATTCCCCTGACTTGTAATCTCAGCAACTGCACCCTGGAGATCAGTGAGCAGTGATAAGGATGGAATCTCAAAATGCTGTATTCTTTTTTAAATAGTCAAGTGTGAGTATTAACTGCACATCTTAAAATAAGGCCTTACCCATGAGTTTAAACACCACAACAACTATATCCTACACAAAACACAAGGAACTTGTGAGTCCAGAACCAAATAAAATTCAAGCCTGCATTTACCAAAGCTATGTTCCACTTGTCAGACAGCCAAATCTGACCTACAATTTACCTAGCACTTCTTGAATTCAGACAACAGATAGCAAAAGGCTAGATACATTATCTAAAACTGAAGCACTTCTAAAAGTAGTGCCAAGACATCCTTTTAAATAAGAAGCCTTGTATACTATATTAACATACCAACCAACAAGGGGGAGTTTGAATTTAGCCATACTCATAATCTGTCAACAACTTGTAGACAAAGTTGGCTTTTCAGCAAACAAGAAAAGCACAAAAAATGGTGTACATTTTTCCTTCTTGCTTGTAAGTTTCTTCATTAAATTTTATAGTGGAGGGTGGAAAACATCACAAATGTAAAAGACAAGAAAATAAAGCAAAAACACTCTGTGCAGGTCTTTTTTTCGATCACCCATCAATGCGCAAGCACGGCTGCTGTCTTTCAGGGTTTTTAAAGCCTGATTTCAACTGGTGCATGCAAGAGTTTTATTGGTCTGGCATTCATGACAGGTTTTTAAAAGTAGAAAAGGGCAAACTTGCTATACATAGTCTGCCACCTTTATGCAACATAAAAATGAAAGAGGAGGAGCTGGTTAGGGGTAGACAGTAGACATTTATTCACCACCTCATTAAAATATGAAGGAAAAATTAATTACCTAGCGGGATGCACAATATTTTTTGTTCTGTATTCTTTTTAAGTGGAAGGATTTCAAATTACTTTCTTCTAAAGAAGAAGAAAAATAAGCTAGTAATCTATGAGCCACTGCTTTTTAAAAACCCAAACATTATAAACAATGGAAGAAACGTTCAAATCATGCATCAGAAACACCAGTAATATTATTCAGTGAATAACGGAGATGCTCTGACCCTATGCTACAAACATAGTGGGCACGATGCTTTTGAAGTGGGTACAGTGTGAATGACACTACTCAAAATAGTTAACACTATGACAGAGGCGTAGCCACACATGGGCAAGGGCCCACCCACTTGACCGTAAGGCCCGCTCTCCTGAGTTCCCAGCCGCAGTGCAAACTTCACCGCCATGGTGGCATGACTCCCCCGCAGCTGGCAGTGGCAAGCAGGCCAGAGGTCCCAGCCCTGGTGCCTCTGTTCTCGTCGCAGCTCCAGGGCCTTCTGGCTGCAAGCAGGGCAGAGGCGCCACTGCCAAGGACCAGCACATCTGCCCCCCTTGTAGCCACAGCCACCTCCTCCTGGCTGACCTTGTGGCTGCAGCAGCGAAGTTTGCACCACTGCCTGCCATGGACAGCAGGCAGCTTCTGGTCACTGGAAGCTGCCCTTGGCCAGGCCCACCCTGCACTTTTAGGGGCTCAAAAAACGGGGGCTGGCTTTGCCCCTGCTCTATGACAGATAGTAAGTATTTACAGGATGAGATCCTTAGGTTGTAAATCCTTTGGGAGACGAAACATGACTGACTAGTTTGTGATGCACCAACAATACCTATGGTACTATATAAATAATGTTAAACCAAATATTTCAAAACATGGAACAAAAGCAATATGCTTTAACTCTAGCAGTATGGAGGATCCACTCCAGTTATGAAGGACTTGACTGAGACGATTCACCGCAGAACAAAACCAAAATTTCATAAACAAAGTGCAGAAGAGGCAATACAGGAGTAGGAAGAGTCTTCGGCTGATTTTCCATTAGCTGCCGTTTTATTTCTGACAGTGATATGTTTGGAATTCTAGACCATATAAGAAAGTTTGACTGTTCAAAATCAATAACGTCAAGCTGACGCAATACAACAAATGTTACCTTAACAAATGGAAAAAAAGTTGGGGGTGGGGGAGCCAAAAATGTGGCCATTAGGCTTCTACATAACACAGGCTTTTGCAAAACCCTAAATTTGAAGGAAAGGAAGTCAAGTAACTGCCAACAAATGCTCCTCATGTGATAATCAATTACCTAATGTAAAATGCCTGAAATAAATACACTTAGTATGGATTATGTCAGCTCTTCAATTAGGAATAAATTCACAGCCATTCAGAAAGCCTCTTTTAATTGTGTTCTTTGTGGCAACTCCTTCTCCCTTGACACTCATCATCATCCCACCTTATACTATCAGTCCCCCAATGGTGAACCTCAGAAATCAATCTGCTAATGTATAATTTGTAAAGCTCCTCTGACTAACAAATGGATAATTGATTCTTTCACAAATGCTGCATCCCCATGGATATGAAGTAGAATGAATAAGAAACCAAACACTGGATTTCACTGGAATTCTGTGAAACATGCAATATTTACAAGCTAGAAATCTAAACGTTTTAATAGTTGTCTGTGACTTCACGCCTTTTAGCCATGGTTAGTGAGCAAGCAATATACACATTAGGGGTGTGAAAAGCAATCTAGGGCTCGATCATACTTATGTTAAAGTAAAATCAGCTTTAAGAGGCCCACTGATAACACACCAGAGATAATAAGCAGTTCAATCCAGTCTTTAAAAGACTTTCCTTAAACCATTCATACCTTAACATAAACATAACCTAACCCAAGGTTCGATACCAAATAAACACTTCCAAAAGAAAAGGATTTAAAGTTCTTTCTTCAATACAAGGTGATTATCATTTTTGGGTCCAAGAAGCAACTCCTGTGCTAACACAAGATCATTAACCAGGCAAAAATACTGTCAGATCCTGTATCCACAGCCAACCCTTATTAGTTTGCTGAGATTTAATCTTTCAAAAAAAAAAAAAAAAAATCAATTTTTTTCCTGCTGGTACCTCTTGATTCTTTTAATAATTTATATTTGTGCCCATCACTATGGCATCTGGAGGCATATATAAAACCAAGTAGGAAATATATGCGCTAATCACAGAAATATTAACCGCCAGCCTACTTATACACTGTAAGCTCTTTAGGACAGTGATTGACCATCATTGACTATATGTTGTAAGTTTCCAAACTTGGTTGAGGCCTGTAGGCACTAGCCTAATATAAATGATTAATATGGGGGGGGGGGGAGAACCACAAAAATAGCTGCAATTAAAAAGGGGAAAACATTCTGTAGTGGTTGTGATGTCACCAAGCAAATGTCTGTCCAGAAATGCAAACCTTGTGCATTATGCAGGGGGAAAGCTAGCTCTAGTACAGCATTTCATAGCACTCCCTCAGTTTCCCCATCCATAAAGGAAAATGATAATATGCACTTCAGCTAGTGCATTGAAAAGACTAGTTAGTTCAGTTCAGGGCAGCTTAAACATAAATATGGTCATCTAAACTATAAGTATTACTAATACCCACCACTGAATGATCTGACCAAATTAAGTAACTTCAATAGATAAGAAAAGAAGGAACTCCATTAACTCTACTGTGCCAGAAAAGTAGATTTTTGGAAACTTTTCAGATTGCAAAATGATGGGTTTGAAGAAAGAAAGAAGGAGGAAACAGACAAAAGCAGCCAGTGTGTTAAGATGAGCAAAGCTTTTCCCCACAAAGCCACTATTTAATCCCAGAGTTTGGAATGTTGTCAACTATTTCTAAGTATGTTAAATCAAATCTAACAATGCTTTCATGCCACCCAAATATCTTCTACTTAATAACTTGTATTAGAAGAAATCCAAAGTCATGCATTTTATATACCCACGCTGAGGTCTCAATGCGCTGGCTATCTAGAGCAAATGTTAACATAGCTGGAGAGTCACTGACTTCAGTGTCTATGCACAGGAACAAGAAGCCACACTAGTGAATCAAGATGCTGCTT
Organism: Podocnemis expansa; assembly: GCA_007922195.1. Taxonomy (NCBI): domain Eukaryota; kingdom Metazoa; phylum Chordata; order Testudines; family Podocnemididae; genus Podocnemis; species Podocnemis expansa. Next base: position 2,620,926 of record ML682116.1, on the reverse strand, counting down.
TGGTCAGTAAGTATAATTTACGGCAAATAGAGAACCTTGCATTAAAAAAAAAAAATAGGAATCTTAGAAACTTCATTCAGTAGCAGGAACTTTGAAATATAAGGATTACAAGTATAAATAGTTTTCCACCCCTGGTAAAGGTAAGAGAGTAGTATGCTGAATTTTTTAGATTCAAATTTTAATTTGAAATAAATTTATTAAACCCATATCCAATAATATTGGTATTAAGGTATTGTAAAGAAAGTGGGAATATTTGTTCCAACCCATTTTTTTGAAAAGTTCATGCATCTTCATTCTCCAAATAAAAATTCACATTGCAATGGCTTTAAAAGAAAAATCAGCAATATCTAGGGCTCCAAATAAACCATTATTTCTTATACAGTGAGGGGGAGAAAAAGATCATGAGCATTTGTCTAAACTTCAGTTTGGTATATGGGTTAGGTGAGAGCAAGAAAAGGCTATTGCAATTTCAGTACTTTCCACTTCACTGAATTCCTTAATTTTATTTGTCAACTACTGGCACAAAACATTATACAACATTAACAGGGATCTCCCTAAATCTGGACAGAATTAGATAATCAGTATGTTTGATTAGGAATAACAAAACAAGGAACTACTATCAGAAATAATTCTACATGGACAGCCTGATGCTGGATTTCTAGTAGAGCTTCACTTACATCTTTTTTTGACAGATCCAAAATGGAGTCCTTTATCTGTTATAAATACTGAGGGCTTTAGACCCATCTGACCAATGCAACTGCATAAAGCCACATCTTTCCATGAACCCTGTAGCAAACACAAGCACGCAACCCAACAGCCCTGATTTCCCATCCATGGTCTAGTTATGGTGCCACCTGATTAATTCAAAGTCTACATCCAGTAAGTCTGGCTCTACTTGTTGGCCACTGTATTTATACAGAAAAGTCACCAAAGGAAGCTAGGCCTTCACAGACAGAGGTCTGATAAATGGATGAGGGACTTCAGTAACACCTGAGAGGAAGTCGCTTGCTTACAAGGACATGACCAGATAAGGGGACCCAAAATAGAGTAGGTGGTTATAAATCTGTAAAAGTTAGGAAGAGTCTTGAATTTGCTTTCTTCTAATTATTTTCCTTAGCATAATGGCATTCGATTATGGTCATCTTTAGCAAGTATTCATCTACAAATGTCAATTTCCTGATCTATTCTTTGAATTAGAAACTGACCTTTGAGAACTATTCAAACCTGAGCTCTAAAACCTATGAAGACAACTGAAGTTACTTGGAGAAATGGGCTATGGTTACATGCTTGCAATTCTTACCCCCTTCCCTAGAATTTTGAGCTATTTTACCCCAGGGGTGGGAAGTGCGAAAAGAACCACAATTTATTAATAATTTGAGAAGTAACTGATGGTGGAGATCTGTGAGGTCAGAAAGTTCACATCCTTACCAGTGCAGAATTTTTCTTGAGCTATTATTATACCAGTGCTCTGTCTACCCTAGTTTTCAATTTCACAAGCAAGGCAGTTCTGTAGACTGTTCAGTATCTTACCAATCTTGCTACCCTGAAGGCTTTCCAGTGTATCTACTCCTTCCCCTTGACTGGCCAAATGAAAATGGAAAGATCTCTCTTACAGAGCTTTTCTTCCCCACTTGTGGGTCACTTCAGTACCACAAGACACTTCTGTCTCCCTATACTCATCTCAAGAACAGCATTATTTGCATCTACTCCCAGCTCACAGCATACAACAAAACTTAGACTTTTTTCTATGATGGTTTCTGTTATGGAAGACCAGTAAAAACAGTACAGCTATAGGGAAAAGTCTTCCCTTGCACCCCGTTTTAAAAAACTCATTCGAAACGTGTGTTCTGGGGAAATGAGTTTGAAATATTTCTAAGTTACAAACACCTGAACAAACGACTAGAAGAATCAACAACTATCTTAGTACAAATACTCTGATATTTTCCTTCTTTTTAGGAACTAGTTGGTAGTGATGCTTGCAGAAGAGAGAAAGGTGCCCCATACTGATCAGACTGCAAAAATGCACCAAAACAAGAGGACTTGCTATTTTTGAAAGAAAGCCCAAAGAATTCTGGCAGATGCACTCCTTCATGATAGCTTTTGAATAAACAATCTCCAGCAAACCACTTTACACACAGTGTGCCCACATTTGAGGAAGGATAATGACTTTGTTGCCGAACAACAACAAAATGCACTCCTATCAGACACATCTCTCTTAGGAAAAGGATAAAATACAAAAAAAAAAATGTAAAACAGAAGCTTCAGCAACCATCTTTTTTCTAAAAATCAAATTGAAGTTATGGAAAAATCAAAGAATATTTTGCCCCATAAGAGCTATCCATAGAGAATTACAGACAGAATGCAAAAAGTGCCATGCACCTACTGTGAAATGCGGAGTGACCTCAAATCTAACCAATTTTAGTGGATATTCAGGGTGTTAATGCCTCTCACAGGATTGGGGCCAGACTGAAACCATGGTCATTTTTACTTTAGCTAGCTCAAATTTCTCAAGATTTAGTGACAACTGAATTGGAAGGTTGAAAGGAGTGCAGTGTTCAACTGACACTTCCAGTTATGTGTAGGATTTCAAAGATCTTTGCCCAAAATGTTTTGAGACCCAGCAAAGAAACAAACAAACGAACAAAAGAAAAACAAACCCAACTTTCTAATCCAACTATTAAAATATAGGCAAATAGGTTTAAGGAAAGGGTGACTAGATAGCAAATATGAAAAAATCAGGCCAGGATTGGGAAGTAATAGGCGCCCATATAAGTAAAAGCCCTGAATATCAGCACTGTCCCTATAAAATCATCTGTATAAGTCATTTTCTAAAGATGAATTGTAGATTAGGTGCCTGCTCCAATAGCTACAGAAGTCAATGAGAGTCATAAGCACTGGATCAGGCAGAAGCAGATCAACTATACAGGAATGAGACATATGAGGGGTATATATCCTACCTGAAAGGAAAATAAATAGAAATTCTCCTGAGCTATTTCAGAATAAAAAATACCCAAGCATTGGAGCAATCTAATCTAAAGCTCAGGTCACTGACTACAAGTAAAATGCAATTTTCCATGGATATTTCCAGTTATTGGCAGTTAGATATTTGCACAACTGAGCATCAAAAGAGGATACATATGAAAACAAAATTTCAAGCTTCCTGCTTGTTGAGTCCACAGGAATTCTACATTGTACGGTTACCCAGGGGCCAATTCTGGAGTTTCCTTTGTTTGCAATCATATCTGAAAAGCCATACCATGTCTGACAGAGATCCTCAGTGATGATCAACTCAGGTTTCTCATTCTCAGTAGGATCCTATGCTGCATTTGCAAACCAAAAAGATGGTGAAGAATATGAGAGCACTCACATGAGAAAAAACACTGAATTATAAAGCGCACTGTAACTTACTGCATGTGGCATATCATATGCAGTACGCTAACTGTGACAGTATGATAAGGAAAACAATGTAAGCTGAACTGATCCTGAACAATTTCTCTGATGAATTTACATATTAAGAACCTCTATTTCAATACCAAGCATGCCAGGAAAGACCTCCACAATAATACTTAACATGGAAAAAACCACAGCACAAACTCATTCTCCATTTGCCCCCACGCTCCACCCCAAATATGTATGTTTCAGATTTTCTGTCTCCAAACTCCCATGTCACGGTGCCTGCCTACTTCTGGTAATCCATAAAAACTGGTCTGTGGTTTGGAGACAAAGGATTATATTTCTGAGTATTCAAATGTGAAGATACAGATTTCCAAACTTTCCTCTCTTCTTTATTTCCCTGTGAAACATAGGAGTGGTAGGGGCTAGTCTCATTCACAACATCAAAGTCCAGTATCAACCTGAAAGTAAGTACTGTGGCTATACAAGTCATGTTCAGGGCATTAACTAACACCCATGACTAATCCGAATTGTCTGAGTTTAGCATTCTAGCCAGGCTACAACAAAAAACAAACTATACCCCTATCGTGTCTGTTTAAATACATAAGTCATCTTCCAGAAAGGAAACTGTATTAGATGTACAGAGTTCATGATCAACAATACCTTACTTCCTTGGGAATAAAATCTTCATTTTTCCTTCATGTTTTGTTCATCATGTTATGTCCCTGTTATGTCATCTTTTTTTTATTCTTAAAAGAACTGCCTTTTCTTTTTAAATGGAAACCAAGGGCTCCACCACAAATGTCACGTTATATAACAAGCACAGTCCTCTGAAGAATTCAGTTGATTTTTACTTTCTAACTAGTAAAACGTTTTCTAATGCAAATGATATTTTATTAAGGCCAGAGCTGCGTGATAGGTGGAATCAAAACAGAACCTTAGAATGGATCAAGAAATGGCAATGATAGTTCAGCTGATACCAGCAGAATGGTCAAGCAAAAAAGTCAGGACTTCAGTAAGACAGGAGCTCCAAGAAGGTGACACACTGTGTGTCTAGGGAAGGGCAGGATGATGTGTGTTGGAACAGTAACCAAACAGTTAATTTAAGAGAGGAAATTTCATCTTATGAAGAGCATAATCTTTTCAGGAAAATGCGTGCAGCCAGTATAAATGACCACTCTGAGAGGGGTGTTAAAACTATAAAAGGAGGAAAATCCAGTAGAACAGAATTGGTGTCTAAGCACATTGCTTCACAATCTAATTTTGATTAATTTAACCTGTAGTTTAACTCGTGATTGTTAGCGAAAAGCCTGACACCACAAAAGAGGTGACACATGATGGCCAACAGTTTACGGATGAGTGTGGTCATACTATTAAATATTTTAATATCTGACCAAAAAACCAGATCACACTATTTGGTATCTTTATACACTAAACAACAACACTATTACTGCAAGCTAAAAATAACGTATTAAACAAAAGGCACACTTTTTGTTGTTTTACTTACATTTATGAATGCCTAAAAATTAAGCATATAACTGCAATAATAAAAAGAATGCAGAGTTTACTGTGTCAGTCAGGTTACACACAAAAACCTAAAGAATTCCACCAACTGGATTAAAACAAAAAGCACTATTAGGAAGTCAAATTACACTGGAACACCAGACTTTGACTTCAAATTACAGAGGCCATAAAACTGTGGTCCTGACACTTTCTTACACTGCGGATCATATCTTAAATCAGAGTTATTCTCAAGGAACAGTTCTTCTCTCAATTCCAATTTGAAACCTACTGTATCCTGCAGCTACCATTGCACATATCACATGCCCTGTCCCCTGACTGAGGCTCCTGTTTATAAATAAATAATAAGCTGGAGGAGGAGATTATAAGTGAAAAAAATGAAAAACTCTTTGATGCAACTTTTTTGTCTTTTGCATCAGTGCAGTGTATCCCCTTTCCTCAAGCATAAAAATTTTACACCTAGAATAAACCCTTCTCTTATCCTGCAACTGTCCCCATGTTAGTTTAATCTCTTTGCTTCTTCTATTCCCAACATTTTGATCAAAATTTTCTCCAGAGGTACAAATGACAAAACTGACTTGAAAAGGGTATTCGAAATATCCACAGAGGCTTTTTGTATTTATCTTTATTGGACAAAATAACATTTTTAAACCCTAGAACAGCTCAGTGACTGTATAATGCTCCATCTTATCTTGTCAAGATCCTTCCTACTAATATGGAAAGGGAAGAGTGGTAAAGATTTCTGTCCTAGAAGGGCTCTGCATTGTTCTAAACTACTCTGAAGAATAATTTGAAGACTGAAAAGTTTCAACAGTATCACAGCCCCCTTGCAAATATTCCAGTTCATTAGCAACCTAATGTCCACATCTGGGCATCCCTTACATTATATAGTATTGTATTCTAAATCATTCAAGTCCATAAGAATTTTCTCACTTATTTAAATTAGAGCAGGAAAGGGGCCTAAAGGTGTGACATTGGAGGATTAGGAAAACAGAAAACTCAGCTTGGGCCAGATAATTGCCCTTAACCCACATTAGAAAGGAAATAAAATTAAGTCTGGGAAGGGCAATTAGCTTATGTCACAACTGTAATCTTATTTAAAATACAGTATTTTTTTATAAAATTTTCCTTAAAAAATAAAAAGCAGAGCACCCTCTTTTCTGAAAGGATATATGAAGCACCATCTATATTTAAACTACCATGCACCACAAAGTAGCCAGGAAATTCTGGTCAGTCTTGTACAGAAGACAGGATTTCCATCTTAATTGTTCATTTACTTTGAATTCTGTTCTTCTGTTTCATTTTATTTCACCATTAAATCCTCTTTCACTGTCTAATAGCAACAACTAAAATAACGCAGTGAAAGTAATAAATAGAGAATTTTAAGGCTCCTAAGTTTAAACCTAAAATAATATAAAATTCTCATTCAAAGTAATATCTTTATTATACAAACAAATGTTAAAAAGTTCTCTTACTCAGAGACAAATGCCACATTACATCTCCAGAGCCATTGGCTAGGTTCTATATTCCTCCCTAGCACCTAGAACACAGCAATGGCTGCTACTTTTTGGTCCCTGGGTTGTGGGTGGGCACAAGCCCACCCACGGCTAAAAACTGTCCCTCAGCCCAAGGAAGGAGTCACTGGTCCCAGGGATCTACTGATTACGGTGGACAACATAATCAAAACAGGAACAGGTGTGAGAGGTCAAAGGAACAAATGCAGGGAACCAGAGGGGGACTCCGAGCAGAAAACCGAGGACAGCACCCATTGCTCCCAGAAGGCATGTAGGGAGTCAGCGGACGCTGCCCAGAGGAACTCTGCTAGGATACGTGACCAGACTAAGGAACAGGAACAGGCCCCACAGTCTCAGGATACCCCCATGGCCAGCCTCTCCTCTCTGGTGTAATAGATGGTGACTTTGGCTAGCGCCAGAAGGAGGTTGACCAGGAGGTCCCGCAACTTCATGGGGCCATGGATGAGGTGTGCATAAATAAACAAGTGAGGGGAAAAGTGCAGCCAAAATCTCAAGAAGAGGCTCTGGAGGAACTGGAAAAGTGGCTGCAGCCTGGCACACTCGACACAGACATGTGCCAGGGCCTCTGTCATGCCGCAAAAAACAACAAGTTTCAGGGTGAGGGGTGAACCACGCCAAGTACATGCCCGTGCCAACGGCTCCATGCAGGAGCCGCCAACTGACATCCCCAGCGGGCGGTGGTGTCAGGGTGGAATATAGGCTGGCCCACCAGGGGTCCTTGCCCACCGGGGGTCCTCACCCTCCAGGGGTGGGAGGAGGTCCCACCATTTGGTATCGGGGTGGGACGTGAGGGCGAGGAAATGGATGGTGTGCTTCACAAGCATGTACAGATGGTCATTGGGAGTAGTTTTAAAGGGAACCAGGTGTGTGGGGAGAAGGCAGCCGGGGCGGCCTGTGGGATCAAGGTCCAATCAAAATGACCAGAGGGCCGGGGCTGAGAGGGGGGTGAGGAGTACCCTCTCACAGGACCTTCTTGAGGTAAAACCGAGCAACAGGGGACAAGGCCACCTTCACCTCCTGGAGTAGGCGCCCGGGGGGGGGGGGGGGGGTTCGGATGGTGGAGAGTCCCATGTGCTGTGCTAGCACCTGGGGATCCACCCAGTCCCACCTGGGTGTAGTCCAGGAGGTCTCTGACCCTGGTGACACCTTCCAGGACCAGCAGCAATGGCCGAACTTCTGTTTCTGCTGATAGGCAGTCTTTTCAAAGCTGGGGCAAGATAACTGAAGCTGCAAGTCATCCTCAAAAGTCTTGGCATCACTCATTCTCAACCAGAGACATCAGGGAATCTGTTATACCTTGAAGCAAGCAGGACAACAAGCTACTGGTCAGCTTGTCTGTATTTATTTACCAAAAGAGAGAGAGAGAAGTGCCCAGGCCTGAAAGGGATGTGAAACATGCATTAAAAATTTTCACAGCATGAAGGATGGCTCTTAAATATTTCATGCTTTTTAAAAATTTCCTTGGATCTTGCATCATCTTGGAAATGGTACATGATAAAAAGATTTAATTTCTTTTCCTACCAAAAGACTATTATTTAATTAATTTAATGTTTTTCTGCACTCATGCATCCTCTTTGAACCACAAAATATTAAAAACAACCCTATTTGTAAAACAGCTTATATTTGCCCACCTGAGATCCAATCACAGGACTTCATTATCACAAGCCAATACTAGTAATCATATTAATTTTAAACATGATGTTTATTAAAACACCTAAGAAAGGGGGTAACTTTTCTTGTCTCTGAAAGGGGTTTTCATTTTTTACTTAACTAAATGTTTGTATATTCCTCATATCTGCAAGTCCTTAATCCACAACATGTCAGTTGATGCAATAATTATATTAATCAATTGTAGACAGTCTAAGAAAAAAACAAAGTTGTAGAGGCATTTAGAATTAACAAGCTGTAAATCGCTTCTGCACCATTCTTTGTCAGAGAAGCTAGCACTCCCCCCTGTTTTTTTGCCTTTTAGTCATAATTTTCAATGTAGCTGACAGATTTCATCTCACTCAATGCACTGAACCTTAATAGAAGGGAACACCAGTTTGTCAAATACACGTGGTTTGAGGATGCATATTAGTTAATCTTAGGTGCTTGTCACTAACAAAACCAGCCATGCTGATAAGAGCAAAGGGATTGTAGGTTAAGAAAGGGGCCTGTAGCAGGATATAAGCTTGGCAATTGTAAGGTCACCAAAACGCAGGGTCTGCAACAAGGAGACTCCTCTCATATCAATTTCCCAGCTAAAGTTCTTCAACCCTGTCATGGCCCAGTGGATTCTTGCTTCTCCTTTGCCTAAGAACAAAGGAGTCACAAACTTGACGAGACCACCCATTCACATTAGGTATCCTGTATTCACATCATCGACACCTGATGCTTCAGAAAGATGGCACAGAAAGCTCCTGCCCCAATCCTGCAAAGACTATTATGCATATGCTTAAAAGTTACATAGTATAAGAATTCCCATTTAATTCCATGGAATTACTTCCAAAGCATAAGGTACAGTACAGTACATGTTCAAGTCTCCACAGAACTGGAGCCAGCATTCACAAATATGGGATAACCTGCCCACAGGGAAAAGTTTCTTCCCCACTCAGCATCTCACAGGAGTTAAAAAAGCAGTAGCTAAAACAAAAGGATGACGGTAACATGCCCAGCTACTTCCCAGCTGCTTGGGTTTACGTGGGAGGCCCATTTACTTACAAAGTATTTTAGAAAGGCACGAAATTATTTCAGTTTGCAACAGACAGCACTTAACCAAAATTAATCCATTTGGAATTCTAAAAAGTTACCTCCCACATCTCTTTCAAGTTTGACAAAGCTTAACGGAAGAAACTGGATTCCAAGAGTCCAGTCTTCCAAGATCAGCCCCATATTTTGGATCAAAAAATCAATTTTAATCATTATGGAACAGACAAAGATGTAATGTAAATAGTTAAATAGTTGCATGTGCATATTCATAAAAGTGGGAAGGAGAGATAGGAAAACAATGGTACTGGGAACTTGGAGAGTATCAGGGAAAAATAATGAGGAAACATCTAATTTATTTTGCATAACAATCACAAATTAACTGTTAGTTTCCAGGAGAGTCTAAGTGGCAACACCCTATTTCTTCCTCTTTTCAACCCAGGAATGAGTTTTTTTCCCCTAATCGTGGTTAACCCAACCTACTTACCGGCACACTAAAGGGCAGATTGATTTATTTATATTTTATTTCATTTTAGGTCCTAAAGCAATGTAGTCAAGTCAGTGCCTGAAATGTCTTTATCTACTGTCATTACATAAGATTACTGTAAATGTGTAATCCTGAAATCTTGTTTCCCTCACCAGGAGAAGTTGGTCAAATAAAAGATATTACTTTAATCTAGAAAGACAAGGTGGTTGAGGGTTTGTTTGATTTCACTTTTCTCCCCAGTTTATTTTGTGCATTTGACAGTATTTTATGTACAATCATTTTCACCATCTCTCACGCATAGTCAGTTTTCTTTGCTTGTGTATGTCTTTTACACAGTGACAGGGAAAGAAAAGAATATTCTTAAGACAGTATAACATGGCTGTAAGACTACATAAATGGCCGAGAGACTCAAGGGCAGGAGTAGTACCTGAAATAACTTAACTCATTTCTTCTAAAAAGATAGACTTTGAGTAGCTGGTGTCCTTTTTTACTACACTAAAAAAAGAAAGCTGAAGCGTCTTTTATGTTGCATGGCTGCAAAAGAAAAACATTTTATTAAAAAACAAATCATCTTTTTAAAAAGATATCTGAAATTTTAGTCCTGACATTCTTAATTTTCCATGGCAGCAAATGATACCATCAACCTGAAGTAACACTTCTTTAATGAGAACCCTTATCCTACAACAATCCTCTTCTTCAAATAATAAATTTCACCATGCATTATAACAGACCTTCAGCCTGTTTACTACTCTGAAACAGAACCCACAAAAGCTCTCCTTACGACGGAGCATTTAAAAACAAAAACCAAAACCTTGTACCTGTGAAAACTTAGGTCTGTGTGAAGGGGATGAGTGGGAGATCTGGGAGACTCCCACCTTCTTCCTGAGAAGATATTTCCCCTTCACAACTCTGTTGGGGGCAAAATCATAAGACAGGGAAAAATAAAGGGGAAGGAATGCTCTCTGAGGGTGATGTGTCTCTATTCTGCAATCAAGCAACTTCAGATATAGTCAAGTTGGACAATGATTTTGGTGTGGAAAGAGCCATATCAAATGAGGACAAACTATCTCTACTTCTTCAATAGCAGACAGCTCTCCATCTTAGGTAGCAGTATTCAAAGAATTCCATACTAAGCTTGGGAACCGTACTTCAGGACAGCTACATTTCAAACACACATGCAACCCTCTTTGCTTAAGAATGCTAGGTGACTAATAAAAAGCACTATATTATACCATAATTTTCAACCCTCATAACTCTGTCAAATCAAACACAATTTTCATCAGAATTTTAAGGCACCTCCATTTCTTCCTAAAACTTGTTCAACTTCAGCTTTCTGTTCTAAACTACTGATGCATTACAATGACTCAAAAAAAGATGGAAAATATTTTAAAGTTAGTAAACTGAACAGGAAAAGTTTATTTTCCACCACACAACGTTCTCAATTCCAATATATCAATAGAACCACTTTTTAAACAAGAATTAAAAAAAAGTAATCATCCTTACAAATAAACTCCCAGAAAACTTCAGCCTGGAATAGTAAAATTTTAAGCGTTATAAGCAAGTGAAAAACAGACTTCAGAATAGAAATGTCTAAGTAGCCTCCCTTAACTTCAACAAATATAAAACAGAAGCCGCCAATAGCATGTGCACACATGAGTGTGCACACACTTTGAGACGAGATTTTTTTTGCCTCTTTCCTGATACAGGAAGAGATCTTGTTTTCAATTTCTGACTCTGCCTGGGATCTGTGAAGATGAAACTTTATGTCCACACAGCATGCCTTACTGAAATGAAAGGGGCTTTATGCAGTCATCTGAATCACCTTGTACTGTTGGGGTATTAGTGATTGGTAGTAGTGGGACTAAGACAAGAAGACTTGCAACAAAAGTAAAGTTCCAAAGGGGAAGCCATGTTAGTCTACTTCAGCAAAAACAAACAAGGAGTTCTGTGGCACTTTAGAAGATTACCAAATTTATTTATCGTATAAGCTTATACGAAAGCTCATGCTGTTAAAAGACTAACAAATTTATCTAAGTGCAACAAAGCGTTTCAGGCATGTGAGACAGAGTCTGTCTGTGGGATAAATATAACTATCAAACACATTTATTTTAGGCCTCAATCCAGGGGAACGATTCTAATTGATATTAATGAGTTTTGCATACCTTAATACATACCTTGTAAGTGAAGCGATTCAGTTCTAGACAAAACTCTTATCTGATCTTTCTCAAATAAATCAGATTGGAGTGAAATTACAAGTATCTCTCTTTGACAAATAGCACATGTGTAAAGTAATCAGAAAATGGAAGGAAACTAATCAGAGACCTTCTTCATAGCCTGTGTTCAATGGGAGCTGTTCAATGGGAGCTATAAGTAGGGACCTGCAAATCCGCAGGTATCCACTGCAGATCTGCGGGTATCCGCATCCACGGGTGTGGGTGCGGATAATCGCAGACTCATTGCTGTGGATCAACTCACGGATGCAGTTTCTATTGTTACCTTATCACAGTGGGATCCATTGCTGAAACTGCTACCAGCAGCATGCAGGGGAAGGAGGAAGCACTCTGGCCAGTCCTAGATTGTGATCTGCCAGCCAATCAGAGTCTCAAGGGGGGACTTGGAGACTCACCGCTGGCCTTTGATTGGCTCATTCCCCTGCCTGCTTCTTCCTTTTCTTGCTTCCAGTTGGCAAGCCATTGCTGTCTATCAGAGATTTCATAGGTGGGCAAAGAAATCTGATTGATAGCACAGCATGAGTACCACAAACAAGAAAGGAAAAAGTGGGTGGGACCCATGTGGGGAATGAACCAATTAAAAGCTGAATAGTTGTATGTGAGCCCAAGCTCGGTTGCAGTTGCAGTTACAGATGCAGCTAAACCCTGGCATGCGGATTTCGGATCAGATTAATGTTATCACTGAGCGGATGCGGATCGGATGTGGTTCCACATTTTCGTATCCACGCAGGACTCTAGATATAAGATCATAATGGTCCCTTCTGGCTTTGGAATCTATAAATCTATTAAATTCAGTCAGCATCTACCCTATAGGGCCAATGGAACACACAAAGTTAAAGAAATAGAAGAACACAATTAACTTGACTTTCACTAATCTCAAGTATGGTCAATCTGACCACTATAATATATAAAATTTCCTTCCAAGGTTGTTCCTAGGACAAGCTGGGGTTTCTTGGTTTTGTTGGGTTTTTTTGGAAAAAAATTGTGTAATTAGGTTTTTTAAAAATAAAAACATAACCTTTCACCTTTCATGTGCAGCTAGCTGTGTCAGCTTCAGAACATGTGTCCTTCTCCACAAACATGTCAGCATCTTGTGATGGATACTTTGACAAGAGCTGACGCTGCTTTTGAAAAAAAGTAGTATCTGCCCAATGGAATTTGTGACAATGCCAAAAAAAAATACTTTCTTTTTGCTTTTTTATTTTTATTGTGGATATACAAATAAGCAAGCATACAAGCACATAAAAAACACACACTTTAAAAACATGTATTTAATACCTTACAATACTGTCTTAATTTCAACATTTCATTCGTCCACAATGGTTTCAGGAACAATTAAAAAAAAAAAAAAGTCTGCCTCTTCTCCTTCAATCAATACAATCCCTTAAGAGTCTAAGCTTCAAAACATTCACATAAAATATTAGCTTTATATATTTGCAGTAGATAAACTGAACTAGCAAGGCAATCAATCAATTTTCAATTACTTTTGGCATCTCGATAAGATGATAGCACACATACTAACAATCAACAATAGTCGGCTAATAAGTGGGGTAGTACCATGTGGAAGCCAAGACCTTCTAGAGTAAGTAGATGATCATTGTTAATTACAATCATAAATATGCATTTCCTCTTCTGTCATAATGATAAACAGAACCTGCATGCATTCTGAACTGCATCCACATAAGAATGTGCTGCAATGTCTTTTTCCGTTCTCATTTGAGGAGTTTTTTTAAATGTTTTTTTTTAATTTCAAGTATATTGACAGCCAGAAATGCATTTACTCTTTGATACATCAGAATATTTTGCATTCCAGTAGACTTGTTCTAAATTATGTTGTACTTACAATTTCAACCTTTTGGGTGATGTTTCCCTGGACATCAAGTAAGTAAACCTTGCCATAATGCGTGCCCAGTGCCAAAAACTGTGATAAGAAAAAAGGAGAAAGAGACTGACTAAATAAACATATTACAACTAAAAAAAAAACACAACACAAAAAACAATACACAGCTAAAGAACTCCAGGATGTTCAGTAGATTCATTTTTAGCCACAACTTGAAATAAATATTTGAGGGAGAAGCTTATTTTGGATGCACCTAAAGAATAAAACAGGGCTTGAAGCCCATATTATTGTGATCGTGCAAGTTAGCTGTCAGAATGAGTCATGGGGACCCTCATCTAGTGACAACTAATGGTGTGCCTATACTCTGTACACATTGCCTGATGGACTGTGGCAGCAAATTAAAAATGCAGCGTGGAAGCAACGGCTAATGTACACTTGAAAATAAAGCTATGGAAATAATTAAGAAACTATCTATTTACTTATAACTCCTCTTTGCCATTAAAATAAATGTTCAAAAACAAAGCTACCAATTATTAGGCCATTATTACACAAAATAAAACAACATGGAAATTTGGCTATTTAAAGAGCCAATGTACTTAACAGTATCAGGTTTGCTTATTTTTCATTACATTATATTTAATGATGTATGCATTTACCCTATTTTACACTATGATAAATAATTTGTCATAATCAGACTTTCAACAAATACATAGAATTGCACATCTGGTGTATGTAAAAAGGAAAGTGATTTCCAAGGTACCCGCAGTTAGTTTAGCTGTATGAACTAGCTCTAAACAAACCAGCATAAACTTCAGCACTACTTGATATATGACAGATGGTTTTTCTTTATTCTCTATTTAGCATTACTCAAATGGTCTAGGCTCCTAAATTCTCTGTATTTCACTGCATGTGAGCATGCTTCATTGCAACCTATAATGAAATGCTCAAATTTACAGGCACTACTAAGCGTGTCAGTCAAGCAGCACAATCTTTAAAAAATAACCTTACAGAAAGTCAAGGTTTAAAAGGATTTATCAAAATGGAATTGCTTAAAATGAAATTTCAGTTCAGGCACTTAAAATATGAAGCTACATTAAAGAGTCAAAAAAAGGGAAAGAAGGGGTTCATTAGAAATTCATCCCCTGCAATGCCTTTCACTCCTGCAAGGTTGCCTTTTTTCAGGAAGAAAAAAGTCCCCCGGGTAAAAAAAAATCAATACTGGTTAATAAAACATCAGGTGTGCAGACATAACTAGGTATGACTATTCCACTGCACAGGCCTGCTTGAATGCACCAGGTGCCAGGACGATTAGTCATCCAGCGCAGACAGCGAGCCTGGTGAAAATATGATGCTATAGCATTGAAAGAAAAATAATTCTGGGGAGAAATTAGTCTGAATTATATAAGCCAGACTTTGGAACTCCTAACAAAGCCCAAATTGTTGTGATCAGAATTACATGTACGACAGAACTAAGTTTATTCATGACAACTCTTTTATATGGGTTGATAAACTATCACCCTCCAAAAAACCTTGCACTCAACCTTCATTCTTAGGTCCTCTGTTGTTACAGAGTAATTCTCAGAAGACCAGTCCCTTCGCTTCTAATAATATTGATCCTCCTCATAAATAGTGTATTTATTTTGCTAGAAATCTAAGAGCATTTGGATACTTTGTGACCCTACAGTTAAGATTGTATTCTGCCAACTTCCTTACATAAATTCTATTTATCAGTTGGCTATAGAAATTTTCCCATAAGACTGAAAAAAAGACCAGGAGCAGTTTCCTCCCAATTTTCAAAACATGTTTGATCTTAAGTTTTTAATCATTCATATACTTAAAAAATATGCAATTTAAAATGTGAATGCTAACTACCTTAAAAAGTGCCTTTTGAGCAGCTGCAATAGCATTTTCAGTAAAGAAATACACAGGACAAATCTTAACCTTGAACATATAAGAAAACAACGTATCGGATAGACACTACAATGGTAGCTGGTAAGAAAGCATGGTAGTCAGAAAATTTATGAATTACTACTCTCTCTCTCTCTCTCTCTGGGTGTGTGTAACAACATTTATATATTATAATTATAATATCTGTTTGATAACTGTTATTGAAGCCACAGACTTTCATATGAACAGCACCTTGTCTTTCATTTAAAAAAAAAAAATTAAAGACAAGCAAACTCAGAAAAGAAGAGAAAAAACTGTTTAGCTGATGCAGACACCCAGAGTTACAAGAATCATAGCTAAAATTGCAATTCCATCTTCATCTCAAAAAATTGTATTTTTATGCCCATCACTGCATGTTCTCCTATCATCACTGTTCTGGCACTTTTAGGCTAATGCTATTAGTACAGGGTTTGAGTCCTATCCCCTTGTCTTAGAGGTTGCTTGTGAAGGACCAGGAATTAATGTATTTCGATTATTTTCTTGTTTTATTAACACAGTTTCCATGGCTGTCCACAGATGAATACCCTCTTCCACTGTATCAGCCACTGGCATGATAGAGTTTGTTTTTAATGATTCAAAAGACATCGAATTCTTTACTTGATAAAGCATGGTTGGGACTTTATCCTGATTCTAGTTCATCATGCTGTTTTTTAATTAGAACTAAGTTGTGTAGTGGGTCACATAAACATAGCACCTTATAAAATACTGACGACTGAATTCTCACCTCTTACCCTTGGGGGAGAGAGATGTCCAACAGGAGGTACTATTAAGTAAACTGACATTATAGTTGCTTCCACTATACTTAGCAGAGATGATCTTTAGATTTGGGTGTACTTTTACAAACCAAAAAAAAAAAAAAATCTCTAACTTTATTTTTGATAGAGATCACAGACAAAGAGACAGACATTTTCTCAAGCAAGTGAACAATTATTTCATAGTCATGTCCTGAAAAAAAAAAAAAAAAAAAAAAAAAACAGTACCTTTTCATGCACTGTCATGCAACTGGCTGCATCCTTTTGGAGAATTTCAGTCACTCCATTAGAAAGCCTTTCATACTTCAGCTTGGGTTCTTCTTCACTCTCATCTTCCTGTGTTTTAATTTGGGGGACAGGGAGGGAAGAGAGATTTTTTTTTTAAATAAATTAATTTAAATACTAAGTAAAGATCCCCCAGTACTACCACAGCAACAGCCATAGATGGTTTCCTATGACATCTCAACAACAGCCACTACATATATCATTCCAATGACTCGTACCAGACTTCTGGATGCAAATAAATACTATAAATAAGTAAATCAATACAGTTAAACTGTAAGAGGCACTTAGTTGATTTGTAACAAGCAGGAGAAATGTACATGGGTATTTTGTTAAATAATCTACTCATTCCCAATCAAGAAAAGAAATAAGTATGTGTATGGGAAAGTCAATGATAAAAAAAAATTAAGTATGCCGTTGTAGCCACTTTTAGCTCCAAGTTGAAGCATGCACATTACAAGAAACTTGAAGACCTTTTCATGACGCTGCATCTCAGTAGGACGGATAGACACAAAATGCTGTAAATAAAAATAAACATATCTACTAGGAATATGTTAAGTTTATAAGATATGTCAATGGGTTTATGTTTAAACAAACAGAAAAAGTAGAAATGTTGCTGCAAAACTATTCAAGACACATCTGGAAACAGTAAACCTGATACGGACAAACTGATCTAGCACTGTTCTAGAGCCTCAGATCAACTCTGCTGTCTTTTTGCTTGCTGATTAAAGCAAAACAAAAAAAACCCTAGCTGTGTACCTCTTATAAATGAATTCTCAAGGTGCGATATAGTGCTGAGATGTTTGTTTATACCAAAATGGCCTAACGCAGTAATATATATCAGATGGATAATTTTTTTTTATTTAATAGCTTCATTTGATACCATTATGTTCTGAAATTTCCTCACTATGAAGTAATATATCTGTAATGTTCTCTTCCATTCTCAATTAGAATGAGAATGCCACCATCAAAAATGTAAGTTTATTATATATATATACTGAATGCAGTATGCTTTTTCAGCTCTGATGTTCCACCCCACTTATGGGTGAAACGATTCTAATACTGACTTCAAAAGAGGTATAGAAGGTTCGATTAATATTCATAAAGCATAATGAGAACCTCAGACGAAAGGGGTGATAGATACACTATGGTTTTCCTTGTCTACTGATTTTAAAAGCTATATAACTCCCAACTGAGAAACAAAAATCCCCACATTTTATTCAACCCTTTCTTGATGTGAAAACAAACCAGTTTATTCCTGTCCTAAAACCCTATATGATAATTTAATATACTAAATAGTGAGATTGTTTAAACCATTATCTACCATGTATTCATGATATATGTTCTTTCCCAGACAACAATAAAAATCTGAACTCGTGGAGGAAGTTCAATATTTCATACACCACCAACTTATTGTATACATGTTAGAAGAAATGATTCTTTTAAAAATTGTTAGAGAGTTTTATGGCAGAATACAAAAGGAATTAATAGAGGGATGTCAACAACCATGACACAGCTGTCTGAAGTGCAATGTCAAAATGTCCAGCAAGAAACAATTTTATTCAGTAAATCCAACATTGAACAAAGTTGTTACTAGTCAGAATGACAATGTCAAATTAGAGAGCAGTATACAAGTCAACTAAGTTACCAGTGCCTCCAAATCTTGAATAGACAAAAATTGTAAAAAGTAGTTATTTATTTATATATTTTACAACAAATTACTGTATTACTATATTTCTTACATCACTGCAAAGACTACACTTGAAATGCATCAATGATCTGTGCATCCTGACATAAATGTGTGAAGTAAAAATTCAATTCCAGGCATCTAGTGTTTATAATAAGATTCCACATGTTGCTGAAGTCCAGACATCATATGTGCAACCAATGTGAAAAGTTAATTCTAGTCCCTCGACTATTTTGCATGAAAGCATTCATCCACGAGCCGTTAGATAGAGCTATTGTAAATAAGTTTTGCCTGTCTTATTTATGAGTGGAAACTAAATAACTTCTCCTACACATGCAAATACAAAAAAATGTATACGTTCAAAACTCAGTGCACTGAACCATTCTGCCAGGCTTCAAGAAAGTGTAAAAAAAATGAAAACTTCAAATATTAGCTACAATGATTTACCCACTTCATGCTTTTCTGACAGGTATCTTTGTGTTAAAGGCTGGCAAAAGGTGAGTAAGAGATTTTTGAGAGATTGGTGTAAACAAAGGAAATGAAAAATGATTTTTTAAAAAAATACAAGTTTACTCTATTTCTACAATCACATTCTTAATAAGAGGGAAAACGTCAAGCACATTTAACGTACCTGAGTTTAACATCTTACAAACATTTTCCTATCAGGAAAAGCTTTTATGCAGCCTGAACTTCTAAGGTAAACACAATCCAGCGTTAATAAAAAGCAAATCAATAATTTTTGTTAAATTTTAATAATCCTGCAAACCTACAAATAAAACCATCAGCAGCCTGAGTTGAGATGACAGTTAGCTGCGTTTCTATGACAACCTGGTAGAATAGTACAAGTCCTGACTTGCAGCAAAGCTAAGATATGAACAGAGTGACATTTACCCCATACAAGAAAACTCAGCCTTCAAAAAAAAAAAAAAAAAAAATCAATTTCTCAACTAACATGGATTTTTGCTAAGTGTATGGCACTTTTAATTAAAAGACAAGTCCTTCAAACCATCCTAGGACTCGCAAACATTTGAAAATAAATTTTATATTACTGTTACTTGTACTATAGCTTAACATGTTTTTCACATTTTTGAAACCCAGAGAACTAAATACTTCATAACACATCGAAGTCTTGGAATTCCTGTCAAATGTTTGGTTTGTGTTATTCAAACAGCACTTCAAAATATCCAAAGTTAGAAGGGAAAAAAAAATATGCACTATAGAGATGAAAATGTTTGAAGCTCTCTGCAAATGAGAGACTTAAATCTTGGTTGAAGTAAAACAACAACAAGAACAACAAAAACCAGCCATGTTATAGCATAATCAATTTGTAGACTGCACGATTTAAAAAT
Source organism: Podocnemis expansa (assembly GCA_007922195.1). NCBI lineage: Eukaryota > Metazoa > Chordata > Testudines > Podocnemididae > Podocnemis > Podocnemis expansa. The sequence continues at coordinate 2,601,214 of ML682116.1, read as the reverse complement.
CATTTGCCATTAGTTTTTCTGCTGTTCCATTTCCCTTATATTTTCTAATTCTGAGAATGAAAACGCCTAATTTATACTACAAAGATCTTTTTCAAATACCTGTGAATACTTCCTACTGAAAGCCAGAGATATACTAATATGATCAAGAGAACTTCTGTTCGACTCTATCCTTGGCTAATGTTGAATTCCTTAAATCAAATGGAAGGATGCTCCTCTTTCCATTCCTCAAATCTGTCTGCATGATCCTGATTACCAGCCCTTCTTCAAGAGCCAAAGAATGTAATAAACTACAGAAAACTAAAGGCAGCAGTAACTCTTAGAAAGGCCAGGTTAGCTAGAGGAAGAACATTTAAATTTCTCAACATTAGGTTTGTAATCTAAGTCTCTCGAGATGGTCTGAATCTGTCATTCTCAACTTTGCCTACGGGAATGATTGCTGTACAACCTCTGGAAAGCAAAAATTGAAATGAGGTTCCTACAAAGAAGATCACGAGAGAATCTGTGGGATGTTGAGTTACTCCATTAGTGTCTATTTGTTCCTGCAGCACAGGTTTTATCCACAGGATATTCTGTCATATGAACTGTAGCCTCCACTGTTGTGCATACTGAACCATCAATGTCTATAACATAATTAACGTGCCATCCTTCCTCCATGATTTGTCCTTACGAGTTTCAAAGCCTACCTAGCATGTAGCACATAAAGCCATTCATGGAAATAAACTGCAATCAGTATCCTTTGTCTTTGCTGCATAGCTTCTAAGTGATCCCAACTAATACAGTGGTCCTTACACTTCTAGGTACAGATCCAGCAGCACATTTGAAAACACATGCATAACTAGACACAAAAGTCATCTCACTGAAGGGATTACAATGTGACAACATGCATGCCTAATTGTAAGTGTAGACCAGGCTCCACTGAAGCCAATGAATGGAGAATTACCACCCCCAATTATTTTCGCTAGTTCTGAATATTCTTAGTCTAACAAAGATCTGTAATTTTTTCTTTTTGTGGTTATGCAGGGCACATAAAACACACCCTCTGTGAAGTGACTCAGGATAGCTTCATTTGTTGCAAGGCTTCTTCTGCAGATAAAGTTACAAGATTTCTGTACTTTTACACTGTACCCAGAGAGGATCACTTGCCTTCCTCTCTATATGGAAGCACAAAGATCATCAAAAGGTATCTAGCAGTATTCAGTTATCTAGGTAATCCATTACCATTTTGGCAGCTCAAGGTCCCATATCAGGAGTATCAGTTTAAGTAGTCACCGACATATAATCATCTTTTCTATGCTCACATCTAGGGAAATTATGCACCGATCAAATGTGTGTGTCTGAAAAAATTCCCCACAGCTGATCTGGAAGGAGTAGGGCCTACAAGTACCACTTTTAACAGCAACATTAAGAATTCAGATACCAATTCTGCCAACAGTATTAATAGCACAGCCTGAGCATAGGCAGACAGTCCTGCAAAACAATTACTGAAGAAATTTAAAGGACTCCTGGCCATCATAAAATGTGGCAGAAAACCCAGGGATGGACAAAGGATTGCGAGCACACTCCCCAACGCTTCTCCTTCCTCCTGGCATCTGTGTATATACACACACCTCTTCCTGCATCTGATGAAGTGGGCTGGAGCCCATGAAAGCGTATGCCCAAAGACATTTGCTAGTCTTTAAGGTGCCACAGGGCTCTCATCATTTTTACTCCCAAACTGGGTGCTTACGCATTACATATGGATGTCAAATTTGAAAATGCTGAAATATGTGTCTTGACCATGTCCATAGAAGGAGGTAGTACCAGAAGGGAGATGAATCCATTTCTCTCAGTCCATTAGACCAGTGGTTTTCAAACCATGGGTCACAACCCAGTACTGGGTCGCAGACCCTCAGGTACTGAGTCACAGCACTCTCTGCTGCCACCACTGAAAGACTGGAATACATTGCTCAAAGATGTAATTGTTGGGTCATGGGCATAAATGATTTTTTTCAACTGGTTCCCAAGAAAAAAAAACACTTGAAAACCACTGAACTAGACCATACTGCATCTCACACTTTTAAGTGTATAGCAGTGTTTCTTAACCTTTAGTGGACCAAGGAACACCTAAAGATATTAATTACTTTACATGGAACATCTGATGAAAATTTTCTCAAAAAAGCCAGTATATACCAGTTGGAATGGTCATAATATCTGCATACTACCCGTTCTGTGAAAATGATTCAGGAAACCAAATTAAATACAATTTCATGAATATAACATGCATTTCTTTCTAAAAAATAGATCTATAATGATTATGTACAACAGTTAAAACTGAAAATGATATTACTCAAGTTTTAATGGGAATTTTGGGCCTGCATGTTTGAAGAAAGTTCATCTATTCCTGGAGTGAGGTTCATAAAAGAAAGTCCTACTGTGAAAGTAATGTCCAAACAATTTTGATGCCAGGGGTAACAATGGTGGGAAATTTAAAATGCCCCCACTGCACCAAAGGAGCAAGGTGATGGTGGATGCCAACGTGTACCTGGAAGCTTTGCTGTGGCTTGGGCATTTTAAATCTCCCAGGCACGTGGCCATTGCTCTTTTTTTCTTCCCTACTCAGCTGCCTACCTGTCCGTAACAAGGAGGGGTTAGGGTTAGTTGCAGAACACCTTCACTATATCAATTGAGCACTAGTGTTCCATGGAACACCAGTTGAGAAACAGTGGCGTATGCTGTTGGTGACCAAAGGTCACACTTGCCAGCCAGTATAGGAAGTGGCTCAGTCACTGTCCTTAAACACCCCCATTTAGTGGTGATAAGACTCTGAACTGAACCTCAGGTGTTCAGCAACAGTGACATCTGGCAATACAAGAGTCCATTAAAATTAATTTCTTCCATGCCCTCATGCCTCACTTTGTGGCATGTAAGACTAGTACAAGATCCCAGAATGATGAAGTAACATTGAGAGTGCTTTTATACCCACAGGTAAGGGATCAGATGATGTGGGTGAGGATATTGCACCTGTTTTCATTATAATTGATAGTTTGGCTACTGAATTCAAAAATTAAATAAAACTAGTCAGATGTGAGGATATCACTCAGTTATGTTGCAATGATGAATCGATAGGAAAAGAACAATGTTTGCAAAGGGATTTGCAAATTAATTGCTAGGTATAAAGCACAGTGTTGCACTAACATGTTGCAATCACAAGCGACCACTTCAAAAGCAGCATTAGGACATGTCAGATGATTTTGAGGCTCTCTGCAACTCAGGGTAGAAGCATACCTCCTACCGAAGGTATGATTCAGCTTCGGAAAATGTATGTTTGCTAGCTCCAACACTAAGTATAGCTCTTTCGCCCCTGTACTTTAGTAGAATAAAGCTTCTAGACTTTTTGTTCCTGTCCAAAAGAGGTTTTCTCATCTTATGAAGGGTGAAGCTGTGCCATCAGGATTAAGGTCATGATTTGTCCATTTTTCTCATTGTCGTTGGCAAAACACTGCTACACATATACTAAAATAAAAGGATGCTAGAAGAAAACTGGATATTTAGTGGCCTCTTGTTCAGAGCCCTAAATTGCTGGACAGCCAAGCAACAAACTGGAATAATTTCTAAAGCAAACTAACCTCTTTTTCATATAGTTAAAGTTAAGATGTTGAGAGATTGGAGGAGAGGAAGAAGAAGAAGGGAGATGGACCAGCCTGCAGATACTCTGGTCACCAAACACCAATATAAGACTATACAAAACTCATTCACACTAATGAACATATTTAAAAGAAAGAAATAATTCCTTCTGTTCAGAAGTGGGGAGGGAGAAATGAAAAAGTCAAACTGTTGTGATTAGAACATTTAAAAAAGCACAGATACAGATTGCTTGACAATTTAGGGTCTACAGCCTTTCAACTCTGAGTCATCAGTTCAAATTCAGATCAGGGTGACATTAGCAAAAACTTATTACCATCTGATGGCTGCCTGGAGGCTCATCAAAATGAATTGGTGGTATCTGGCCAGTTCCTAGCTGACAGATGGCCACAATCACAGAAGAACTCCATTGCAAACAACCACCACCTACCAAATAGATGGGAGCTTCAGCTAAGATACAAAAGAGCAAGCACACATGGAGATTAAGCCATGCTCTTAACAGCAGAAATGATTCTTTAGGCAAGAGTTGAGAATCACAGGCAAAACAGTGTGAATGTATGATACTGTCCCACTTAGACCTACTCCATGGATAAAGGAAGGACAACCCTCCCTGTTGCTTGCCTTCTCACAGATGAAAACAATATAGCACTTTTTTTTTTCCAGAAGGACAAATCTAGTAAAAAAATTAATTTGAAATAAATAAAATTATAAAGGCTTTCAAGCTTCTAAACTTGTACAAAAATTTTGTATTCATCTAACTACTGTCAGACAACAAGATAAAGGTGATCAGACTGAGGTCACCAAGCCATGAAGGCACCACTTGTATTTTATGCTGTCAAAAATACTGGCCTCTATAGTTCTATGGTGAAAATGCACTGCTGTTCTGAGCAAGGAAATGAAGTAACTTCCTACACAACCCCAAGTATGAGTCTTCATAAACCAAAATTACCAAAAACATGCCAATCTTTGGCAAATATGTATGAGGATGTAAGGAAAATTGGTGTGAAAAATCTTTTCTTCTTTTCTCTTGAGGCATTTTCTGCAGGGGATTTATTTAATCCTTTGGCTGCTGTGGGAAAATGTAAGTATACTAGAGCAGGGAATTACTATGGTACGGCTAGCCATGAATAAATATTAAAATGGTTGCATTCCAAAGATGAAATAATATATACATGAAGGAAAAGCAGACAGCACTTTGTCTTCAGCATTGCCATGGTATAAAGAAAGCCACACAACATGCATGGAACACCAATTCCAGATTCAAACCTACAAATGTGGACATAAACCAAGTTGTGAAGCAGAATATGTAGATGACAAACACATTAACAGTCCTTGTAAGTGACATATAAATATACATTTCCCACAACAGTATCTGGCTTCACTTCAACTATTTGTTTTATCTCAGTTGTAGTTGTGTGTGCACCAAACCATTGGGAAACTGTAAAATCATTTCAATCTTCAACTGCATGCAAAAATCCCGGTCACTTAAATTACATTATATACCATATAAAAGAGCAAGGTAAGATGCTTTGTTGTATTTTTGATATCCAAGATAAAATCCAGCAGTGGAGGAAAAGAGTAAGACAATTCAAATCTGAATGAAACTACACATTTCTACCTGCATTTTCCTTTGCCGAGTAAGGAATCTAAACACAACCATTTGTTTCCCTTATGAACAATAGTTGGGCACTAACAGTTGCCATCCTGTGATCTACCACATACGAATATCCAACATTGCAATTTTGGGAACATTCATTTTTGAAGTTACTTTTATCAACTCGCTGAAATGTGAAACTAATTAGGAAATTACTGAGAGAGAAAATTCAGTATTGCTCCATCCACATCAATGAATCGGGAAGGCTACATCTGCACACACTGTTGACACACTAGCTTTACAATTGCATTAATTTATGTAACATGCAAGGCTGTATTTTTACCTTTTATATATTCCACAACATAGACAAAAAACTGGCACTTCTGGTTAATATTAATAGCTCATTAAGTGAAATGCCTAATCTTCACATAAGAACAGCACATTTTAGAAGAATATAGCAGTAAAATCAGTAACCCATTTTTCTTGGAAGTCAATCCTATAACGATGCATATTATAATCTTAGTCACTAGACACTGCAAACTTGTTTTTAAAATTAATGTATGAAAATATCCCATTTAAACTTCAATACATTATTTACAATGCTCATCCCACTGACTCAAATTGATAAATTATTTGCATGATACATTTTCTCATTAACAGGTTTTTATTTATTTATTTATTTTTATTGCATACCTTTTCCTTCTCTCCACCCATGTTAAAGGCTGGTTTCACTTTAAGTTACACAAGTAGATGTGAGCGCTCTCTGGCTAGTGGTATATGTGAAAGAGTATACAAAACTTCAGAAATACACACACAGTCTTTTTTTTTTTTTTTTTTTAATCTCAAAACACTAGAGTCAGGGAAGAAAAAAAGCAGATTAAAATAACCCTCTTTTGCAGATGGGGCAGGAGACGCATGGAATGATTAAGTGGCTTTCCAAAAGGGACACAGTAAATTGTCAGGTAAAAGGAGCTGAAATACAAGAAATGGCAAGATGCATTCAAAGGCTGGTGTGGTATCTGAATCTATTTTCAATTCATTTTTTGTCAAGTTGATGGTGCTGCTTTAATGACAACAGTGGTGGAAAAGCCCCTCTGTGCTTGATGCCTTTTACTAAGAGAATATTTGGTAGGTAATGCAGCAGAGAAAGGATCCCCCCACTCCTCTGCCCAACAAGATGCTGCATTTATTTGAAACACTTGTAATTTGGTCTGGGCCAGTTCAGACAAATCTAGGAGACTAAGTAGTTATGCATAGTGCTACATCAGCAGCCCTCAATGACTCTCTATTTTCTGCATTTAGTAGGAAGACCTGCAAATATCAGCACATATGCATACACAGAATACAGTTGTCAAAGGTTTGTGACATTGTTGCAACAATTCCATTGAGGTACAAGATTCAACTGAGGCTGAATACACTTCAAAAGAAAAAAAACTTCCAAACATGAAAATAAACAAACAATCTGCAAAATCAAGGAACAACTGAGCTGAGTATTAAACTTGATTATACTCAGCTCACAAAATTAAGGAAAACATGGACTGCAACCTAATATTCTTTTGAATAGGAAGTCTATAAAGAAGCTCTGATATAAAGCCAACAAACATCAGAGATTTTTGCCAATTAGACAACAAAATCTGATCAAAATTTGGTTGGAAAAACACACTCAGTTCTAAAAGTAACCATTAATTGATGCAGATACACCATAAGAAAGAATAATAAATATTAAAACTTAGAAATTCTGCTTCAGGCTCTACATAATTTATTCAGACTTTCTACTCCAGTTTCTGAACACTCAGAAGTCAGTTTATTTTATTTCCTTTTTTTTTTTTTTTTTTTTTTAAGGCCTCATCAAAAGTGACAGTCCTAATATGCAATTCCAGGTGCCATAAAATAATGTTAAATAAGCCAACGAAGCAGCACTGTATCTCGAGCTTTTCTGTGAAACAAACTTGTTCGATCTAAAATGTAGCACACTCTATTGTTTTATGTTGTCGGGGAAAATGAAGTATACGTACATCACATATGCCATTTTAAAAAATGACAGAAGTTTGAAAAAAAGGTGTTAGTGCTTCAAGATTGCAGTGAAAATACTTTACAGCTGAAGTACTTTTTTCTCCAGAGACTTAAAATACCATTTTAGATATATTGTTTGCTCATCATATCATGGTAGAATAAATGGTAGCCTGTCTACATGATAAGAAAAAGCTCATAATACCCCATATCATATGTAAGGATATGAAATAAAAGAGTAAATTGTAGTGTAGTTACAAAGAAAGATCTGCTACAATTGCAGAGTGTTGACACAAATAACTACCACCATCTTCCCTGAAAGGTTTGCTGAACATATGCACTCCCTCTACTAATTTATACCTTTTGTGTTTTAGACATTCTAATTTAAACAACAAAAATATTAACACATTTAAATGGCCTGAGGAATTCAACTTCTAGGGCCGCTGGCAACCAGATTTGCAATGAAGTGCTGTGCAACATCACATAGGCAAACCACCATTTTTGCAAAACATCACATGTCCAGATTCCATGGTGATGCTTTCCCACTGACTTGGTATAAACAATATCCTGATAATCATTAAGGAACACGTAAGTGAAAGCACAGACACTTGAGCAAATCATTAACAATGCATTATTGTTTGTTAAGAGATGACAACGTGCTTAATTTCAGACAAAATGTAGAGAGTTCCTGCCTCAACAAGGTTACTATCTAATAGAAGAAAAAAAAAATAGAGCAAGAAGGTGCTGTTAGTCAGAGTAAAAAGTAAAAGAAGGATTTTTTTTCTTTTGTGCACACCCAATTATTCATTCATGCTTTCCATCCCACAAAAGAATTTTTTTCAAGAAGTTAAAGCTTAACATGGACAATTATACCTCTCCTCCCCTGATAACAGTATTAATCACTCTCAATTGACCCTTAAGGCCAAGAACCTAAAAGGGACTAAGGCTAACATCAATTGTCTGCCATTAATTTTGTTATGAATATAGTGTTGGTTGCCTATTTTTTTTTAAAAAATCAATGTAATAAATGTTATACATATTTTACTAGTATAAACCAATGCACACAGAATGTTAGTGATTTGCCCCTATCCACATAGGTAATTTTGCCTCTCACCTGGTGAGTCCAGGCCTCTGGTAGATTAAACATTGAGACTGATAGGAAGTGTTATTTCATAACAACACATTATGTTTAGCATTAAAACAAGTAAAAACATAGCAGACAAACCAGTCCACGGCACATATATTTCACATCAAGAGACTGAAAACAGCTATTGACCACACGTGGTATATGCTGTCCATTCAAATGCATTAAGACTATTGAATAATTATGTTTGAATGATCATAGGAAATGCCTTAGTCAATAATGTGGACATCCACCAATCATGGACATGTTTCATTAATTACTCCAACACCTTCTGTACATTTCCAGCCTTGTTGTACTGTGATGGCATGTTATACAGCTAAATATTTAAAGACAACTCATCACATGTCCTTACAGGGACTAGAATTAGGATTTGATCATTTAGCACGTCTTATCCACCTTCCCATATGTAGGACTGAAAAGTAAATATTACTCTGTGTAGCTATAGACTAACATAAAGGTGAACTGCTTTAAAATATTAGAAAGATTTATTAATTGCAAAAATTTTGACAGTTTTTTTAACCAAAATTAACTTGGTGGGAAAACCGAAAACACTGACAAAAATTCCAGCCCACTTTTTGCCCAACTCCACCTTCAATATTTATACCGTGCTGTAGATGTAGATGGTGCTTTAGAAAAGTAGAACGATGAAATCCTGTTCCCAAAGAGCTTTAAAAACAGCAACAAACAAAAACACAAGCTGACCACTCACAGACAGGAGACAAAGATGACAGCAATGGACAGCAAGTCACTGTTGTATATAACTGATTTTAACAAGACATCTCTGACCTGCATTCCATATAGCACTATCCCATCACTACCATAGGCCAATTTGACCCAGAAGTGCCAAAATTCCAGCGTTGCTGTCCAAGACTGGGTCATAAAAGCCCTGGCTCAGACAATTGCTTAAAGAGAAGCTGCTAGCAGGGGCAGCGGCAACTGGAACTGCAGCCAGAATTCTTTTCTTTCAGGAAAATGGGATGGTGCAGCAAGAAGAGGTACAAAGTTGATGAAACCAAGGAGTCAAAACAACAGAGGACCCCCTGCAGACAGGAAGGAAAAATGGTCTCACAGGAAGGAGAAAATCCAGCCCAGCATAGAGACAACACAAAATCACCAAAGAAAGAAGAGTTCAACCCAGCACAGAGGACTCAAGCCCTTCCTGCTATACATTTATCAAGGAGATTCAAAATGCACTAGGCAACTGGATATCCTAACCACAACCAGTGCCTGCAACCCAAGATTCCTATCTCCCCTGCAGTTATACAGCCCTAGGTTAAGAGCAGAGAATTTCTCTATCACCACCATTTCATGGTCATTGAGAGCTTTGAGAGTTACTTTAAAAAAGCTAATCAGTAATGGGTGAATCATAGGATGACAAAATCATAGAAACTGGAAGGGACCATGGGAAGTCACCTAATCCAGTCCCCTGCACTCATGGCAGGACCAAGTACCTTCTCAAACTACCCCTGACAGGTGTTTGTCTAACCTACTCTTAAACATTTCCAATGATGATGATTCCACAGACTGCCTAGACAACTTATCCCAGGGGTTAATCATCCTGACGGTTAGGAATTTTTTCCTCATATCCAACCTAAACCTCTCTCGCTGTAATTTAAGCCCAGAGTTTCTTGTCCTATGGTTGGCTGTTAAGGAGAATGGTTTTCTCCCTCCTCCTTGTGACAACATCTTAGATACTTGAAAACTGTTATCATGTTCCCCCTCACTCTCCTCTTTTCTAGACTAAAAAACCTCAGCTCTTTCAAACTTAAGTCAAGTGTTCCAGACCTTAATCATTTGTGTTGCTCTCCTCTTGACTTTCTCTGACTTGCCCACATCTTTCCTGAAATGAAGTACCCAGAACTGTACACAATACTCCAACTGAGACCAAGTAGAGTGGAAGAATTAATTCTAGTGTCTTCTTACAATACTCTTGTCAATACACCCCAGAATGCTGTTTGCCCCCCCCCCTTTTTTTTTTTTTTTGTATATTTGCAATGGATTAAGTGGAGTACTTTGTGGAGCACTTGTCTTTACTGAATTTCATTCTGGTTACCTCAAACCATTTCACCAGTTTGTCTAAATCATTTTGAATTCTGATCCTGTCTTCCAAAGTACTTGCAATGCTCCCCGCCTCCATCCCCACAGCTTGGTATCACTGGGAAACTTTATAAATGTACTCTCTATGCCATCATCTAGATCACTGATGAAAATATTGAACAGAACCTGATCTGATCCCTGCAGTACCCCACTCGTTATGGCCTTCCAGCATGATTGTGAATCACTGATAACTATTCTCTGGAAGTGGCTATCCAACCAATTTTCCACCCATCTTATAGTAGCTCCATCCAGGCTGTACTTCCCAAGGTTCTTAATGGGATGCAATGCTGTATCAAAAACCTTACTAAAGCCTAGGTACACCGCTTCTACTGTTTCCCCTCTATCCACAAGGCTTGTTACTCCATCACAGAAAGCTATCAGAGTGGTCTGACATGATTTGTTCTTGACAAATCCATGCTGACTATTACTTAGCACCTTACTCTTTTCTAGATGTTTGCTAATTGATTCCTTAATCATTTGCTCCATTATTTTTCCTGGTACAGAAGTTAAGCTGACTGGTCTATAATTCCCTGGATTGTCCTTATTTCCCTTTTTATAGATGGACTTTGTATTTTCTCTTCTCCAGTCCTCTTGGAACTCTCCAGTCTTCCATGATTTTTTAAAGATAAAAGGTGGTCATCCCTTTTCTAGTCTACATGCTGAGACAATGCCAAGCGATTACATCAACCACTCTACTGGAAGAGCAATGCTGCCTTATCCTCCCTGCCTCCTTCCCCCACCCAATATGACCCTTCTGTTTACGGACACAGCAAAATCAGAGTATGTACTATACCTTGGACCTCCACCCAATCCCACCTAAGAACTAAGATTGGATCTTCAGCACTGGTGTCTGGAGGGAAGACTTGGATTCTTTTCAGCTCCCTTGTTGCTGCTCACCCAGTAACACCACACCTGTACTTAAAGTTCTTTGATGATGCAAAAATTTCAAGTTGATAGGCCAAACTTGTTTCATAATATGATCTGGCAAACAAGTACTGTATAAACTTAAGGCTAAGTTTAGGCTGTGAAATCATTAAATATAAATCACATTTCTTTAATATACTATATAAAAAGGAAATTGTCAGTCACATTTTCATTTGTTCAAAGCAGAAAGCATTTAAGTTTTACCTTCTAACACGATTCACTTTATTAAAATCTTGCAATCATAGGTTTTAATATCAAGTAGTGTTGGGGGGTTGTTTTTTTTTAAAAAAGGGTGCACTTTCACTAATAATTTGCCCACAGGTCAAAACACTTGCCACAGCAGATGCACAGCTTCTCTTGCAAATAAGCAGCTGCCAAAACAGAAATTAATAAAAAACTGTTTCCCCTATTCATTGACAGAAAACTGGCATTTAATGCAGTTTAAACAATGCAGTGTGGTATTCAGCCACAAGCCCCTTCTACACAGCCTTACCTCGGAATCATCCGTAGATTCTTCATTAGACATGGTTTCCTGAAAGTAATACAAAAGAAGCATGAGGGGAAAAAATAAACATATATACAAAACAAAGTATTATCATCTTTCCTTTTTTAATCTCGTAAGTCTCTTTATTAGTTGCAAAAGCTCAATGGAGTTTCATGTGATCCTGAAAGTGGTACTGATGATCTATTATCTTCCGTTTTTCTTGTTTAATCCATACCCATTCTTTGTTTAGGACTTGTAATCTGGTGCTACCCGGAAATCAGTGGCACTGGTTGGCTGCCCTAAAGTAGACAGCAACTAATACTACATAATTCCAGCAATGTGCATCATCTAAGGCTCTTCTAAGCATTAGTCAGGTGGCTATGAAAGGTTTTCCCTCACCAGCGATGGGCAATCAATCTCGCAAAGCAATCTTCAGCATCTTGCCCCATGAGGACAGAACTGCATGTTCAAGTTAGCCACAAGCCAACTTCTATATTTAGCCACTATTCTGCCTCTAATACATTGACTTATTTTGAACCTGTTATCTCTTTAAAACAATTTCTAAAAGAATTCTAATGAGGATGCATAGGAAATAATAAAAACTCTTCCTCTTAAGTACAATTCAGACAGAATGCCTTGCTCAAACCTTCAAGGAAACTGTGCCTTTAAAACATCTCTGTCTTCAAGACAATGAATCTTACCATCCTGCAAAAAAGAGAAGAGTATACTTCTGCTAATCTCTCACCTGTCCACCAGTGAAATCTGCTGATGCCATGCCTCCTCAAAGAGGTCAGCAAAATGAAGATTTACTTAACGTATTTAGAGTTATCAATAGCAATAAAAGGTTACAACTAATATGCTGACAGTGACCGTAAGCATTTTAACCACAGCACATGATCTAAACAAGGAACAAAAGAGAAGAAAGCATTTCAAATCTTATGAAGTAATATTTTGACAATAATATATTTTAGGTATAGCATTTCATGAGAGATGATATTACAGGCAATGAGAGGAGAGATGAAGGGGAAAGAAAATCTAATACTGATGATTACCAGTGGCTCACCTTTAGTTTGTTGGTCACATTTATTTATTTTCATGCTATAAAAATGTGCTTATTGTAAACTCTAAGCAAACAGTATATGGCTTCTTTGCATGTCTGAAGATCACTTTTAGTAACCAAGTGAAACAGATGAGAGAGGGGGAAAAGTCAAATTTTTATATATTGGTAGTGACCCCACGCAAGGCACAGTCATCAGACTTTCCAAGCTTTATTGACTCTTGCAATGCCCATCTCCAAAATACTGTCCTTAGATGGGACGCAACTGCTTATTCTCTAGTCATGTCACAGCCTGAGGCTGGCCCAGAACAATGTACTACATAACGGTGAGAGGTGATAAAGGAAGGAAGAAAATCCTGATATTTTGCTTGAAACATTTTTTGCCCATATTCTCACTTCTCAGGCAAGTATTATAGAAAGCTCAGTCCAATGAGCACAAATTCTACTATCGTAAGGGAAATTAAATAATTAGTTGAATAGAATTTCTTACAAATTCTAAAAATATAGAATCAAAACAAGGTGATATACAGAGCACTAAACAAGTGACACATGCTGAATCATTATACCCAGCACAAGGTGTAACAGACTTTATACTGGACTCACTGTATATTATTGGATTTAGAAATTGAGGGACTAATTGTGTTTCACATACAGCCCTAAGCACACCATCAGTAATTAACAGGAGAAATTATTAAATCCATAGTTTTGATATCCTCAGAATTCTTACAAGATTCCCCTCCTCAAAGAACTGATTTTTTTAAACAGGGGAAGGTCCCAAAGTACCAGAACAATGAGTGGTCTACAAATAAGAGTAAGCACAGCCCCAGTCACGTATGCTGCTGCCCATGAAGTCTCTTTTTAGTCTATGATGTTTCAAAAAGGTCCAGAGATCCACTTTCACTGCATAGCTTCCAGGATCTTAACCTAAAATATGAGGACATATTGTGCTACATCACAAGTGTTCACTCAAAGTACTTCTATATGTAAACCTCATAAAAATGACATTATTTAGGCATTGGGTACCACCTTGATGGGTACCAATAGTACATACAGAAGGGAAAGCCACGTAAACGTATTTTCTACATCAAGGGGTACAGTATTATTTCTAAAACTTACAGCTCTTACAGCCAATTATAAAAAACATCATATAGAAATTAAAAAGGAAATCTTGGTTTGGAAAGCTAATGATTAGCTAGATAGGACATTAGCAATTTTCTTGCTTGTTTAGAATTGACAGGTGTCCCGCTCACTCTCTTGTGAGGAAGCCACTATGAAAAGCTTTTTGCCCGACTTCTCCCATTCCCATGGGTAAAATCAGAATAGTAACTGCAATCCTGATTGAAGCAGGGTTTTGTCACAATGAGGTTTTTTTAAATGTATGAACCAAGAGGATTATCCCTACTTCCTTTTTTTATTGTTTTAATTTTTAAAATAGCCTCATAACTGTAAAAAGAAATCCCTGATGAATGATCACTAGGTGGTCAGTCCCAACTAGAATGCTGAACTAACAACAGTCATCGGCAGGCCTATCACACTTGGCGAGGGAGGAAGGAGGTTTATCAGCAGTAATGCTGATGTATAGTGCAGGCAACTGGCACATGCTGGTTTTCAAGAAGCTAAAAATGGAGAAATGGTACATAAATGAGAAAACTGAGGACATTTAAAAGAATTCCTAAGCAGTACAGTTAATCTTTGGCTTGGCAGGCCTGACCATGCCGTTAACCAAATACAGCCTTCCATCCGCTTTGTTGTGGGAGGCATTTTCCCTTTTTATTAAAGCAGATGCCATCAACTGACTTTTGGCTGATAAATTTGTAGGAAAGGAGAATCACCAAATCTAAATTCCAATGAAAGTTCACTCACATACACTCTCCCCTCCAGTGTAGAGATCCTGAACACAAGTCACAGGATGCTCTACATCAGATGTGGCCAAACTGCGGTTTGGGAGCCGCATGTGGCTCTTAAATGAAAAAGTGTGGCTCATGGAAGAACATCAGCAAATCAATTTAGTAGGTAAAAGTATATGACTATATGTCTCAGTGCGGCTCTTGAAGGTTTAATAATAAACTTGTGTGGCTCTTGAGTTCCATAAGTTTGGCTACCCCTGCACTACATGCAAAACTGACCATAAGAAAAAGTGAAAAGGCTGCTCTCATATGGCAGTCCAAAGAGAGAGAAAAGCAAACAAATCAGTCTAATTGTTTTAATAATCAAAAGGTGTTCATTTATTTAAAAAAGCTTTTTTAATAGGGGAGATTTTTATATTTGATTATGCCTTTGTAAATTGCAATAATTATATGTGTTCTCTCCATTGTCTCTACCACAAGAAAGAAAAGAAAAAAGGAAAAAAAATCCTTAGCATTAGAGGAACTCCATATTTGATATAGAACCACAAATACCAACAAGAGAACCAGTCTCCTTCACTGAATTAAACTTCTCCATATTTACTGAGCAAATCCTAGGGAAGAGACCTCTTAAGCTCTCTTGTGCCCAACAAAAGATACCAGTCATACTGTCCAATATTCCAGAAAAAAAAGCATGTATGTAGCAGATTACATAGATACATCTAATTTTATTTTGTCTCATGTATGGTAACCACTCAACTCCAGAAGAATGTTCCACTGAGTCCTTTTGAGTTGAAAAGTATTGTGTGAAACGGGTTTATAAAAAGAGGGTCCAGAACAACCAAAATTTCAGCTGCCTCCAGGAGAATAACCCATCCTTCCCCGTAATCATTCTCCCAAACAAACAAGGAGTCCTGTGGCACTTTTAAGGACTAATAAATTTATCTTTAACTGTGCCACAGGACTCCCTTGTTTGTTTTGCAGAACTAGACTAACACGGCTACCCCCCTGGAATTTCTCCTACACAAATCAGATGGACTCTTCTCTTTCTTCCATCTGTGCACTCTTGATCTTCCTCTGAACTGAAATGACTTGCATACAGCAATCTGCTGTGTGCGGACACGTGCTACCCTGACTTTATTACATCTGTCTCCAGATTCCAATGTTCTGCCTTAAGCCCTATCTGCCAGGGTATACTGTCAAATAGCCACATTAAAACTAGGCCCAATTCTGCCTATATTTAAATATGTAACTTTACACAGAAGTAATCCCACCAATTAAATGCTTAATGTTGACAGGGCTTGGTCCTAAACATAGAATACTGCCTACTACCCTATTTGAAAGGCTACCACTGTAATGACTGATTACCACCCTTCCCTGACTCATTACCCACTAACAATTGTAAAACTCCCAACCCATAATTCTAACACTGTTGCACACACAGGAAGGAAAAATCAGGCTCTTCAGCCCCAATCTTGCCAAGAGCTCAACACAGCCTGATGCCTGGACTTACTTTAGAGGCTCCAAGTACGCACAGGGATCAAAACATAGGAACTGACATACTGAATCAGATCTGAAATTCATCTGATCCAAGTTCCAAAGGGGTACCCATGTTAGTTTAGTTCAGCAAAACAAAAAAGGAGTCTAGTTACACTTTTAAAGACTAACAAATTTATTTATCACTGGAGCTTTCATTGAAGAAAATACCACTTCACCAGACACTTGAAGCATTTCTTCAGCATCTTTTCTCCCATGAAAACTCAAGAGATAAATAAACTTGTTAGACTTTAAAAGTGCCACCAGACCTCTGGATGAATCTCTGTCTCACAATGCCAGATAATTCTCAGGAAGGTGTAAAAACTCTGCAGTAAGCAGACATAGGACAATTTTCTGTTGCCCCCTCCTTCCCCTTTTTTGCACCGTGATACCCAATAGTTAGAGAGCAGCTTAAGTCCTAAGGTATGAAGTCTGGTATCCCATCAAAAAAAATTAATAATAAATATAATTCTGGATATATCTGTTTATATATAAACTTATTTTTATTGGATCTTGCTAAATTTTGATACTTTGTTAAATTCTTACACCTCTGCACCGAAAAGGATTAAGACTTGAATGACTATTCAAATGTGTTATTATTTAAATATTTAACACATCTTCTTTGCCCTGAGAATAGAAAAAGTTGCTTTTTAAAAAGAGAAACATGTAAAGGAACCATAGCTCTGGCATATACCATGGAGTGGCCATGAAAGAGGCTGATATTTTGGACAAACTCTATAGCCAGATTTTCCTCTACTTAAAATCCTTTTTTTTTTTTTTTTCCTCATATAATTCAATTTGACCAATTATAAAAGTAATTTAAAATATTTTAAGGATAGCTCCAATCCACAATTCCCCAATAATTCTGTCTTTAAAATAATGTAAGAAACACTAATACTCTTTTCTCATAACCAATAACTGACTGCAACTGATAACTGTTTGAAATAAAGAAGGAGTTCTGTGGCACTTAAAGACTAACAAATTTATTTATTGCATGAGCTTCTGTGGGAGAAAATCCCATTTCATCAGACGCTTTGAAGTGTCTGACATATTACTAAAAACAAACTTTGAACAAAATTATAGCCACCCAACTCAGAGAATTTTCTGTATTTCAATAAATGAGTGGCATTTAGTATTCAACAGCTTTATAGTTGTCCAGCTGTGCTCCTTGATGCTCATGCACTCAGGCGATTAAGCTGTTTGCTGTGCATATGTGAAAATAACTGGGAGCACAACACAGTTGCTCCTGTTGATTCTTTGATAGAGATTAACCAAGTTGCAGTCTCAACTTTAAATTTCCAAAAGGATAGCTGTTAGTCTAGTCCAGCAAAAAAAAACAAAAAAACAAAAGAACAAAAAAAACCCAAACAAACAAAAAAAAACAACCAAGGAGTCATGTGGCACTTTAAGACTAACAGATTTATTTTTCGCATGAGCTTTCATGGGAGAAAATCCCACTTCCTCAGATGCTTCAAAGATCCATGACGAAGTGGGATTTTTCTCCCACGAAAGCTCATGCGAAAAATAAATCTGTTAGTCTTCAAGTGCCACACAACTCTTTGGGTTTTTTTGCTCAACTTTAAATGCCTCTCTCCAGGAGAGCACCGGGCTGGTGTCTTTAGGCTACAGAAGCAGGGTTACCAGATACCAAAGCCTAGAAAGGAGGCCAGGGAAGTACAAGAAGAACAGTGGAAAACACATGGAGAAAATATCACATTAATGTAATATTCTTGTTGTTAGGCTGCAAGGTTTCCCCCTAAAAATAAGGTGCTCTGTGGCATTTCAGCACACTTTAACCCCTATAAATAAAAAGCCAGGCAAAATCATGGGTTTTGAAATCCCTGCCAGGTGGAGGACGTGAAGGTAAAAAGGAGGACATGGCCTCTTTCTGCCTGACACCTGGTAACCCTATACAGAAGAGGCTGGGAAAACTTCCACCAAGCCTGTGTATCACCCACCACCCTGCCTGCCTCAAAGCCCCCAGCTCCTGCTTCCCCTAAAGATCCCTTTCCCCTCTGTCCTCCTGCTGCAGCTGCCACCCCCAAACCTTCCCCCTGTTCCCCCCCACCACCCCTCAAAAGCCTCTGCCTGCCCCTGGGTCCCCTGCACCCTAGCTGGGCTCCCACAGCCAAAGCTGGCTCCCCTGGCACAGCCTTTACCTTCTCCTCTGCTTCCGCCATAGTGCAGGGACGTGCAGCCACGTGAAAGCCCCAGGAAGTCCCTGGCCCCGGAGGCAGCTTGGGTAATGTAGTTTTCCCACTTCCTCTCCTGCTGCTGAGCTTAGGGCTGGCAGGGAAGCAAGGGAAAACCTCTGCTTCAAAGCACCTGTGCAGCCTTGGCTGGGGGAAGTCCACAGATTTACCAGCTGGATTTCCCTAACACCCCCCCTTGAATTTCCCAGCACCCCCCTAGTTGTCAGCTACTAATAGTGTTATACCAATGTAGTGAGCACCCCCCTGCATAGGGTTACTAGATACCAAAGCATAGAAAGGAGGACAGAGAAGTCGAAAAAAGGAAGGCATCGAAGGACACGTGGTGAAAAATGTAGTATTTATGTAATTTTCTTCTGTTTTTAGGTAGCCCTGGGATGCTTCCCCCTACAAATAGGGTGTTCCAGGGCATTCAAACATACTTTTGCCACCATAAGTAAAAAGCCAGACAAAATCATGTATTTTTAAAATAAGGAGTTGTGTGGCACTTGTTGTTTTTTTAATGGACTAGACTAACACCAATGTTCCCTCTAATTACTCATAGACTGTGTGCGCAAATAATTTCTTTGCGTGCGCAAAAACATTTCTTTGTGAGCACCAATATTAGCACTATTGGATTCTTGTGTGTGCACTTTATTTTGTTGTGTGTGCAGGTTTGATGACCTGTGTGCACATGCACACGTGCACAGCTTAGAGGGAACGGTGACTAACACGGCTATTTTTAAAATGTCTGCCAGACAGAGGACATGAAGGTAAAAAAGAGGACATGTCCTCTTCTTGCCTGATATCTGGTAACCACCTCTGCTTAACATGCAGAAGGTCCTGGGTTCAATTCCCAGGGGGTTGGACTTGATGATCTCACGAGGTCCCTTCCAGCCCTATGATTTGATTTGATTTGATCTGAACCCCACCCCTGCACCTTCCCCTAATTTCAAGCCCTGCAGAGATTACTGCTGGTGAGCCAGTTTACCCTATGTGCCTGGCTCGCTGATGCACAGACTGAAACAGAGCTGAGTGCGAATGGCAGCAGAGGGTCGTACAAACATAGTGTCAGAGCACTGCCTGCCCCACCTGTTGGAAGATAAGAGCTAGGCCCAGGGTTACCGGATACCAAAGCATGGAAAGGAGGACAGGGAAGTACGGAAAGGATGTTGGAGGACACATGGGGAAAAAATGTAGTATTCATTTAATATTCTTCTGTTTTTAGGGGGTCATGGAATGCTTCCCCCTAAAAATAGCATGTTGTGGGGCATTCCAGCATATGTTAATCCCCATAAGTAAAAGGCCAGACAAAATCATGTATTTTTAAAATGCCTGCCAGACAGGGGATGTGAAGGTAAAAAGGAGGACATGTCCTCCTTTGGCCTGACATCTGGTAACTCTAGCTAGGCCCCAATAAATTATGAGGGTGCCTTTAATAATCACAGGGATTAAACCAATAATAAATTTAGGGCTATTTTGCTGTGGTTTTGAAGACCCTGGGGTGAAATTTGGCATTTTCATGCTTTACTCCTCAACCATGGGGGCCAGGGGTGGCCTTAGGCAATTGGGGGCCCTAGGCCCTATAGGCCCCCACCCCCTCCTCTGCAGCCTCACCTCTACACTATCAGCCCCCTGATCGTCCCAGCTCCCCCCTCTGCAGCCCTAGCCCCCCCTACTGGCCATAACCCCCACGGCACCAGCTCCCCATTGCTGACCCCCACCCCATCCTCTATGTCCCCTGCAGCCGTGACACCTCACCCACCCTAGCTCTGGCTCCCTGGAGCCACTCTCCTCTGCCCACCAGGGGCCCCGAAAGCCCTCTGTGGCCCTGGCGTCTCGGTCCCTCCTGCAGCCCCAGCGCCCCACCAGGGGCCCCAATGCCCTCATTTCCCCTTCTGCCTGTGGCAGGCTCCCTCCACAGCCCCAGCACCCTGCCAGGGGACCCAAAAATGACCTCGGTGCTCTGCCGGGGGCACCAGACCCCTACTGCCAAAGGCAAGGGGCCAGGCAGGAGCACAGACCTGGGCCTCTGGGCTGACCCACCCTGCCCCTGGGGGTGGAACAGCCAGCCCAGGGTCAGGATGGGAACCCTACCTCCAGGACAGCATGCTTTGTCCCACGCCCTCCCCACTCGTACCAGGGCTCCCACAACCCCATTGCCAGCCTTGGCTCCGGCCCCGGCCCCGGCCCCCTGCCATATGTGCTGCAGAATGGGAGGCCAACACCACTTTTGGGGTAGGTAAAGGGGTCCCTCGCTGCTCAGGTCCCTAGGTTCTCGCCTGCTTCGCCTACCCCAAAAGCCACCTGTGATTGGGGTAGGAACCTCGTCTTTTAAAATTAAGATGCTGAAGTGTTGACATGGTGTCAGAAGCTGGGGCTTTAAGAAAAGCACCATTTGAGAAACTTAAAGTGTAATAGAGTTGGAATCCTGCCGAGGTCACCAGGGGTTAAAACTGTTGCTTTCTTACAGGCATTTGGTGGCCCCTCTGTGAGGCTATATTTAGTAGCCCCCCATGAGATGGTTTGTTCCTAAGGGGTAGCCATGTTAGTCTGCTCAACAACTAAGGAGTGCAGTGGCACTTTTACAAACTAACAAATTTATTTATTCCATGAGCTTTTGTGGAAGAAAATCCTACTTCATCAGATGAGATGAGTTTGGCAAGTTCCAATTCAATGTCAGAAAACTCATCATCATGCTTTTCATTGGATTTCAAATTCTTCAGGTAAGAGACCAATTATTACTATGTGGCTGAACAGTGCTTAGCATGGGGTTTCTTTGATTTCACTGACAAGAGCTTCTGAATCAGGGACCAAAACAGCTTCCCTCTAGTACTACCAACACTTTTTTTTTTTTTTTTTTGCTACTAATATGATTTTGATTGGACTGGAGTTCACTAGGGAGAGAAGAGACGCTCTCACTCTTGAGAAAATTTGAACCCTGCCTACATGAAAACTCCTTTGAGCGGAAGTTTGCTCTTCCTCTACTTGCCCACCACTGCTTGGGGCAGAGCAACTGATCAGAGAGCTGTGGTAGGAAAAGCACTCTTGCTATCTCTTTCTCAATAATCACCTAACACCAATTTCACAAGAGATGAAGGTAGAGGAAAGAGTCTAGAAGCTCGGTGTAGCCCTGCTTCTCTCTCCTTTATCTCTCCAGATCAGTGTGTTTCTGTTCTCCCTACTTGCTTTCTGCAATACCAGGCTTTGGAAGACCTAGGAGATGGGGATGAAGAGATTCCAGGGGTGTCTCCCCAGCCTGGAAGGGTGAGAAGGTACTTTGCTGCTTTCCCCTCAGTTCTTGGGATGAGAAGTGAAGCAGGACAGAGGAGAAGAAGTGAGGCTGATGGGCTGAAAGTGATGGTGTTGGAAACTGGAGGAACAGCTAAACTAATGGAGTGGGGCTGAGTTGATAGGCTGCACTGATGGGGGAAGAATTAATTTCTGGGCAGAGAACAGGCACCTGTGGAAGTGAGAGCACCTACAGGAGAGGTCAAAATCACCTTTCCAATAAAACTAGCAGAGTGGGCAGCACTAATTGTCACATTCACTGGGGAGGACAGGGTGCATGCAAAAATTGAACAACCACAATGTGAGCTTTTCAAAAATCAAATAATTTTGGTGCCTGTCTCATGATTTTTTGGGTCTCACTCATGATTTTTGATCTCGTGAAATTGTTTTAACAACCCAGCTTCTGCAAAGGTAAGAGTTGCTGTGAAGAAATGTGGGAGCAGTTATAGTTTCTGAGTTACTGTGTGGAACTTTATACTTTTTAGTTTGCAATGTAGGAGTCAAGATGCATCCTTTGAATCTGCATATATTTAAATAATTTTCTTCTCTATGTATAAAATTGCATGTCCGTTTTCTACTATACTTAGTTAAAAGAGTTATATCTTTGCAACTTCTGTGCTAAAAAGGTGAATAAGAACAAAGTATCATCAATGGTACTAGTGGTAACTGCAACATACTATATTTCAGAACAATTCTGTAGCCTGCTAACACTGTATGGTTGTAACAGTGCTGCATACCCGTGCTTACTTGCAATTTCCCTGCAATTGCAAGCCGGCAATTGCTGCTGTTCAAAAAACACAGGCCCTTTCTTGTGTTAAAGGAGATTCTCTTAGCAGTACAGGTCTATGATGCACAGTTCTACAATTCTGTTACTGTGCTCTAGAGGATGCTGGTGCAAAAACATTAACAAGTTGATTGTAGTATATTAACAATTTTAAAATATCTAAGATCTGGGACAGTAAGAAGGGTGAGAGCTTGCCACTATCAGCTTTCAACATGTGATTAGTCACAAACCTTGAAATTTTCTAATGGTTTTTCACAGGTAGCTTTAACTATCTTTAATTCTGTAAGTTGTGCTAACATTTTAGATCTCTTTCTTTTGGTAAAAGAAACAAGGAGTCCTATGACACTTTTAAAGACTAACAAATTTTATTTATTGCATGAACTTTTGTGGGTAAAATCCCGCATCATCAGACACATGAAAGAGACTACAGCAGGAGCACTGCTGGCGCCGGAAAAGACCAAGGGCTCAGCATGCTGGGACTTGGGGCTAGCGCACCGCCGCTGCAGCCACCACCGTGGGTGGCCCAGCGGTGGACCTGGGGCTCAGGCACTTGGATTCGGGGCTTGAACTCCATGAGTCCGGCACCAGCGATGCCCCTGGACTACAGTATATAGGGAAAAATATAAATGCAAAGAAGGGTAAGTCTAAGTCAAGTTCAGACCTCATTGCTAACTCTGGCCACAGATTTACTCAAATTACACCATCATAGGACCTAACCAAGCTAGGACCTAACCAGCTTCTCCGTCTGGGTCTCATTCACCTGCTCGTTCACCAATGGGATATATTGCATCATGTGCTAACAACATCCCTCTGCTTTATACATTGGCCAGATTGTACTGCCTCTGTGCAAAAGAATAAATGGCATAAATCAGATATCAAGAATGGTAATGTTCAAAACCCAGTAGAGGAACAGTTCAATCTACTATTGTAATAACCCTTGGGGAGGAAGGGGTTAACACTCTGGTCAGTGAGTCCCAGGACAGCCAATAGGAACGAAGCACAGGTTTTTGAATTGTAACAGCAGCCTGGCCTGGGCCTGTTTGGATGCAGCAGAGCTCCTGGAAGGATCAGGAGGAGGCCAGAGGAAGAATCCAGCAACATCCTTACCAGAGATAAGTTAAGTTTGGTACTGACCAGGCGTGTGTAGAACAGGAATGTTTATTTAGACGCGGTCAGGGTATTTTCTTTGTTTTTGGCTTGTTTTTTGGATTTCTCTGTGCTGAGCACATGTACCCCCTCCCACTACCCTGTAACTACCTAAGTTAGTTCCCAGAGAAGCAACTCTCTGTGTTTATTATCTGTTCTTTTTGATTAAAGAGTTTACTTTTTAAGTAAGTTCTGGTTCTGTGTCCTGAAGGGCAAGAGGTTTGTGTGCATGTGCCTTGGACTGCACAGGCAGCTACTAGAGGGAACCCTGTTCCAGTTCCAGCTCATATTGCAGCTGGAGTTCAGTCACTTTCCTGAGAGAGGAATAAAGAGGATTGCAAGTGCCTCACAGGGAGGAATTCCCAAGTGCGCCTTCCTGGGTCTCAAGAGGTTTTTTTGCATTTGGGTGGTGGCAGCGATACCACTCCAAGGCCAGGAATTGGAGGCCTTGGAGACTTTTAAGAGCAGGCTTTAAGGCCAGTGGCTTTTCTGGCCTGTTGCGGGCCCCCACCTTCTGCACTCAGAGTGCCAGAGTGGGGAAAAAGCCTTGACAACTATACATTCTGTGAAAGACATGACAGTTATAGTCCTTCAGAAGAAACACTGTAAAACAAGACTGCAAAGGAAAACTGCAGAGTTTGAATTTATATGCAAATTTGACACCATTAAATTAGGTCTGACTAGAGATTTGGGTTGGCTCACTCATTACAGAAGGTGATTTCCCCTCTTTTAACCTTTCCACCTTCTTATCTCTTGTTCCACACAGTTTAAATCCAAACAACTTGCTTGGACCTTGTACACACTAGCAAGTTTTTGTGCCAAAAGTTGCCTTTTTGCATCAAAAGAACCCAACCGCACACACTTGAAGGCTCATTTTGACATTAAAACTGACCTGTATTGATGCAACAATAATACCATCTGTGAAAGAGTCATAGCACCTTTTGCGCAAATGCTTTTATGCAAAAGTGTGTATGAGAACGCTGGCTCCTTTTTCTGCCACAGTAAGTTGCCTCCAGAAATGTCTCAGAATGCCAAGCCTGACCACTCTAGTCTTCTGCTTACACTCCACTGCTGTGGTGTGACTAGCCCCTCCCTCTTGTAAGTCTTGGTAATTTTCATATTTTTCCTGTCTTCACTTCCTGTTTATATGGTGTGGAGAGCTAGCGTGTTCCCAGGAGACGATGATGGTACCATGCAGCAAACACTCTCCTGCTTGGAGCACAGAAGAGCTGCTAGACCTGATCAATGTTTGGGGAGAGTACACAGTGCAGGCACAGCTAGGCATCAGCAGGCAGAACTTTGATACTTATGGACAGATTTCTTGTGCCATGTCAGAGAAAGGATATGAAAAGGACATGCTGCAGTGCACAGCCAAGATGAAGGAGCTGAGGCTGAACTACCAGAAAGCCAGGGAAGCAAACTGTCAATCTGGCACAGTGCCAGCTACATGCTGATTTTACAAGGAGCTGGAAGCCATCCTGTGCAGGAAATCCACTGTCATGTGATACACACTGGACTATGAGCTGTGTAATTTTTCTGTTCACTTTTGCACTGTAATTGTGTGATTTGATGCCAACTGTGCCATGCAAGGTTCTCTTTTGAATGTTCTACTATATTGTTGTGGTATCATGTTTCCTGCAGCATCATGTTTGTGTGCAGATATGAGGCATGTTACATAGTTCAGACTCTCAGAACTATCTCTAGCATGGAGGCTGGAGAGTTAC
The DNA here is from genome assembly GCA_007922195.1 of Podocnemis expansa. Taxonomy (NCBI): domain Eukaryota; kingdom Metazoa; phylum Chordata; order Testudines; family Podocnemididae; genus Podocnemis; species Podocnemis expansa. Next base: position 2,575,769 of record ML682116.1, on the reverse strand, counting down.
ATGAGAAAGACAATGTAAACTGAGTTCCCAGGTAGAAGAAAGGAAATCACCACAGCCCCCGAGAAAGGGGGACCGAGGGGAAATTGAAAAGAAACACAGATACTTTGAAGGGGAAGAAGGTTTTGGCTTTTTCCAGTGAAAGATTGTCCTGAGAGCAACTCCAGGGGACTGAGGCTATCCATGTGGCCAGGAGGGCCTAGAATGGCTGAACACTATCAAAAGCTAGTCTTGTGGGAAAGAATGAGGGGTATAGACTAAAGAGTAATGTTGGAAGTGTTACTAGATTAGCATGCGTTTTATACCTTTTCTTTATTTGTGGTAACGCCTCACTTCTTTATGAAATGATTGTGCATTGATTTGCTATATACTCAGTTCAAATCATGTTCTAATCCATCAACTAGTATTTGTTTTATCTAAAGCCATGTGGACTTTAAAGGGTGTGAATAAGTGAGGTTGGGCATATCCATTTCATTGTTAAATAGATGGACAAGTGTCTATGGTGATTGGGGAAGGGTACCAATCCCTGTAAGACAAACATTCCCAATATAGTGTTTGGGGATTGGTGGACTCACTTGGGGATCGTCCCTTGAGTGGCCAGAAGGTGCACACTCAGTGCCTGGGGCCAATTACATACAGGAGGCTGGTGTGAAGTGATGCAGGAGCAGGGCCGTAACTAGGGTGAGGTGAATAGGGCAAAGCCCTGGGCAGCAAATTTTAAAGGGTGCCAGACCGACCCCTACCTGGCCCCAAAGAGGAATGTGCCTTTGGCAAAGGCACATTCCTCCGGGAGCCAGGCTGGGAGAGGTCATCACCTACTCTGCCTTGACCCTGAGCCATGCTCTCTGAGAAAAGCACTTGGTGGGTGGCAGGGGAAGACAATCCCCCACCCGGTCCTGCCCGTGATTGGCCGACTGGCAACAGGGAAGGCACCTGCTCAGCCAGGGTACTGGGTCCTGATCTGGCTGCCTACTGCCAGGGCGGCTCAAGGCCTGGGTGGGGGGGGTGCCTTTGGGGCTGCTTGTCCCGGACACCAGACATCCTAGTTATGGCCCTGCTCAGGAGAGAGTGATCACCTGGCAAAGGGCATAAGTCGGAGTTCATGAGCGGAGGTCAGGGGTGACACCAGACCAGATTCTGGGAGGGGAACATCACACCCAAATCCAGTTCCAAGACTCCTGTAAACAAATCTGCACCCCCCAGAGCCAATGGATACTGGAGCAAACCACAGTGAGAAGGTGATTGATGAGGAGGTGGAGCTGGGGGATGACCCGAAGCCAGGAAGCAGTGCAGCAGACATTAGGTGTCAGGAGCTGTTCACACCCTTCCCCATGCCTCCTGAGACATGCAGCGAGCCACAGCTGTTCAGCTGCGGTGCCTCATAGGTGGGAGTGGGGAGGTCAGGTAAGTGTTTGCAAACCTGACACTGCTCTGTTCAGGAGCTAAATCTTCTACTTTGTAACAGAGTGTTATGGGGGGAGGGAAGTGTGCTGCAGTAGCTATGGTTGCATATGACTTCCCACTCTCCAGTGCATCTATTCAGCAGACAGTGCCAATGCATTGAAGCATGCGGCAGTTTCCATGACATCCTCCATTGCGAGCCCACTGAAAGTTTCCTAGATATGCTCCCTGATTCTCTGCCTCAGATAATTCCTCGGTAGAGCAAATGTGTTTCTTCCCCCATAGAAAGACACTCTCCTTTACCAGTTGGAAAGCACATTACTGGGAACCATTGTGGCACACAGCCTTGCAGCGTAGGGACCTGGTTTAGATTTGCTGGTGTGCAGGAGATGCATTCTAGCTTCCCTGGTTACTCTAAGTGAGATATCAGCTTCTATGTCCACCTCCTGTGAAAAATGGGGACACCAATATTAAAATTACACATTCATTGATTACCCAAATGAGCAACCCTCCATGGATCCCCAGAACTCAGATCAAATGAGTGTTCTTGACCCCTGTGTGCAGCTCCAGCTTCAGCAGGGAGCTGCACTGTGCTCAGGGTGATGGTGAGAGTGTAATGTTGTTCTCAAAGTGTTACATCTCTACTTGGAGGAAAGTAAGAACAATTCCTTTAGTTGTTTGATTTTCATAGAACTTATCTTAGTGGGCAGATGCCCCATGCCTGCCAACCACCTCAGACAGATAAAGAAGCAGCCTCATCGAAACAAGTTGGATGTGTTCCAAAAGCTCTTACAGTCCAGTGAGGTACAGGCATGACTGCAAAGAAAATTTTAGGAGGAGACAAGAACATAAAGACCAATTGATTAGGAGCTCCGTCTGCTCTTTCAGCAATGTAAAGGCAAAGGTTGCTCTCCAGTCATAGCTGCTACATTCTTGCACTCCCCTCCAGACACACCAGCTGTTCTTCACATCCTCCCCCCACACTTCCACTAAGCCTTTGTATGAGGGCCAAGGGCCCTCTTGGTACAATCTCACATCCACCGCTTCACACAACTACAAGAATGAGTTCTGGACATATATGCACCTGTAATGTGCTACAATCCTCTACGTGGTTACCATTCTGCATGCTTACTGTTTCCTGTCCACTGTTTCTTGATTAATAATAAAAAGAATGCTTAAATCATACAGACAATCTTTATTATTCAGAAACAATATTTACTCATTCATATACTATGTTTAGTCATGTGATCACAAGAAACATTTCCCTGCTGCTGTAGTCCCCGGCAGATTTTCAGCATTGGATTGACACAGTGATTTATACATGCGATACTTATGGGTTTTAATGATTGAAATGCTCCCTCAGTGCCTGCGTTATGCATATGGCTCTTTGTTGTGCCCCCATAATACCTCTAGCATCTATCTGGCTGCTAGTACACACATCTGAAGCAATCAGCTTCTGTGGTCCACCCAGTGGGAAATTTCCCTCCTTACTTTCACAGAGGTTGTGAAAGACACAGCAGGCCACTATAATGGCTGAAATATTGTCCTTTAAATCAAGCCTTCCATATAGGCACTTCCAGCATCCTTTGAGTCCCCCAAAGGCACACTCCACAATCATTCTGCACCTACTCAATCTGTAATTGAACTGCTCCTTGCTGGGATCCAAGTTCCCTGGGTAAGGCTTCATAAGCCATGGCATCAGCAGGTAGGCTGGGTCTCCTAAGATCACTATGGGCATCTCCACACCCCCAACTGTAATTTTTTTTATCCGGGAAGAAGGTCCCCACTTGTGATTTCCAGTACAGTTCTGTATTCCTGAAGATACGAACATCATGCACCTTTCCTGACCAACCAGCACTCAGATCTGTGAAATGCTGCTCGTGATCCACAAGTGTCTGCAGCACCAGGGAGAAGTAGCCCTTCATATTTATGTACTCAGTCATGAGATTCTCTGGAGCCAGAATTGGGATATGTGTGCCATTGATTGCCCTCCACGGTTAGGGAATCTCATGGCTGCAAATCCGTCCCTTACCTCAGGCACACTGCCCAGAGTCACAGTCCTTTGTAACAGAATGCAGTTGATGGCTCTGCCTACTTGTGCAACAGTGGACCTGCCAACCTTTGTCTGATTTGCGACTGACCGGTACCAGACTGGAGGTGCTAGCTTCCCTACATCAATTACAACTTGCTTCTCCAGGGTGAAGGGAGGACTCGTTCTGGTGTCTTTGTATCATAGGGCAGGGGCAAGCTCCCAAACAGTTACATGAAAGTGGCTTTATGCATTCAGAAGATCTATAGCCACTGCTCATCATCCTAGACCTGCATAATGACACAGTCCCATCACTCAGTGCTTGTCTGTTGCAACCAGGAGTGGCAGTGCACCATGCGCAGATGTCCCATGTAAGAAAACAGCAATGCAGTGCTGTTGGTCTGCATGGCACTCAGCGGGTTTGGAGCATCCAATTTCTGTTCTGATTCTGAGCTCAAGGCGTACTGTGTGACCAGTCAAGATATGTTCATAATGCTGCAAGTGACAGTTTACAGTAGAGCTCAATTCATGTTTTCAGATTGGATTGCAGAGACACAGGATGGAAGTAGTGGGGCAATGCTGAAAAAGGGCATGAGTTGCTAGTAGCAACATTAAAAGATGGAAAAGAAATGCACTGTCCCATGGGAACTTGAAAATTTATCCAACGTGCTGTGTGCTTCTCTCATTCATCCCAGGATTCCTAGCGTTGGAGTGGACAAGTGGCATGGTGGGACAGATGCCCACAAGGCATTGCTGTTACTGGTGAAAATTCAAAGAAGAGCATGGAAACTTCTTTGCAATATAAAGTGTGCTGTGTAGACACATGCAGGTGCTAAATGTATAGCACTTTTCTTTTAATGCAAAAAATACTTCTGCAGAAATTCTCCAGTGTATATATGGCTTTGGTTTGCTGAAAATGTCTGAACTGACCTTGTGATTTACCCTTCTCTGCATTTATATATTCCTTTCCATTCTGTAGTTTCCATTTCATGTGTCTGATGAAATAAATTTATTTATTGCATAAGCTTTCACAGGTAAAATTCTGTTAGTCTTTAAAAGTGCCACATGACTCCTTGTTTTTTGTTTCTGTTTCTTCGCTGAACTAGACTAACACAGCTACCCCTCTGGAACTTGCTGTTGGTATAAGACATATGAGGTTTCTGCTGCATGAGTTTCTGTGGTATAATTCTGACCAATTATATAATCTGTATTCTATCATATGTTTATCGGAAGTAAAACCACTTCAGACTGAGGGCTGGAGCCTGCATATACATAAAAATGTTCATTTGCTTTAAAGGGATGTACATCCACATAATGGTTGATTACTTGGGCCCTGTAGTGTCAAAAACATTCTCCCTAACATATGTCAATATTTTAATAAATGCAATCTTTTTTTCTTGTTCTAACATCAAGTGGGCCTTTTCTCTTGTGTGGATTTTAAACTGATCAATTGCATCTACTGAATCTAGAGATACAGAGTGAAATCCTAGCCCTATTAAAATCAATGGAAAAACTCCCATTGTCTTCACTGGAGCCAGGATTTCACTCTAATATCTATTGTACAAGCTGTCTTATTTGAAAATGTGTTTACAGAGAAAGAAAACTTCTCCAGTACTTTTTCCTCAGTTTTTATCAAAGAGAAAACTACTGTTGGACTGAGACATTTTGTGGAAAGTTTTAAAGTAGCATGAATAAGAATAACTGACGTACAAATGTTGAAAAGTAGAAGTGTGGAATGAAATGATAGAAGACATGCCAAATTTTGGTACTGTAACACATAAAAGAATATATTTGTCACAAAGAAAGCTGTTAAAGAACAGCTGTTTTTGTTTTGACCCCACACAGAATAAGTGGTATAAACAATGCAATTTACTTACAATGTGCTTCTTTCTTATTTCTGACAGAAAGCACAAAACTAATTTTTGCTTGTTCAGACTTAAGGTATGAATTCAATCTGCCATGATTATAAGTGTTTATTGTGTCAGGAAAATTTGATATTTTAGTGCCTGATTCTGCCTCTTGGGAGGAGCTGAGAACCTTCAGTTCCTAATGTCATCAGTGGGATTTGAAAGACTTCAGAACCTGTAGCATTCAACATCCTGCAGAGTCAGGTCTTTATAGAGCATCTTTCATTCTCAATCAACATTTGGAAACAAAATGCTCACCAACACTTTAATGCACGTGAAAATGCAGTACTGTCTAGGGGGAATGGTGCACCTTGCTAAATATGCAGCAGAAACTACTGTTGCCTACATTCCTTCACTCTTTCTGGAGATACTGTGTCTGTCAAAGTGTGGATGTGAAGTTTGGGTAAGCCAGGTAGTCAAATAGGGCCATTTGGGATCCAGGGCCAGATTCTGAGTTCCTCAAAGATTTGGTGTAGAGTTTTGGTTCAAGCACATCTCTAGAATCAGAGTGATACTCTGGTAGTACTGCTAAGAGAAAAGAAAGAGAACTTTTCATAACTCTTAAATAAGCATTCTAACAGTACGATGACGGGGATTTTTTTTAAGTTTGTACTATCTTGTGTAGTACAGAACTGCCAGTTCTGTGGAGCTCTTCAGCAATCTCCCAAAAGGATGCTGTCCCCAGCTGTGTTGTCTACCAAGTATTCAGTTATAAATGTGCATTTCAATTGCTCCAGAGTTCAGAAGACTTTTTATCTGGATTTTTGATTTATCCTCTTATTAAGGTAGAAATTGTCACTGGACTATACCTCTAGATCCATGTTCACATTCCAAAAATCACCAGAAGGCAGATGTTGTTTTCATTTTTCTTTCCTTATCTCTGCCTTGAAACGTGGCAATAGCAAGTATCAATACCACTTCCTAGGTATTGATGTCTCAGGCTCTAAGAGCACTCAGTTTCTTTCAAGTAGGACTGAGTCAAATGCAGCCGAATTGTCTCCTCCGACCCTCACTACTACTTACATTGTTAAGAAAGTATGGTTTAGTCTATGAGTTAATACCATTTAAAAGCACTAAGCCTGATAAAATGTAGCTGATATTGTCATCAAAAGAATAGAAGTTCAAAGGCTTTTCTCTTTTTGTTTGTGTCTGGATTTTACAAAGAAATTTGAAAAGTCTTTTTCTTTTTCACATACCATCAAAGAATTATTTTTGTGAGTCTGTTTTCGATTTGGGTCCAAGCTTCTATGAATTTAACCTTGAGCTTGTTAGAAAATTCCATGCTTCATAAAATGTTTGTATTTCACCTAGTAACATTATCTTGTTTTGAAACACCATCCGCGCCCCTCACTTACTTTCTTGATACTTTTTAGTTCACTTGTTAAAATATGATTTACAAGGTTTTTCTTTAAATTATTATGTGAAATAAGAATTAATAACCATTTCAATTACAAGTGAGAAACATCATATATTAAAAAAAAAAAAATTTCCCCTCTCACCCCTATGGGTGGTATGTGTCATCCTCAACCTCGGGTCCTCTACCAGAGGCCTGGGAGTTTGAGGGTTCTGCGCAGTATCTTAGCTGTTCCTAGCACTGCACTCTTCTGGACAGAGAGCTCTGATGTTGTTCCTGGCGTCTGTTGGAGCCACTCTTCCAGCTTAGGAGTCACAGCCCCGAGTGCTCCTACCACCACTGGGACCACTTTGGCCTTCACTTTCCACATCCTCTCGAGTTCCTCTTTCAGGCCCTGGTACTTCTCCAGCTTCTCATACCCCTTCTTCCTGATGTTGCTGTCACTTGGCACTGCTACATCTATCACCACCGCTGTCTTCTGGTCCTTGTCTATTACCACGATGTCTGGTTGATTGGCCAGTACCTGCCTGTCCGTCTGGATCTGGAAGTCCCACAGAATCTTAGCCCTGTTATTCTCCACGACCTTCTGTGGAATCTCCCATCTGGTCTTGGGAGGGTCTAGCCCATACACTGTGCAGATGTTCCTGTACACAGTGCCAGCTACTTGGTTGTGCCGTTCAGTGTATGCTGCTCCTGCCTGCATCTTGTACCCTGCCACTATGTGTTGGACTGTCTCTGAGGCTTCTCTGCACAGTCTCCACCTTGGGTCCTGTCGAGTGTGGTAGACCCCTGCTTCAATGGATCTGATGCTCAGTGCCTGTTCTTGTGCTGCTATGATCAGTGCCTCAGTGCTGTCTTTTAGTCCAGCCCTTTCCAGCCACTGGAAGGATTTCCCAATGTCAGCCACCTCAGCTATCTGTCGATGGTACATCCCATGCAGGGTCTTGTCTTGCCATGGCACTTCTTCTGCTTGATCTTCCTCCCATGTCTGCTGCTGCTGCTGCTGCCTCAGGCATTCTCTCAGCAGCTCATCTTTGGGTGCCATCTTACTGATGTACTCCTGGATGCTGTGGGTTTCATCCAGGACAGTGGCTTTGACACTCACCAAACCCCGCCTGCCTTCTTTCCGGCTGGCGTACAGTCTCTGGGTATTGGATTTGGGGTGGAAACCTCCGTACATTGTGAGGAACTTCTGGGTCTTCAAATCGGCAGCCTCCATGTCCTCCTTTGGCCAGCTCACTATACCGGCAGGGTATCTGATGACATAGTGAGCTGGCCAAAGGAGGACATTATATATATATATATAATGTTTGGAGGTTAGATTGTTATTCACTTATTGAGGTTTAGTAACAGCTTCACCCACAATTGCTCCCATTGACTTTAATGGGAGTACTTATGGGGTAACATTCTATGTAGTGGGAATAAGTTTATCACAACCTGGCCCTTGGGAAAACCTTGATCCTGTAAAGATTTATGCATGTGCTTAACTTTGTGTACTTTCAGCAGTTGTTTCAGTAATATTATTACTCATATGTGTAAAGCTAAGCCCATATGTAAGTCTTTACAAGATCATCATCTAATGTGTATGGCCATTACCTGGTGGTAATCATGAAATGCAATATAATCCCATGACTTTCACACTGGAAAGCTTAGTGGTGTCACCCAGAGTTAATGTTTTAGGGTAAAATTTTCAGTCCCATCAACTTTCACTTTACTGTTGGTATCACAGGTGTGTATGCACATTCATTAAATTATATTACCAGTAAATATGAATTGTATGACCTTTATAGTAATTGTGTTCTTTAAACAAATTCAAAAATAACCATACCATTAAAAAGACAAGGTAAAAATGGGACCATTTATTGCCTACATAGCTTGCCATTACATGGTACTTAACAATAACATTAAATTATCAACACTTATTGCAAAAGGGAAGAGCATAGATAATAGCATGACTTTTAATACTTTAAACTACTTGATTAATATTCTCCATAGTTGTTTCCTCAAAAATATTATGAATTGTTTTCAAATACTCAGCACATTTACATTTCCTGTAATTTTCAGGTTCTTAGACTGTCTCATATGAGGTAAAGTCCACAAAGAAGATGAAAATGTTTGAAGAATAGTAAATAACATAAAACTTGTACAATTACCTATTTACTAAAGATAAATAATGGCAAATTGAAAGGGTCATTCTGAGATGTCGTAAAAGCCTAACAGTTTAAAAACATTAAGGAGCAGAGAAGTAGGGAGCAAGTCTGAGATGGAGAGGTGATTGTATCACAAGATAAGAAATTGTTGCTGTTAGTTGTTTGATACTGAAATATCTGAGATACAGATGGACTATGAGAGGTCCAAAACCTAGCAGAATCACAAGCATTGTATTAGGTAAAGGAAGTGAAGAGGCCATACTGGGAAACTCTTGAAATCCCTGGAGCTTGTGGATCTGAACACCCTGGTGAGATACTACACAGCAGGGACCTGTGGAGAAGCTTGAAGAGTAATGGAGGATGTAGCTAGTGAATCCCACAAACCCACTATAGACAGATGATAACAGTGGCCCATAGCTGTAACTATCAGCCTATGGAATATGGTAACTGCCAAAGTCCAGAAGATGCCTGTCTCCAAGTGGTGGTCTGGTTTATTGTCCAAAACCTGTTCCTTTAGACCTGTGTAGCAAAGTTTACTTCTGAGTGAGTGATGGGAAGTAATAGGAAAAACTGTGAAATACTGGATTTACTAAATTTTAATTGCCCTTGCTTTGATTTTCTAATACGCAGTATCGTTCAGTTCTTGGTATCACATTATCTGAAACCCAAAGATTGCATGTGGGAATAAATTATTTCGAGTTGCATCCATGTCTATTTCAAATAGAAATTATTGATTAACAAAACTAGAAAAGTTTCTTGTTTTGCAAAAGTCTTGTATTTTGATATTGGGTGGGTCCAAGAGAGTCCAATTTTCCAAAATTCCTCATTTGTGCAAGGGATTCAGAAAAGTGGTTCCAGTTCTGGTCCATCTCTATTATTCAGTGCATGTAAATAGGAGCTATTGTGTATATGTAAAAGGAAATCTAATTTATAAATGGGCACAGCTTACATCTAAATTGTTTGTAAGTAATGTATATACATGAATCAATGTGACAATAGTTAGATATGCTGAACCTTAATAGAAATTTTGACCTAATGAAGTCTTGTGCACTATTCTCTTGGGCTGCAACATTTGGCACTTTCACTCAGTAACCATATAGCCATACCTGAGGCACCATCATTTGTCTCTAAAAGAATAAGGTAGAACTAGACTAACTGCACCATCTCAGATGATACTACATAGTAAGTGTTGGTAATCTTTAAAGTTTTAATGGCAACAACTATACTTGAGGAAAGTGCTAACAGTTCTCAAGACAAGAAATGCATTCTTCTTTCCCTTGCACTGTTTTTATTCTGATATCACTCCATTCACTTTACTACAATTATTCCTGATTTACACTAGTGAAATGCTCCAATTCAGAAAGCATCCCTATTTGGAAGACTACTTGAATACATATCTCCAGTTAAGCACGGACTTCTTGTTAAGTCCTATTCAAGTCAATGGGAATTTTCAAGTTAAGCACGTGTTTCAAAACTGTCCAGAAAAGGGATGGACTTAGTGCTGTTGTTAAATGGTTTGCTGAATCAAGCCCAAAATGGGATGCTAATCAAGTTCTTCAGTCAAATTTATTGAGGGCATATTAGAAAATGAACTGTATTTTAAAATACATTTTAAGTGCACAGCAAAATGCAATTAAGCATGCAACTACTTGTGCAGATGTGTGTGTATAAGTGTTTTGAACATGCACATTCATGCATATATGAAATTTAAGAATCTGCTTCAGCTGAAGGTAAGCAAATTTGAGTGCTGAACCTATACCTCAGTTACTCCCCAGTTATTTGAAATATAGTGTGAACCAAATCCCAGTTTAGCAAAGCACTTTAGTGTATGCTTAAATTTAAAAACATACTTGAATTCCATTGAAGTCAATGTGAATTAAGCATGTGCACAAGTGCTTTCCTGAATCAGGCCCCAAGGGTCTTCCCTAGAAGAACTAATACACTACTCGGAGGAAACAGAATGAAACAATAAGATATACTTAGTGTGGTATGTGCCACCTTACTCTGCTGCATAAGCAAGGACTCAGGAGATTGCCTCCACACTGTTGAGATTGCTAATAGACGATTAATTTCTCTCTGGTGATAGCAGGCCAGCATTGCCTTTCTCTTCTGTACTAGAGAGAGCACTTGTCACTGGGAGCTTCATTTTTCATCTGAATTCTTGAAGTAAAGACAAACTGTATTTGAACTATCTATCAAGAAAACTGTTGTTCTAGAATTCAGGAGTGGCCAAACTTATGGAACTCAAGAGCCACACATGTAGATTATTAAACCTTCAAGAGCCGCACTGAGGCATATAGCCATATACTTTTATCTACTCCAAAATTACTAAGTTTAAAATTCATTGCACACTTTAATTTTATTGTAAAAAGAGGGCAAATATTGATCCTACTAATGTCAGATACTAATAATTCCTTAAGGGTACCATGAAAACTAGGCCTATACAGTAAAAACTTAGATGTCACTTGATGTAGAAGACTGAAGGCTAGTGGCGATTTTTTTAAAAATCCTGACCATGCCGCACTTCTCCCCACTATTCCCAACCACGCCGCTGCTTCTTCTCACCATCCCAACACCCTCCCAAATCCCCAGGCCCTGATGCTTGGTCCCCCGAGCATGCTCAGGGCCAGAGATTTAAAACTCCTAGGCTGGGACTGGTTTCCTAAATTGATTTGCTGATGTTCTTCTGAGAGCCACACTTTTTCATTCAAGAGCCACATGTGGCTCCTGAGCCGCAGTTTGGCCACACCTGTTCTAGATCTTCTTTCAACCTTCAGAATTGGAATAATGTTACAAAGCTCTAGTATTTTAACATACAAATTTGGAGAGACTTCTAGTCATTAAATGATTAAAAAAATTTGCAGTGAACTAGTTCTGAGTTAAACACTTCTGGAGTAAGGTCCAGACATCTTCCAAACACCTGGTTGGGATTCTGAGCTCATCCAGTAACTTCCTATGAGACCTTGTGTACATCACATGCAGCTATATTTTCAAAAGTGGCCACCAATTATGAGGTCCTCCGTTTACAGGACATTGAACCTGATTATTAAAAAATAAAAATTGAGGCACCCAAAATTAGTGGTCATTTATGAAAGCCGCCTTATCCTTTGTGTACATAAATCAAATGAGAATAGTCATTCATCTCTACTATTGAAAATGCTTTCAGATATATAGATGGAATGCACTATAGAAGGAGTAAGTTATTAATGTTTTGGGAGCTCTTAAGGAAACAAGTTGCACTATGTCATTATAGAACTGAGCCAGCAAAGTTCTTCTTTATAGATTAATATTAAGACTAAAGAATAAGCAAGAAAATGGTCTGAATCAAGCTTCTCAAAAGTAGGAGCCCAAAGTAAAATTAGTATATCCATATTTAGAAGCTCCTTAATAAGTGGCCCATTGGAACTGTTAAGTGCTCATGACTGCTGAAAATCAGAACACTCATTAATGTGTCTGCACTATTGCTGCAACCTCACTTTCCATTCTGTAACTTGTATACACAGTGTACTATTTGGTGGCCTGTAGTTCCATATATTACAATTAGATTAGGTAATTATTTTTCTGAGATTTACTGTGTAAATCTCAGTGACGTACTCTCACCATTACAAATACATTCCACAGCTATTTTTTGCTAGTTCAAGTAATTAAAGAAACTGATCATGGATAATCAAAAACAGATGTTGTGATAAGTTTATCAACACAACAATCAAGGAGTCCTGTGGCACTTAAGGACTAACAAATTTTATTTATTGCATGAGCTTTCATGGGATAAAATCCCACTTTGTCAGATCCTATTGGTGCCACAGGACTCCTTGTTTGTTTTGCTGAACTAGACTAACATGGCAACCCTTTTGGAACTTTAACAATATTGCTAACATAGTAACCAATGGTGTGCATACTTTCAAAGATAGCCAAGTGTTAGCAATTGCTTTTTTCTAATGTCTTACTTTGGCTTAAGGTCATAAGTAAATAAAGTTATCCAGCAGTATTCTGTTGTGATATCAAAAGTCCAATCATATGTTGGACAAAATTTTGTCTGTTCCCAGTAGGCTTTTAGGAGATATAAGGGAAGGGGAAGTATTGGAAGGTAGTGTGAACTAAGTGGATATGAACCCTTTTTGTTTTGTAGTTTGAACTTCATCAAAGTCTAGTGGTCTTTCCATTGTTTGCTGATAAATGTTTATTTGAAGGGCTTTTCGGCCTTCAAGCATGCATCCTTAAGTCAGATAAATCTCCCCATTATCTTAATGGATGTTTTGCTTAACTATTGAAGGAATACATTCCAAAATAGTGACGTTTTCACCAGCTTCAATCCAGAGGAGATATGGACTATAAGATGCTTGTACCTATAGTAGACAGATGCAGCATCATGGCAATCTAAAAACTCTCTTATATTTCGTGTGTGGTTTTTCACTTACTGTCTTTCCAAGGCATGGTAAAACTCTTTGCTTGTATGACATCTTTTTGTTGTTAAATGGTAGCAGTTGTGTTTGAAAGTCCTTTCTGACTGAGATGTGGGCAATATCTATTTGCATCTCTTTCCCTTACTTTAATTAGAAAGAGAGAACATACAGCTCACACATACACAACAAAGAAACAAAAAGTACTCATCACTTGTCTAACTCTATTTCTGTTGAAGGCAATGGGTGTTTTATAATTGACTTCAACAAGAGCAGTTTGTTCAATGCTGAGCCCTTTCAAAAATTCCATCCATTGTTCTTCAGACAGTTAGCATAAGTGATACCAGTACTGAAACATTTGCCTAAAAATAATGAAAATTTCATTTACTTCTGGTTGACTTCCCTTTTGTCTGTGACCCTCAGTGGCAAGATCATTCTTGGTGGCATTTTTTTCTTCTGTTCCTTTTTCTTCATAAGTATTATTTCTAATTTGTTGTCTGTCAGCAGGACTAAGGTTTTACCTGAGAAATACATGATGTTCCATTTCCTGCTTATTTGTAAATTAACAACATTGAATGGGCATGGGAACAACACCACTTTTGCCTGTAAAAGATGTTCCTCCAAATCGAAGTTGAGGCATGTGGCTGGCTGGTGTGGGGATGTTTGTTCCATATCTGTTTGTGTGGCTATAAGGGTGATTTTTATTAGAGGTGGAAACATAATGGCCTTCAAAACAGGGACATAGCCATGGATGGGCCAGGGCCCACCCACTTGGCTGTGAGGCCCACCTTTGCCCCCTGCTGTGACATGAACTTTGCTGCCATGGCTGCAGGGCCTCCAAGCAGCCAGTGGCTGCAAGCAGAGCAGCAGTGCTGGTGCTGACACCTCTGTTCTGCTTGCAGCTGCAGGGTCTGGTGCTCATGGCCACCAGACCCACAGCTGCGAGTGGAGCTGAGGTGTCAGTGCCTCTGCCCCATTTTCAGCCACAGCCACTGGCTGCTGACCAGCCCTGCAGCAGTGGCAGGAAAGTCTGCGCTGCTGCTGACCTGGCCACTGTGGGTCTCCACCTACCGTTAGGGGGCAGAAGGGGACAGCTTCTGATCATATGACATGAAGCTGCCCTTGGCCAGGCCCACCCTGCGTTTGCAGGGGCCCAGCCAGAAAACAGGCTGGCTACACTCTTACAATCCATTCTGAGCCGTGATGCCAAGCTTCACTCCAGTACTGTCACAGCATAGTAGGGGTGACTGCTCAAGACATTAATGTATAGCAAGCTGGTTTGCTGTTGACTTACACACTGGCTTGTGATGTAGTAACTGGCATTTTAGGCAAGCCCTGAAAACTCCAATTGTTTTGATATTGTGTGCTAAAGGGAACTAAAGTGGTGTGAAATGAGGCATCATGGCACTGGTGTGTATACTTGGCACAATACCATTGACTTTCAAGTTCCCATTAATTTTACTGGTGCTACTTGCATAGAGATAAGATACTACCCAGCTTACGTAAGAATAAGAGAATCTGGTCCCTCACTGTTAAAAGAAAAGAAACCAATATAATATAACAAAATACACACAACTATTCACTGATGCTGCTGTCAGAGTCTTAGGGTCAGATTCTGATGTCTTTAGTCTTGTTGACTAGCATGTTATTCCATGAGTAGTCCCACTGACTTTGATCAGGACAGACATCTGAATTCCATTGAAGTGTCTGGAATTACTCATGGAATATGATGCTACCCAACATGAGTAAGTGCAGCAGAGTCTAGCCTGACCATTAGTAGTGGCCTTAGACTGCCTCAGTGAATTCATTTTTTTCTTTGTGCTCTCTGGTTATGGTATTGCAGTTACCTTAGACACCATCTCTATTGAGACCACTGTCTGAGTGTGACAGATGTACAAAATTATTTACATTTCTAGAAATGTACAGTGCTTGCAATTGCTCCACATCAGCACACTGAGGGCTTAATTTTTATTTACAATAATGCTCTTTACCCTTTTTTCATAGGAAAAGGGGACTTCATGTGGGGAAAAATTACATTTATACTCTCTTTAAGGCCTCTTTATGCTGCCATAGTAGTGGAAAGAGGCCCTTAGTGTAAATGAGAATTAGGCTCTGAGTTTCTAATTTTTCTCCCTTAGTCATAAATTCCCATACCTATGAGAAATACTTCCCATTTACTGAAAGTACAATCCTCACTGAGCTTTGTGTTTTCTGGGGCTCTAATCATAGCCTAGCTTTAAGAAAAATTCTCATAAAAAACACTTGCTTCCTTCATTACATCTTTATTCACTTGTATCAGTTTATTCCTCTGTCTCATACAAATAGGTTTTCCTTCCTCTCTTTCACCCTTCTCTTACATCCCCTCAGGATTTGACCCTAGACCACATAGCTGAAGTCTGACAGTTCACCCCAGGAAAATCCTTGATTATGAGGCAATGTCGGAGTCAAAATCCAGATCCCTGGTGTGCAGGATAGTGCCTTTAAGTGGTGCCTGAGGTAATATATAGACTTTATATAAGTACTTCATTTTGCTTTTCTCCACCCTTTGAGTGAAATACCTTTTTGCTGAAATATATTTTCAAAGAATTCCATTTTTATTTGGGAGACTATCAAATGCAGGTAATATATTTGTAAATTTAAGCAAATTAAAATATAAGACTATCCATGTTATGATGGGCAAAAGCTTGACTTAAAAAATGCAGTATAGCTCCCCCACTACTACCACCACAGGAGTGCAACTAATGAAAGGTAAACAGTCATGTTAAAGTCAATGGTTCTTATTAAGGAAGTGATTCACCTTCAAAGACTTCAAAAGATATGAGTATTTTGGAGACAGAAGGCTGTACAGCTTTTACATGAATACACATCATTCCTGTAGCATATGGTTAGAATATAAAAATGTTAATGAGATGATTGCTATCTATAATAGATGGGGATAAATACAACTGCCACAAGGCAATAATAGGACAACATACTCCCCCCCAAACAATTTTTTGAATATGTAATATGCTTTTTCCATTCTTTTCATTCTTTAAACTAAAAGCAGGTATTCTGAGGATAATAAGAGTTTCCTGAACTCATAGGTCAGATGCTGAGGGACTCTATAGCCATTGCATACCAAGTGTTCAAAGCAGTGGCAAGATGCCATTATTCACTTCAAAACAAAATGAAACCTTGCATTCACTTTACTGAGACAGGCCATATGTACATCATTAAGTAGATTTTAATACGGTACTGAAGTGCAGTCTGAATTTTACATGTGCCTGCAAGCCTATCAGCTCTGCCTTTGTGCAGCAGCAGGGCTATCAGCAACTCTCCTTCCCCAAATGCTTACTACTGTTCACAGAGACGGTGAAAGCACTTGAGAAACATGAATGTATTTTAGCTTCACAATGTCCCTGTGAAGTAGGCAATCTCTATTTTGCAGATGAGGAAACTGAGGCATAGAGCCATTGTGTGACTATGACATATTCACACCCAAAATCTGTGGTGGAGCAAGGGCAAGACCCAGGTCTCCTGACTCCAATCCTATACTTCAGCCACAATACTTTCCTTCTTCCAGGATTGTCTTTTTCCATTAAGCAAATATTGATTGCCCTCCCCTGCTTGAAAATGGAATAGAAATTAACATGGCTGTTTTTGGTTGCTTCATTATTTGTGGATCCCATGGGAATAATATTTATTAGTGACCTGCGTTTGCTTATCCAGTAGGGGCACTGAGAACATTTATTTATTTTTTTATATGTGTTGAAAAGTGGCTGTTAAAAATGTCTTTCTGTGGCAAAATGAAAGCTTTTTTTCTTTAAATATTTAACATTGAGAAGACAGGCTAGCCTCCAACATTTGAAAAAAGACAATGCACTCAAAATCCTTCAGAAGGAATAGCACTGGCACACTCAGAGATTTTATTACTTGTTTTTTTGAGTATGGTTCAGTGGTCCTTATAATAATTCTTTCTTTAGAATGTGCTAATGAGTTAGGTGTTTTCCAAACACACATGAAAACACACAGTTCTTTAATGAAAAAATGCTTTTGAAATCAACATAATATCTAATCTGAAGTTCTCAGAATGCCTGAAGTAAGGAATGGTGAGCATCCACAGGGAGAAGGGAAAGATATAAGGGAACCTCCCTAATGAGAGCTGGAGGTGACACAGATCGTTCTAGAGAATTACTAATACAGCTAGTATTAGCTCTGAAAAATCTGTGTTCTACTCATAGAATATGTATACTCAAGGAACGTGGGATGTTTCTCAGCGTATTTTGCTAATTTTGAAGATTGGCAAAATACAGGAGTATATCCAGTAACAGACCTAAATGTTATAATCTAAAGCATTCTTTAAAAGACCACATGGTTCAACAGATACTGAATGGAGGTCAAGAGAGCTGAATTTTATTCTCTTGGCTTAACTATGGGATGTGGAAGAAGTCACTTAAACACCCTCTGCTTCAGTTTCCACATCTGTAAAATGGAAGAACTAAGACATACTCACTTTTTGTGTGAAGCATTTTGATATCTACAGAGGAAAAGTATTAAGAACACTGATCCAAAGTCTTTCAAAATCAATGGCAGGCACCTGATTCTGCTCTCTCTATCTGCTTCCTGACTTGGCAAGTTTCCCCATTGATTTCAGTTGTACTACAGAAGACTTAATAAAGTACTTGACAAATAAGTGTAGCAAAATCTATTCCTTAATTGCTAATATCATTGTCATTATCTAAGACTGCCGCAAATAACATTTGAATTTACAAAATAACAATACAACATATGCTTGTCTGTTTTTTGTCTGATTATTTGTAATGTTTTACAAGATCAAGGTGAAAACTTATATGATAGAAAAGAAAAAACACAGCATGTTTTCTTAACACCAAAGTACAAACACTGACAGAAACAAGGTGGGTTGGGTTTTTTTTTTTTTTTTTAAATCGTCCTTCTCTGAAGATAGATGAAAAAGATCAGAAGTAACTATGTCTCATTAGCAGTAAATATAGTCTGTGGCAATCTGTACTAAATTTGAGACTGAATCTTCTAAGAAAAGATTAGGAACCAAATGTATCTAGTTACACTGTTTTCCAAATTTATTAAAAAGTGTTTAATTTTTGTTCAGTCTAATAAGTGAAGGTACCCTGACTTCTCTATAGAATTCTCAAACCTTTCATTATGAAGTATAAGGTGAGAGAGAGAGAGTTGTAAGACGAATGACAGTTCGGTTCATTATTCAACAAACATCACAACAAATGAAAAGTGTATTTTCAGAACACACTTCATTTTCTTTTTCTTGAGATTATACAGCCTCTTTTTGCTAAAAGACATTTTTTGATTAAGATAATATTTTTTTCCTAATCAATATTTTTAACCTCTCAGTTATTACTTCCTCAAAGGCGCTTTTTATTTTATTTTGTTCCCTAAATTGGTCAATGTAGTTTATGAGAAATCTGCAGAACAGACGTACTCTATTGTTTACATTAAATTTTTCACATGTTATTTACTGTGGTTGGGCAATGTTTGTCTTCAGCATGCTTTGCAGTTAGGCATCAAGTACTTGAAATGTGTGTTTAAATATAATTGGAAGGGGAAGAAATAAGCTATTGGCAAAATACAATCACCTGCACCATGAACTAATGGTTAAAGCAACAGACTAGGAGCCAGGAAATGTGCAGTCTGCTCCACCTGCCTGTGCCACAGATTTCCTGTATTGTCATGTGCAAGTCACTTATCCTCCTTGAGCCTCAGGTGCTCATGTGTGACAAGGATCTAATAACAAAATGCCACTTAACTATCTTTCTCAATTATTCTGAGGTCCTAAATTGGCTGTGTAGATTTCTCAGTTTTCTCCTTCTGCTGTACAAAGTATAGAAGATCTGTAGAAATCCTAAATGATTATTTCTATACAAGTATTTATCTGTCTGGACTCTTCCAAACCCACCCTTCATCTCCTCCAAGCTGTACATTTAAATCATGCTCCAGAAGAAAGTCTGTAATCCTTAAGGGAACAAAAATCCTAATGACTTGAATAGGAACTTTGCCGGCAAAAGAACTGTAGGATCTGGCCCTGTAATGTCTCTTTTGGAACAACCTTTCTTTCTCTCTCATACTGGTCATCGAGTCCTGAATGTATACCCTTTAATCAGTTAGAAACCATACATCAAAATAGAGCCTTTGATGTTTTATTATTTCTTGTGCTCTGGACAATACAGAATGATGAACACTGTATTTGAAATCGCTGATGCTGCTGAAAAAACATACTACAAAATATCTCTTGCTATCTTTGTACTTGATTACCAAGCTAAAGGCAAGACTTCATAATAAATGGCAAATCATGATCACTTCCTTTGGTATGTCTGTCATCTATCTTGTTAAGAAAAACTTGAACAACTTTTACACTGTTGAGTAACATAATTCCTTCAAACTTGTAAACTTTTAGTTCTCTTTCTCATTTGGAGAACCTGCTATCAAAGTTCTCCACAAATCCTCCAGCTTTTCAATACATGCATTTCTTTTTTTCTCTGATATGCATTCTTCTGTTATTTCTTTGTATCCCTGCTATAAACCTGAGCACTCTTGTAAAAGAAACCAAAAGCCTTGTTCTGATCCCCCACTATTTTCTATCCATAGGCATTGTTACACTGCACCCATCACCATTCTTAAACAGGCTCAGTTCCTTCATGTCATTAGTGATATCTGACTTACCTTAGTGTGGGTGAGATCAAATTGGGATCATTGTCTTTCTCTCTTTTAAAAAAATATTTACCCATAAATATTTGAACTTTCTAAAAGGTAGTAACTGCATTTAGAATTTATACAACCTAAAACATGTTTGTGTGCTTATATCGACAATGTAAGATATGCTTAAGAAAAGTGATTGGCAGGTTTCGAATAGTGAGATTTTGCTTAAGTAGCATACAAAAAGAAGCTTCCCTCATTTAAAAGAGGTGTTCAAGACACAAAGTTTGGCTTAGATCCAGATCCAAACTTTTTCAGTTCAGAGGCATTGTGATTTGAGATTTTGGTACAACCCTCTATGAACAGAGCAAGCTGCCTAGAAATTTGGCGCAGGTTTCAGAGCTAAACTTTTCCAAAGTCTGGTGTTTGTTTGCATCCAAGATTTTTATATCAGCTAGTCTCTAAGAGCATGAAGCGCCTGAAGCCGTCAAGTTCAATGGATGTTGAGTCAGGCCACAATGTAGTATAACAATCAGCCACATTTATAATCCAAATGACTATGTATGCCTCCCGCCACCCCTTTAAGGATGCTTAATTATTTAGAACTGGAACAAATGATTACGGAGTGAACTCATCTTCTTAAAATTCACCTGAGGGCATGATGGAGTGGTCCATGCTGCGCAGGGCTAACAGGGGTTGTGGTGGCCAGGTAGGCCAATTAACTCCACAAGCTGACCCTCAGGAAGAGATGAGGATCAGGGAGTTGAATGAAAAGTTCACTTGAGCAGGAATGGGGGAGGGGCCTATTAAACTAGATAGCGGGTAACAAATTGCTGTTGCAATAGAGTAGCAGCTTCCTGGGAAGAGGCAGAAGTGTTTAAGAGGGACTACTTGGAAAGGCTTCATGAAGGCAGGGAAGTCCCTTCTCTTCCGTGGGAAGGTTTTGGAGCTGGTACATGCAGAGAGAGCAAGGGAACCAGGTGTGGTAGGAAGCCCAGTGACAGCTAGAAAAGGAAAGTCCAGAACTGCTGACTTGAGGGTTGTGAAGTAGAACCCAGAGATGAGGGTGGGCCTGTGTTCCTATGTCAGCCACTGAGGGAACAGCACCATGGGACAGTCAGAGGGAAAATTATCTAGGAGTGCTAAGAAAAAAGGACTTTGGAACCCCAGAAGGAGGAACACTGGCTGACATAGTTGGTCACGAATAGGGTTACCAGATGTCAGGCGAAAGGAGGACATGTCCTCCTTTTTACCGTCACGTCCTCCATCCAGCAGGCATTTTAAAAATGCATGGTTTTGGCTGGCTTTTTACTTACAGGCGTTACTGGAATGCCCCAGAACATCCTATTTTTAGGGGCAAGTGTTCCAGGGCCTCCTAAAAACAGAAAAATATTACATTAATACTACATTTTCTCTATGTGTCCTCCAATGTCCTCCTTTTTGTACTTCCCTGTCCTCCTTCCCATGTTTTGATATCTGGTAACCCTCATCACGAATAGGACACTGTGCTTCCTGGGATGAAAGAGGAGCTGCAGACCTGTATGAAAGACAGTATGACAATATGCAAACGGCAGGAGGAGACATGTACCTTGAGATCTGACCCCCAAGGTGACCAGGAGGAGGCATCAAGCCAGTGATGAGCTATGCACCTGTGATACAGGATCAGAATGAATTCGTAAGCAAAGCATGTGGCATCATTCATGTTCAGTACTGGGCAATCAAGCCAGTGGATCACCAGTGCAGTGTTGGGGTGTTTGCTCCAAATTCAAGGAATAACAGTCTTCCCCAATCTTCCTGTGTTTCTGAATATGGCTATGCTCAGATGTGATGGAGAAAAAGCCATAGATCCAGGCTTGCACTGTGGTCCTTCAGTTCCACATACACAGCATGATGACATATTGAAGTGCTGGCAAAGTCATATAAGTGGTTCAAGGTTAATGGCTTATAAAGTAAGGCCCTGGACCTCTAATGAACACAACACATGAAGACCCTTTTGTCTGTGTGGAGGCTCACTGAAATTAATGGGCTTCTGTTTGGGCTTAGATACCAGTGCTCCTTGTGGAACAGGAGCCTGAGAGATCCAACTTTCTTACCTTTCTCCAGGCAACTCTTGTGTTGTCAGTGCCTGCGAGAGGAATCCTATCTATTTCAGCCATTCCAGTTTCTGGCAGTAGAAGAAAGACTGAGATTCTGAGCCCTTCTTTAGCAATGGTTAGACTCTAATATATGCTAGACACCAGTGGTTCCAGCTGTTTCAGCATCCAGAGTTCCTTCCCATATAAGGGACCCTTAAAAGTGCCTCTTTTCCTCTTGCTAGGTGGAGTGGTGTCAGAGATGCTATGTAAAACAAACAAGAACTGTGGCACTTAAAGACTAACAAATGTATTTATTGCATGAGCTATTGTGGGAGAAAATCCCACTTAGTCAGATGCTTTGAAAATGGGGGAACTTACAGAGTGGGAGAAAATAAATGCAGGGAAGTGTAAGTCAAGGGAACAGGTTACACTGCAACAGCAAATGAAAACAATTGTAAAGATTCAAACACTGAGGAACAGCATACAGAGGAAGATGAGGTCAAATCACCTGTTGTAATGAGAGAAAAATCCAATATCTCTATTAAGTCCTGAAGCAATGCAACCAAATTTGCAAATAAATTCAATTTCAGCAGCTTATTTTTGAAGCCTTGATCTAGTATTCATCTGTCTGAGCACAGCAATTGGCAAATCATTAATGGAGTGATGACGAAGATTGAAATTCTGACCCACTGATTTTTGAATATTGTGATTTCTGATGTCAGATTTGTGCCCATTTATTCTTTTGCACAGAGACTGTCCTGTTTGTCCAACATATAAGGCAGAGAGACATTTCTTGAACATACCATGGTAGCTCTGTGCTTCCCAAAGATCCCTCCTATGCTAGGGGAATCCTTGGTCAACTGCTTATCTGGCTTACACTGCAGGAGCATTACAAAGCAGCTCCTTTGCACCAGGCAATGAAGGCCACAGAATTTTAAAAAAAAAAAAAAGAAAGATACAATTATACCTATCATAAAAACTAGCAATCTCATAAGATAAATAAGCTTTTCTTCTGTCTGATGTTGGAAAGAATTTTATAATGGTAGTATTCCTTTCTCCCACCATGTATCTATCTTCTTTAATTTTTTTAGAACGGTAACTCTCTCACTACATGTATGTATAGTGCAGGGCCATAATTAAGGCGGGGCAACTGGGAAAAGCCCTGGGTGTGTATTGAGTGGCTCCATTCACTGGTGCCAAAATACCTAGTTCCAGCATTGGTGCAGTGCTTAGCTTAATAGAGCTCTGAGCCTTTCTTTAGTCTAGAACCAGGGCCAGGGCCTTTCTTTAATCTAGGGCAGTGGTTCCCAACCAGTGTGCCGGGACACACTGGTGGGTCACGGCAACACCCAAAGTGTGCCACAAGCATCCCCTAGAGCTGAAGTTAAAGTTCCTTCCCTGCTCAGCCCAGGCATGTGCGCTGTCCAGGGCTGAGAAAAGGCAGGGGTTACAGTAAGCGGGAAGGCACTGGAACACAGTTCCAGGGCCCCCTGTTTTTAGGCAGGCAGCCTTCCGGCCCCCCTAAAAATAGAGGAAGGCACTGGAAGGCGGAGTTCCAGGGGTCCCCCTAAAAATAGCAGGAACAGCTAGAACGTAGAGTTCTGGTGGCTCCACTTTAAACCCTGCTGCACCTCAACCCGGCCAGCAGAGAGGGGCGGGAGGCCCTGAGTGTGTGAATCTCCCCCTGCAGGGCAGAGCAGCTTGTGTCAGGCAGCCTGCAAACAGCCCAGGTAAGGGCTTTGAGGTGATTCTGGGGGTTGTGTGAGGCTGGTGTGTATGTGTAACAGAAGTGGGTGGGAGTGGATGTGTAGCAGAGGGTGTGTAGCTGGGGTTGTGGGGTGTCTGTGTGGGGGGGTGTAGCTGGGAGCTGGAGGCCTGGTTCTGGCCCCTGCAGTGATGGGAGGGTCCATCACAGGCAGCAGGGGGCTGGGGGAGGGGAGGACAGGACCCACTGGGGTGAGAGGGAGCAGCAGAGGGGTGAGGATTTGCCCTGGGTGGCAGGGAGCCACTGTGGAGAAGGGGGAAGTGGGTGCTGTGCCATGCTCCCCTGCCCTCCCTTCCCACTCCCCAGGTTACCCCCTGGGTGCCCACAAAGTCACTCTTGTTCTCCCTTCCTCTCTCCTCTCTTGCCACCCTTGTGCTGTTCCCCACATGGCTGCCCTTGTCCTCTTTCTGCTCTGCTCCCCTCCCCACACTCACTCCTGACACTGCACACAACCCCTGAGCTCCTGTGTTTTGCCACCCCTGCTCTGCTACCCCTACTACCCTACATAGTAGCATTTCTGAAACACAGTGCCATAGTTCATGAATATTCATAAGTAATTTAAGTTAATTTGAGTATTCATGAGTTTAATGGCAGTGTGCCTTGAAAAATTTGAAGGTGCTACGGCAGAGAAAAGGTTGGGAGCCACTGGTCTAGGGTGTGTATGCTGGTGATTGGGTTCACCAGCCGAGGACCAGAAATAATGTTTCAAGCATTAGACTTTTAGGGCCCTTTCCAGAGGGCTTTCTTTATTGTACACAATATGGTCCTAAACAAGGAATCACCTGAAAAACACTGGACACTTCTCTCCAGCGGCTTTCCTAATGCCAGTTTTTGGGAGAAGAGACACCTTCCCCATAGGCTTTCCATTTGACCTGCCTGTTGTAGTCTGCCAGTACATGTATCTTGCCAAAAGGTAATATTATAGTAATAATAATTAACAAAAAACAAAAACAAAACAACAACAACAACAACAAAAACCTAGTCATTTTCTTTTCCCACTTTTTTCTCCCCAAGGCATCCTGGTTATTCTGTGTCTATGTAATTTTGATTTACTCTTTGGAACAGAATTGTTAGTATTTAATTTCTTGTAAAGTCAGGCTCACGTTGCTGTAGCTTACCTAATATTTAATATCAATAAATAATAAACACAACTGTCATTCATAGTAGAAAACTTCCAAACAAAAGCAGCAGCACTTCCTCCAGCTTGGAAGTATGTGGGACATGGGCATCATGTTTAGCATCTTTGTATTCTAAAACTTTTTTTCTAAGCCAGCCTGTGTGACATACCTTCTGAGGTAAAGTTCAACTGCAGTAAATCTCGCATTGACACAGGTATATGAGATAATTGATAGAGGCCCATGCTAGAGAATGAGGGACTGCAGTGAGTGAACACTAACTTACAGCTTTTCCCTCTGAAGCACTAACACAGGAAGCTTCTGCATCTACAGTGTTTAGGGTTCAGAGGAATTGTATGTCTTTGAGATACATTAATCAAGACTGACGAATGAAGAGCTATATCAAGGGCTTGCTCTCATGTTATACTGAGCTGTTAAGGGCCATCCGCACCTTAGAGGAGTGGTCCCTAAAAGAGACATGTTTAAGGATTGTCTACCCTTGAAAATTTACTGAAATACCTATTCTGGAATATATATTTTTAATATAAACCCCATCTTGACATCTTTATTGTGGAATAAGAGTGCCTTTTTCTGATTTAACTTAATCTATTTAGATGCACTTTTTCATGGGGGACAGGAGGTGTTTAAGAAGCAGGAATGAAAATCTGAGAAGCCCTTGAGGATCCATCTTGTTCCTCTGCTGAGGCCCTACACTATGTCAAGATTCAGAGGCCACATACCATAAAAAAATAAAGAGAAAAAAGTGTGTTACATTATAACAGAAAGGATAATGAAAAAAATAAATGATAAACTGTTATTTTTTCATCTATACAAAAGCAAAGATGCAACAAAAACAACTACATAAAATATAACTCTTACAGTAAAGCATTATTTGCATTATCCATTTCAATTACAATAAATCTTCTTACTTATCTCCAGAATATTCAGAGGCCCATCATTATGCGTGGTCTTAAGCCATGGTTACTTGGCTTATGGCTAAATCTGGCACTGACCATCTCCCTGCTTTCCCACCATATTTTGGGCCACATCTTTCTTCCCCTTGCTCAAGTAAATGGTGTTATGCTAGCTAGAGTTACAGGCAAGAATGGCTTTTTCTTTGGATCTGATCTAAAGTTCATGGATTGGAAAGACTCTATTCTATTTGTTTGAGCTTTGGACCAGGACCTTTGCTGCTACATGGAATAATACTGACTTCGTCCTGTGAATAGAGCTGGTTGATATGGTTTGTTTTTAACCAGATTCAAGGAGATGTTACAGACATATTTAACTGTTTTCAAGTACTGTGTCTATCTTTACCATTCTTTTACCAGCTCTGGTTTGCTTAAATTAGATGAACTCAGAAAAGTTAATATTATTTGTTAATTCTCACTTTTATTTTTTATGATCTGCAGTTTAAAATTCAATGGACAGAAGCACTAATATTTATGAGCAACACATTTTTAAGTTGTACATTCTGTTAATTATTTTTTTCTCTGGGCTTCTACTTACTACTTTGGCTCTTTTGATAATTTAGAAAACGGAGATGGAACAATGCTTAGGATGTCTCCAGTAAGAAACCTAGATAATGAGACACTCAAACTCACTGGACAGAAGCAGCAAAAATTCTGCTTCTAAAAAAGTAAAGTGAAAATATGAAAGTCACAGTTATTATGAAAACAGCAAATACAGTCACTAGAAACTGGGACTCTCTTAAATCTAAAGATGGTTATTGTCCACAGGACAGAAAGAGTCATGGTTCCTCTTTTGAAGTGGCAATGCAAAAGCTTTCTGGCAGCCTGCAATTTGACTTTAGACATCCTTTGTATAATCCTCTTTCCCTCTGTACACAGTACATGCCATATTAAATGTAGAATTGGTGTGTTGAAGGTAGTGGTGTCTTCTACAAGTTTAGCCAAACGCCAGAGTTCAAACAGCCTAAAATAATTCTGAATCTTGCTGTTAAACTTTATAGATGTGGGGAAGTAGAAATGTGAGATGTGCCAGTCTGCATTTGCCATGGAGAAAAGATTTAAATTCCAATCTACTGTGCTTTGAGTTAACAAAAATAATTACTTTATCTTACAGGAATAGCAGCCCTTTAAAAATCCTGAAAAAAATAAACTGAGAGCAAGTCATTAGAAAGAAAGAAAGGATGAATAAATAAACAAAGGAAATCCTATGAACAATATATACCAGATCCTGCAATCTTGACTGAAATGAGTAAGCCTTACTCTTACAGGTAATGGTTGAAGGACAGATCCTAACTGTTGCATTTAACTCTCATTTTTTATTTCAATCTTACTTTTGTCTTTTGAACATTTGTAGATGGTTTTCTGGCCATCACAGCACACTTGGTGATAGGCATAAAAATAACTAAATGTTCTTCCAAGGTTCCTTGACTTTGCAGTTAACTTTTCATGTTACGTGGAGCCCAGGAAGGACTTTGCTAGGCTATTGACTTTACGTGGAAGGTGTTTTGATTCAGATACTACAGTCATGGTTGTCAGGATAAAAACAAGATTATTTTAGCGCCTTGCTTTGTTGTGAAGTCAGCTTTGCTTTTTGCTGTTAATCAAATCTGTTGCTGGCCACTGGCATTGCTACTAAAGTTTTAGGACCTTATGGGTTAAAATTCAAACTATATAGGATTATCAGCGCCATCTCTCACTTGGGATGTCTCAAACAATAACAAAACCAAACAGCTGCTGCTTCATTCAAAATATTTCAGGAAAATCCACTAAGTTGTTGGTACAGTAACTTTAGAAATGATCATGTATTACATTTTTCTTTTTCCTCGAATGATGGGCCATCATTTTTAAAATGACCAGCAAAAGTCAGTTGATAGCTCACATCTTCACGTGGTTCAAATGATCTAAATCTTCCCTGATTCAAAGAAGCCAATGTATTGCTTTGTAAAGCACTTCACTACTTAAATGAAAAACCAGTGTAACCCCCTGAAATTTTTCTGAACTCTTGCAGAGTTCATTTAATTGAAAGCAGCATTCCATGGCTGTTGTGTTCGAAAGCCCATCATTAGCTGCTTGTCACTCAGCTGACCTGCAGAAACTGTGATGTCAACATTGATTACAAATTTTGTTTCAGAAACAACTGATTCACCCACAACAGATCTGCCAACCATTATGATTTGTGAATGACCAGGTGCCTATTCTGTTTAAAATCTGAATGCATATAACTCACTGAGGACAAAAATACATACAGTTAATGGTAATAATCAATCAATCAATCAATCAATCAAATCATAGGGCTGGAAGGGACCTCGTGAGATCATCGAGTCCAACCCCCTGGGAATTGAACCCAGGACCTTCTGCATGTTAAGCAGAGGTGCTAGCCACTATAATGACAAGCTGGGAAAATAAAAAGGATTATGAATATCATTTAAATAAGGTTACTAAACTAAACCTAGGCAAATCCTGACTTGAATGGGAGTTGTGGGTGCTCAAAATCTCATAGAACTGGATCCATAATTAGTTAATGTTGGGATTTTGAGAAAGAGAACAGGATATTATCTATCCCCAACTTAACAGGTGGAAATATGTTTTATAATTTTCTATACTGAGTAAAACATTTAAACACCCACTAGAGTTTAAGTGTGAAGCATCAAAAGTATTTCCAAACCCTGTTTTCAAAAATCATTAGTTGGGCCCCAAAACATCATGGGTGTGTCTACACTTACAATTTAATTTGAATCAATGAGGATTAATTCAAATTAACGTAATGCATAGCCACACTGGCATTCATTAATTCGGACCAAGGAATTTCTTAGTTCGAATTAATGAAAGCTTACTTCAAAGTTATAAAACCTTGCTTAACTTCAAAGTAAGGGTTAATTCAAACTTATTAGTTTGAATTAACCCAGTGTGGCTGTGTTAAATCGAACTAACCATTAATTCAAATTAACACTTTTTGACCTTCTTCCCAGGTGGCTTCCTCTTTTTATATATTGGGTGGGGGCATGACCCTTCTTGGGGACCATCTTGCCACACCTACCATGGTGCCCCTCTCCTAATTCAAACTAGCAAGTCCTGTCCATGGATATGCTAGTTCGAATTGGGTTTCTGGTGCGGTTATCTTAGGTTGAATTAACTTAATTCAAACTAATCATTATTAGTTTGAATTAATTAGTTCAAATTAAGTTAATTGGAACTACCCTTCTAAGTGTGGACATAGCCCATGAGATTGACGTAAAATCATAATTAAAGAAATTCATATTGGGTTTTTTATTTGCTTTCTGGATTTTGAGCCACAGGTTTCACATGGGTCACATTTTCAAGCTTTTTTCTGCTACCATGAGGGCTAGAAAATCACTTAAAAAAAGATGAGTTTCATGTAACAAGATCTCTGTGAGATGAAAATCCCACTTCACATGAAACCACTGGTAAAATCATCAGTTACCATACCTGTGCTTCCCCACTCTTCCCCACACATATGCTCATCAACTATTATGGCACGTATACGTTCTTCAATTTTTTCCATAAATCTCACCAACCTGTCTTTCAACCCAGATAAGCAAATATAAAAGTTCTATATGTCATAGATATGAGTAAAATAATAGACAGTCTGTACTTATTTAAAAGAAAGGCTTGGAGTCAGTTTTTCCATGTAATGAAGCTTCAAGTGGCATAAAAGAAGGCAGGGCTGTCAGGCAGCCAGCTAAAATTCCTTGATACTGTGGGTTAGTCTGTGGTGTCCAAAGCATGAATTAGAGCAGTTTAACTGCTGCTGTATGTTACATCATCGGTATGTCATCATGCTGATTAGGCCTACATTGGAGTATTGTGTCCAGTTCTAGGTGCCTTATTTCAGCAAAGATGTGGACAAACTGGAGAAAGTCCACAGAAGAGCAACACAAATGATTAGAGGCCTAGAACACTTGACTTCTGAGGAAAGATTGAGAGAACTATGTTTGTTTAGTCTGTAAAAGATGAGGTTGAGAGTAGACATGATAGCAGTTTCCAAGTACCTACAAGATTCTTAAGAGGAGGAGGGAGAAAAATTGTTCTCTTTAACAACCGATGATAGGAGAAGAAGCAATGGGCTTAAATTAAAACAAGGGAGGTTTAGGTTGGACATTAGAAAAAAATTCCTGTCAGGGTGATTAACCACTAGAATAAGTTGCCTAGGAAGGTTGTGGAATCGCCATCACTGAAAGTTTTTAAGGGCAGGTTAGACAAATACCTGTAACGGATGGCTTAAGAGTGAACTTGGTCCTGCCACGAGTTCAAAGGACTGGACTCAATGACCTCTCATTGGTTCCTTCCACTTTCTAAGATTCTGTGCGGTCCTTAAGACACTATACTTCAGCTAAGCATAGGTGTTGCATAACTGACCCTGCTGTGTGATCCACACATCCCCAGAAGCCACTTCATGCCACCTCCATGTGTTTCAGGACTCTGCAGCTGAGGAGGGGATGAGATCTGAAGAAGTGGAGCTGAGAACTTCTTTTCTGCATTGCACGAGTCCCTCAGGATCAGGCAGTTGGTGGAATTTGCTGCAGGTAGAGCCTGGAGTGTCTCTCTCTCTCTCTCTCTCTCTCTCTGTTCTTTTTTTCTCCTCAGATAGAGCAGGACTGTGGTGGTGGAAGTAGTGCCAGGTAGAAGGGAACAGCCAGTGGCAGCATAATTACTTTAGTAGCCTCTCTAGATTCCTGTCACAGAAGAATGGGGATCCACCATTTTAAAAATATACAACTGTCTAGCTATTCTTAGATCTCAGCAGCATGAATATAAAGTGGATAGAAAAGGTTGTTACATCAACAATGGCAACATCAGCTATGCATTCTTTTTGAGCAAATGTAAATGACTCCACAAGGTGTAGAGCAATGAAGAATCAGGCCCAAGACTTTCAGCAAAGCCAGCGTTCCAGGAGATTTGTGTGCTAGATTGCAGTGTTCATTCCTGAGTGCTTTACATTTTACTTTTTTTATTTTAATTTAACAAGGCAGTGGATCAGAAGAGCTTCCCCTTTACTCACCCTACCATGGTAGACAGGACTGACTACTGCTCTCCCACCAGTCCACTGTGACCTTCTCCTAACAGCCACTGCAGTGCTCTTTTCACAGGGAGGTCCATGCTGGCAGCAGTTTCGTATAGTTTTTACATCCATCCTTTATTTCTTAGTTTGTTCTCTAGTGTACATATACATGTGAAATAGGTCACTGGGGGGAGTTCCCACCAGATGAACTAGCAGACCTCACAACACTTTCCCCACAATAGCTACAGTTGAGGTTATTGGAGCAACCCCCGCCACCGACCCTTCCAGGCAACTTGCGCCAACCTGGACCTACCCACTGGGCCCAGAAGACTCCTCTCCCTCACTCTAAATAGGGAACAGCAGCAGTCTTCTCACCCTCCTGAGACTATCATCAACTTAAGTCTGATTCTTAGACATGGGACATTTCCCCTTCATTCGCTGCATTGCCACTGGATGATGTTCCCCCTCTGTCTTGCCCTTTCGGTTGCCTGGTCTTGCATTCCTTACTATGCTGTTCCTCAGCCAGCCTCCCTCCTCTGTCTTCTTCCTTTTCTAACTCCCTGCTCTTCCATTTGTTTTAACACTTATTGATGACAATGTGCTTTTTCTCCTCTCCCACTTTAACTCAGAGCCCCCCTACACACACACCAAAAGACTATGGAAATTGAATTTGTGATATAAATTACACAAGTATGGCAAAAGTACATCCAGTTAAAATGACCACCCTGATCCTATTACATGTATGTTGCGTCCTTTCCTCCTACCCTTATTCTGTTTCTTACCTCTTTCAATGGTGAGTTCTGTGGGTCAGGGATTATATCTTACTGTGTTTCTACAGCATCAAATACTATGTGGATGCAGTTCTAAATGGGCCTTAGGGTACTACTATAATATGAATGTCATAGTAAATAATAATAACAATCCTGCTTTGAATGAAGGATAACATGTATGGATTCCACAGCTTCCAAGATTCCACTGATTTTTTTCATTTATAGTCTGTCTATACTGCAGTTAAAAACCTGTGGCTGGCCCTTGCTAGCTGATTTTAGGCTAAGGGGCTATTTAATTATGGTGTAGTTGTTCAGGTTTGGGCTCAGGCCCCTCCCACCATAGGGTCCTGGAGCCTGGGCTTCAGTCCAAGCCTGAACATCTGCACTGCAAATAAACAGCCACTTAATTCAAGCCTCACAAATCCAAGTGAACTGGCACAGTGAGGCCACTGGGTTTTAATGCAGTATAGACAGACATACCCTTAGTAGAGTGACCAGGTAGCAAATGAAAAAGTTTGGACAGGGGATGGGGTAATAGGTATATAGGAAAAAGCCCCAGATATCAGGACTGTCCCTATAAAAATGGGACAGCTGGTCTCCCTAATCCTTAGTGTCCTCTGTTGGTCAATTAATCCAGTTTCTGTAATGTTCTTGCACTTTCAGCTGGATTCTTCCAAGGCAGCTGTGGATTTTGTGAAGCCTTGTGGTCAACTGTGCGGAGGTTTCTGATAAACTTCCATAATGTGAACTTCTGGAATAGAGCAGGAAGGTCACTTGCCACTAGATACGATTGAAAAATGGCTAAAAAAATGGCAATTTTGCATTGAAATAGCAAACTTTTTAAAGTGAGTGAACTAAGGAGGGGAGCAAATTAGAGAAGGTTAGGCAACTATCTGGGAAGAGAACAGGATCTGTATTTACGATTGGGGAAAATTAGAGAAGGTTGAGAAGGAGAAATGGTAGTAGGGCTTTTATGGGCATGCAATATGAAACAATTTCTAGTTTTCTCCTTTTCCTATTGTCTCATGATAGAGTACTAGACCTCAAAAATTCAAGCCCAGTGAACTAATGTGAGCTCTTCTGGAAGGTAGAAATTGGTAGGCCACTAGTATATTAATCAAATCCTACAAAAGAAGTACTTTAAAATGAACTGGGACTTGGTTTTAAATTGTGTATGGGAGAGCACTGATTCAAAGGCCAAAACACTAGTTACATTAGTGAATCTCTTGGCTTCCATGCTGAAAGACCCTGATTCTTCTTTATACCAAGGCTGCTTTACACTGGTCTGTCGGGGGAAATGTGCCTTTAGTTGTATGTAGGTTAAGTTTGGCTCTTCTTTAAATCCTCTTTCCACTGCACAGTGGTGTAAAGGGACCTTGGGTATAAATAAGTACAAGGCCCCATGTGTTTGTGTTTATAGAGAGATCAGCCACACTACTGTGAAGAAGTAAGATTTGTTTTTTAAAAAATGAAAAGCCCTTTAACTTTAATGTTTTGTTTTGCTAGGGCGAATATAATGAAAAGTATGAATTTCCTCTGCTGGATAATATCAGTTTCTATGTCATATCACCTACTTGTTTTCTAAACTCACATATTGCCACATACACCTTTATAATAGGACTAGATTAAATCCAAGAAAAGATTTGGTGACTGATCCAGCACTATTTACATTCTTAAAATTTCCACTGGTGCACAAGAAATGAAGAATTGGGCACTGCTTTCTAGTTTTAATAGTTTGTAGTGGCAAATCCATTTTGATGCATTTGAACTATGGAGGAACCAGTAAGCCATTAGCACAATATTTGTCTTGGAGTTATTTTTGATTTTTATTGCTAAGATGGATTTTTTTAATTCAATGAGAAAAAAATAAAACTGCACAGTGATCACATAGATATGTACATATCTTGTGTGTGTGCATACCTATACATGTTATTAAATCCACTTGTTCTAATTGAATTCTTATTTATTATGCATTTATACTGCTATTTACTGCCTAGCGTGAAACTGGTATGATGTAGTGTAGGATCTTCTATTTGATTACCAAATCTCATTCAAGCAGAGTCAGGTCACAAACCTCCAATGGACAGATATGTGTGAGTTTTCAATCAAACCTGACAGAAATTAATTTGAGGCTAACATTTTCCTCTGAGATGTTTTTTCTTGTCTGCCTGTGCACAAAACACTAGCCTTTTCCTTCTGGCACCTCTTAAAGAGGCCCCTGACTTTAAGGAAATAGCTTCTCACTTGCTGAATAGTAATAGGGTTTAATTTTATATAGGACAACATCTTTGAAACTTTCAGCATACCATCAGTGAAAACACTTTAATCTAAACTGGTTAGAGCTGCAACATTAATTTAAAAAAAAAAATCTGGAGACATCTATCCTCTGACTGCATTCTTCTTCAGACACTTTATTTCTACAACATTACATGGTTATGAATGTGCAATTGCTATTTTGTCTGATGTCTCCATAGTAAATACTTAGTGAACTGGGGCAGAGTAAAGATAGAGTCTTATCAGAGGTTTGGGACTGAAGTGTGTGATGTTTTGGTAAATGGTGGGGATATGTGGTGAAATTGCTGTTAGCTAGATCCACTGCTAACTCAAGGCTTGCATAAGAATAGCACAGAGTTGGCCAGTATTGATTATGGAGAGCCTGTACTGGTGGTGTGTTCCAAGATGGGGATTCATCAGTTTCTCCCAGCCACTACAGAGGATCTTCTGTTTACACAGGTTAAGTGTACTGAGCAAAGACTTGCCTCTTAATAAACTGTAATGATTCAGCAGGCCAGTAGATCACTCATGTACAGCGTTTCTGCTGAAAAGAAAGAAATCTATTTGCCTTGATTTACAGTTTTTACACAGTGAAGCTACAGGGGTAGCGATGATGCTGTTCATCCCTGTGCTCAGGGTGACACAGGGTCTGCAGGGAAGGTGCTCAGTTGTCTCTGTGCCTCTCTGGAGGCTAGATAGTGTGCTGTCACTACTTTGCGCTCACCCTCCAAAGAGTCCTCCAACAAAAACAGTGAAGTTAAATTATAAATATCAAGAATATTAATTTTAAAAGTAATGGAAAGAAACAAACCTTCCCTTCCTCCACATGAATAATTTGTATGGCCATTTTCATATATCACAATGGAGTGGTCCTGCCTCTGGCAGGGGGTTGGACTAGATGACCTATGAGGTCCCTTCCAACCCTATGATTCTATGAATGGAGTGGTATAGACCACAAATTCTTTTTTTCTTAATCCTTTGCAGTTTGTCAGAGTCTGCCCTCAGACTTATGCAGAAGAATGGGGAGGGAGTGCCCATTTTTGTGATCAGTCAGTATCTGCAATCCTGATGAATGAGTGGGTATGCAGTCGCTTGTTTGGGGACAGCAAAAGGGATGGTACTTTTTCCAAAAAAGGAAGCATTTCTAGCCACTGTAAAGCTCTTCCTTTAGTAAGCACACGTTATTATAGTCTTACACATTCTTCAGGCAATCTACTACCCTTGAACTATGATGGAACTCCCAGTGACATTAATGGTGGAGCTGTATGTGTGGACTGAAGGAAATAAAATGTTTAAAGCAGTGGTTTTCAGACTTAGGGTTGGGACCCAGTACTGGGTTGCAGACCCTCAAGTACAGGATCGTGGCACACCCTGCTGCCACCACCAAAAGACTGGAATGCATTGCTTAAAGATGCAATTGTAAGGTCATGGGCATAAATAACATTTTTCAAATGGGTCCCAAGAAAAATGTTTGAAAACCACTGGTTTAAAGGAACATTGCCAAGTAGTTTGGGTCCTAAATTTGGAAGGAAGGGTTTTTGGGGTTCTATTTATGAAAGTGTAGACAAAGTCTAATATAAAAAGATATGATTTTATGGAGTAATGGAATTAAAATAGTTATTGTAGGAATTTTATCATCCCCTTTTCATGTTTCCAGTCCAAGTACTGCAGATTTGTATATGGGAACCTGAAACAGAAACTGTTTAGAAATATAAGTGACACTGACACAGCCTATTTTTGTTGCCCAAGCTAAATGATGTGGAGAACCAGTAATAGAAACCATGAGAATCAGTGCTGATTGTTTTAAAAGTTTTTCAGTTTTGTCTTCTGTGATGATTAGTAGCTCATGACAAATATTTTTAACATGCAATTTTTATACCTGACAATATCTTTTTAAAACCAGTCCTGCAACCCTTATTTAAGTTCACCCCACCCTGACTCCAGTCATGGAGTTGAAATGTTGCAGTGACAGATTTCACAGAACTAGGATTCTGGGTCCTATAACCAGCTACTAGATTACACAGTACCATACAGGTGTTTTAAATCTGTGACACATATAATATTGATAATTTTCATTTTGACAATAAGTCAAAATTCCTTTTAATAATTAGTTGAATTTAGTCCAGGTTATATTATAAGATGACTGATTTAGCTGTCTACAGTGGATTTGGATTTGGTGGATTTGGACACAGTGTCTCGAGTCACTGATGGACTCACAAAAAAACAAAACAAAGGTGATCCAAAATGCTATCCCCATGTAACAGAAATTTAGACATGTTCTCAGTTAACACAAATCAATGTAACTTTATTGATTGCAGTAGCATTATGCTAATTACCTATGCCAATAAGCTGGTCCTTAATTCTTTCCCTGTAAATGCTATCATTGTATGTGACATATAATTAAGTATATTTTATAATTTTGCTTTGTTTTCTTCAAAGATGGCCATGGTATTTTTCACAGCAGTCTGCGCTGAACAGTTTGTTTCTCAGTCACCAGCTAAGTCCATTCTTTTCCTTTTGGTAAACAGAGGAGTGTTCCACTATAATCTGGCAGTAAACTCTTCTTCTCTGCTTTTCCATTGTGCCATTATTTGGGTTCTTTGTACAGCTGCTGGCATCTCTTCCTCTGACACAGCTTACCTCTCACTAGAGGCTCATTAGTGTCCATGTCAAGAAAATGTGTAAAGTCTTCCTCATTCAAGACTGATGGATGCAAACAGGCGAAGAACAGAAGCCATGAGCAATCTGTGTAGCATTTCACTGTCACAGTAATACATTTAATTGTAATTGACAGGGTAATTAAAACCTAAAGATATCCCGACAAAGCAACTTGGATAACTATGATTGTCCCATGAAAGTGGCGTGTCACACATTGCGTGTAATAAGATTAAATTGGTTCTCTGCATTTTGTCTCACTTAAGCAGCTGTCCTGATTATCAGCATTCTATTAAGTTTTTTTTGACTGTATCAAGATGGAGAATATTTTATGTATTTTATTTAACTGTTTTAGAGGCCTGCAGTCTCCTCCCCTGAGACCAGAGCTGGGGGACCAAACTACCTGGGGATGCTGGGTTCCAGCAACTCTTCCACACATACAGTCCACACCGTTCACCATTACTCATTCCTCGGATCTTTTGACAGTTGAATGCTTGCTTCCCCGGGAGGCATCCAAACTAGTAGCAGTTTTAGACCCATCTTCTCTCTCCTGGATCCTGGCCTGACCCCATTCTCTCTTCCTGTTTCCCCTTTCCCCAACTCATGACCTTGTCCCCATCCTCCCCTGCTGTTCTCCATGCATCCTGCTCAGGTCCTCAACATCCTTCCTAGCTCCTGTTCCTATTGTCATCCTCTCTGCCCCTGTCCCTCCTCACCCTTCCATGCTCCCTGGGCACCAGCACACCCAAGAGGCTCTCTGCTCTAGAATTCCAAAGGGGCAGCCATGTTAGTCTAGTCCAGCAAAAAAAAAAAACAAAAACAAAACCCAAGGAGTCATGTGACACTTAAAGACTAACAGATTTATTTATTTATGTCGCTCATGCAAAAAATAAATCTGTTAGTCTTTAAGTGCCACACGACTCCTTGTTTTTTTCTCCGCTGTCAGTTCAGGTCATGAGCACCACCACACTGTAGGTCTCCACAGTGTTCTGGAGTGAGCCTTTTGCCCCAGGTTGACAGACTTGTACTAGCAGGTGCACACAATGGCTCTAAACACGGCTGTGTAGACAGTGTTTTGGAGTTGCAGCTAAGGCTCCAAAACCATTCTCCCCTTCACCCCTCCACCCCTCAGCCTTTAGATTCCAGCTCCCCAAGCTGCAATTCAAATCAGTGTTTGTTAAGTGCTAGTGCAGGGGTGTCAAACACACAGCCCGTGGGCTGCATGTGGCCCCTAAAGCTATTTCCTGTGGCCCGCAACAACACTATTTTTACTGATATTCGCAATATTGTTGTATGAAAAGGTTTTAGTGGTGCAGCCCTCAGGCTAATGTACTAGTCCTCATGTGGCCCTCCACTAGTCCTCATCATGATTTGAGTTTGAGACCCCTGTGCTGGTGTTTTCCCTGCCAGCCTAGCTGTGTTGACCTGGGCTGGGAAGTTTGCTCCTGCCCTGTCAAAATGCTGTGTAGACATCTGCACAGTGGTCCTCTGACAGCCAAGAAGGAGCAATTGGAGGGAGGTCCTGCTCTGCCCTC
Organism: Podocnemis expansa; assembly: GCA_007922195.1. Classification (NCBI taxonomy): domain Eukaryota; kingdom Metazoa; phylum Chordata; order Testudines; family Podocnemididae; genus Podocnemis; species Podocnemis expansa. The sequence goes on along the minus strand of ML682116.1, from coordinate 2,537,688 downwards.
AACCATGCTCAATTACTTTATCAGGGTGATGCATGTGCTGTTCAGTTGCAGTGGGAGTTGTGGAGACATGGAACATTCAGGACAGCAATGAAATTCTAACAAATCTCTACTGAGCATATACCAACTGTATGCACTTAGTGCATGGTCTCCCATACTTTAGTAGCTGCGGTGCATTCCTCCTTATGGCTTAGCTCTCCAACTAAGTCACATTAAAGTTCTCCCTCCTTCCAAGGTTTCATCAATGGTTTCAACCATTACTAACGGGCTACCGCTACTGCACCACTCAAGTAGGGAAACCCAGGCCCACCCTCTGCACTGGGTTCCAGTTCAGAAACTATTAACCCAGTAGCTGTGGGCTTTTACTCTCTTATCTCTCACTGCTCCTTCCTTGGACTATTTCCTACTCTGTTCTTACAGCTTCATGTCCTTCCTTTTTGTATCTAGGAGTATGACTGCAGGTTTTCTCCCAACAATCTACCAACTTCTCCCTTTATAAAGCTCACTTAGCTTCTCCCAAATTCGGATGTCACCAGCAGTTAGATCCTTGGGTTTCCACCAGCTGCAGTCTAAAGTTAACTGGCCTAATTCACCCCTTCAGGCCTCTGTGAGGTGGACAGTTTTCTGGAGATGTATAATGTAGTCAAACCTTCATAAGGGTGGTAAAAGACTCATGTCTGGCCTCAGGGAGACCCCACCACACACCAACTTTTACTTCCTTGGTTCAAGACATGGGGATGCTGGAGCAACTCAACAAAATAGCTGTAATAATTTTTTTAACACTAACAAAACAATGCTTTTCCCTTTGAGTTGCTTTTCCCTAAGCCTCTCCTTGGGAAAGCTGAATGGCTAGCCAAACCTTTAAATAAAATCTCATCTTGAAGCAGAAACCTGGCATAGAAAATTTCAGCCCAGAAGTTCAAGTGGGGCTAAATTGAAAACAGGGTCTTTGAAAGCGTTAGACAGCCTTCACCACAGGCATTGCTATCAGTTCTGCCTATAATAATCAATTAAAAATAAACATAACATAATGAAACAACTTGCCATTTGCAAAGATAGATGATATACAGGTTACCCCTCTGACAAATGATACCAAAACAATTAGTGATATTACATAACTTTATTACATACATTATGTGACATATTTCCATAGCTTTATTCTAAACTGTCACCTGCTCAGACCTGATGTTACGTAACACATAGTGAATATTTAGCAGAATATAAGTTCGTGAGCACACTGTATGAATTTACTGTCATGGAAGCACTTGTTTCTGTGAGCTAAGCCACAGTAATGTCATGAGTTGCCCATTTGTACATACTTATGTGTCGTTTGGTATGACTGGTTAAACATGCCAACCTGCTGCATGACGGACTTGGTGACTATTAATGGGGATCGTTCTTTTCACTGCACACACTCTTTTTGCTTCTGTGGATGCTTTCGGTATTTCTCCAATATGCTGTGCATTGTGTATATGCAATGCACTTCCATACTATTCAGCATACCATACCATTATGCACTGAAAGGATAGGATATGAGCAGGGAAACAAATTAATATGGAGTGAACATGGGGTTATTGATCAGTCAAGAACACTTTGAAACCACACCGTCTTCCCTATATGTGCACTGGCATTACTACAACATTATTTCCATTTACGGAAAATTGGAGAGAGATGTCTGTGCATGAGAGTTATGACTGTTTTCTTTATCAGCAGAATTCCAAACCCCTCCCATGATTTTGCAAGAATACAGAATGGGAACCATTTATATAAAAAAGTACTATTGTAAATATTAGTTGAGTCATTATAACAAGCCCAAATTAATATACAAGAATAGGATACAGAAATCCCCCTCTGAATCATAGAATCATAGGGTTGGAAGGGACCTCATAGGTCATCTAGTCCAAACCCCTACCAGAGGCAGGACCACTCCCACTAAACCATCCCAGTCATGGTTTTGTCCAGCCGGGCCTTAAACACCTCCAAAGATGGAAATTTCACCACCTCCCTTGGCAGCTCATTCCAAGGCTTTACCACTCTCCTAGTAAAAAAGTTTTTTCTAATATCCAGCCTTGACCTCTCTAACCGCAACTTGAGACCAATGGTCCTCGTTCTGTCCTCTGTTATTACCGAGAATAGTCAAGCTCCATGTTCCTTAGAGCATCCCTTCAAGTAGCTGAAGGTTGCTATCAAATCCCCCCTCAATCTTCTCTTCTGCAGACTAAATAAGCCTAATGCTTTCAGTCTTTCCTCATAGGGCTTGTGCTCCAGCCCTTTAATCATTTTGGTTGCCCTCCTCTGAACTCTCTCTAGCATGTCCCTGTCCTTTTTGTAGTGGGGAGCCCAAAACTGAACACAGTATTCTACATGTGGCCTCACCAGTGCATAATAGAGGGGAATGATCACATCGCTTGATCTGCTGGTAATACTTCTTTTGATGCAGCCCAGTATGTCATTGGCCTTTTTGGCAGCAAGAGCACACTGCTGTCTCATATCTAGCTTCCCATCCACCATGACCCCCAGGTCCTTTTCTACACTGCTGCTACTTAGCTGAATGTTTCCCAGCCTGTAGTGGTGCATGGGGTTTTTTCGTCCCACATGCAGGATTTTACACTTGTCCTTATTGAAGCTCATAAGATTTCTATTGGCCCACTGTTCCAATTTATCTAGGTCTCCCTGAATCCTGTCCTTGCCCTCCAACGTGTCTGCTGGTCTCCCCAGCTTGGTGTCATCCACAAACTTACTGAGAATGCAGTCTATTCCATCATCCAGATCATTGATGAAAATGTTGAACAGAACCGGCCCCAGGACCGACCCCTGGGGCACACCACTCGTGACTGGCTGCCAGCTAGACATGGAACCATTGATTCCTACACACTGAAACCGTTGATCTAGCCAGTTTTCTATCCACCTTATAGTCCACCTATCCAACCCATACTTCCTTAATTTGCCAATGAGAATGCTGTGGGAAACTGTATCAAAAGCCTTGCTAAAATCAAGGTATATCACATCAACGGTTCTTCCTGCATCCAGAAAACCAGTCATCTGATCATAGAAGGAGATGAGATTGGTCAGGCATGATTTACCCTTGGTAAATCCATGCTGACTGTTCCTGATCACTTTATTTTCCTCTAAGTGTTTGAGGATGGATTCTTTAAGAATCTGCTCCATAATTTTTCCAGGGATTGAGGTAAGGCTGACTGGTCTATAATTCCCCGGATCCTCCTTTTTCCCTTTCTTGAAAATAGGCACTACATTTGCTTTTTTCCAATCCTCTGGCACCTCCCCCATTCTCCATGAGTTTTGAAAGATAACGGCCAGCAGTGCTGCTATCTCATTGGCCAATTCCCTCAGTACTCTTGGATGCAGTTCATCCAGCCCCATGGACTTGTGCACATCCAGCTTCTTTAAGCAGTCCCTAACCTGACCTTCCGTCACCAAGGGCCTGTCTCCTTCTCTCCCATCTGCCACACCCATGGTAGTGGGCTGGGAGCTGACCCTGCCTGTGAAAACAGAAGCAAAAAATGCATTGAGCACTTCAGCTTTTTCCTCATCCTCTGTCATAAGGATGCCTGCCCTATTCAGCAAGGGACCTACACCATCCCTGATCCTCTTCTTCTTATTAACATACTTGTAGAACCCCTTCTTGTTATCCTTTACATCCCTTTGGCAACCTTCAATCTCAAGAAACCATGGGTATGTGCCCCTAAGAGGTAGAAAAGTTACTCAATTGGTTTTATGGCAGCCACAGCTGTGGCTGAAGAAACCCACTCAAGCAAGACAATCTCTGTTGCATTTGTCACATTTAAAGATGGTGTTTAGATCCTTTGGGCTTTGCCTTCTGTGAGCTCTTTTCTCCTCTGCTAAGCTGGACTACTTCCTTCTGTCTCTTTGGAGCCTTCATTGAGCTCTTGTTTCCAAATGCTGAAAGTGATCTTCTCAGTTATCCCTATCCATTTCTTTACAGTCTTGCTTGCACACATCCATAAAATGCAGTTTTCAGCATCTTTTAGATCTTTTTCCAGATGCCAGATTGCCAGAGAGGTCATCCTGTCCCTACCCATCATTCACTGGGGCACAAGCCTGAGACAGTGGAGACATCTCTGTTTAAAGAGTGTTTGCATGCTGGGTATACTGGTCCACTTGAGCATCTTATTGTGGGGTGTGGGGGACTCTGCCCATCCAAGAGATTCCAAAAATTCGATGAAGACAATGCATATCAAAGCCATTTAGCCTCTTCTTCTGATGACAGTATAAGGGTCATGTCTTACTCCTATGCATGAGTACTGGTATCTCATGTATCTTTGTGTGTTTTGTTGGTTAGTTGTTTTGCCATACCCTCATGCCCAGCTACTGAGTTTCATTTCAAATGAATGGTTGACTGGGATAGTAGACCTGAAATATCTGAATTCATTCACTGCATCAAGTTCATACTTATTGATATGGATGGAGGATGTTTCTTCAATTCCTTGGCACATTATTAGCCTTTTTTAGGCATGTAGTAAGCCCCAAGTCTTTGGGAAAACTGTCCATGCGAAAAGGAGAAGTTGGATGAGGGCCTCCCTGTTCTTGATTTTAGATTTTAAGTCTTGATAGAATGAACAGATTAAACAGTTTTCTATCAGATTTGTGTGCAAGAAGATTCCCTCAGTTGAGGAATCTAAAGTTTGTGTGAGTAGCAAGAAAATGATGATCCCAAAGTTGGGGTTTGAACACAGCCTTGCTTAAATCTGCTATTAAATTAGAAAGTCTTGGAGACTGAGCCTTTGTATTGGACTGTGCTGTACATGTTTTCATGGAAAGACTGAAACATGCTTAAGAGTTTGGGGGGAACATCCTATTTTTTTAGAGCACAAATAGTCTGCTTCTCCTGATAAAGTCAAAAACTTTTGTGAGTTTGATAAAGACTACATAAAAGGGCTTTTTTGGGTTCTTCGCATGTCTCTTGTAGTTGTTTCAGCAAGATCATGTTGATAATAGACTTTTTGACTCTAAAACTATTATTTAGAATAAATTCTGTCTGTCAGGTTCTGAAGTCTATTCAGGACAGCTTGGGTAAAATCTTTGCCTGTTAGTCTAAGAAGGGAAATGCCATGATAGTTGTTACATTTGCTCCTTTTGTCCTTGTTTTCATAAAGTATGATGATGATGGTGTCTCACGTTTCTTGTGATACTTTGCCTTCTTTCCAGCACAGAAAGCAATTCATAAAGGTGTTGCAGTATAGGTTTTCCCACTGTTATGATCTCTGATGGTATGCAATCTTTTCCGGTTGCCTTTCCTTTAGAAAGGCCACTTATAGCAAAGCTAAATTCCTTTTCAGTTGATTCATTTTCATCCAGGAATCATGATAAAAATTGCTTCTTGCGTCTTCATATGTTGGCTGAACTGCTTGAGTCCTGTTGTTTCAGTCAAGAATTGGTAATTTCTCACACAATGCAAATCTGTCACAGGATACACACTGTGGCTCCCTAGAGCAGTGGTTCCCAACAAGTGTGCTGGGGCACACTGGTGTGCCGTGGCAACAACCAAAGTGTGCCACAAGCATTCCCGAGGGATAGAGTTAATGTTCCTTCCCTGCTCAGCCCAACCATGTGGGCTATGCAGGGCTGGGAAAAGGCAGGGGTTAAAGTAAGGGGGAAGGCACCGGAACACAGTTCTGGGGCCTCCTATTTTTAGGCAGGCAGCCTTCCAGCCCCCCCTAAAAATAGAGGAAGGCACCAGAACACGGAGTTCCAGGGATCCCTCTAAAAATAGCAGGAGCAGCTGGAAGACAGCCTTCTGGTGGCTCCACCTTAGGCCCAGCCAGCAGAGAGCTGCGGGAGGCTGGAGTGTGTGAATCTCCCCCTGCAGGGTGGAACAGCTTGTGTCAGGCGGGGGGGGGGGAGGGCTTGCTGGGGGTTGTGTGGGGCAGATGTGTGTGTGTAGCAGAGGTGGGTGGGAGTGGATGTGTAGCTGGGGTTGTGGGGTGGCTGTTTGGTTGGGGGTGTGTAGCTGGTGGATGGGGTGGCTGTGTGTGGAGGGTGTAGCTGGGGGCTGGAGGCCTAGTTCTGGTCCCTGCAGTGATGGGAGGGTCCATCACAGGCAGCAGGGGGCCAGTGGAGGGGAGGATGGGACCCAATGGGGTGGGAGGGAGCAGCAGTGGGGTGAGGATTTTCCCTGGGTGGCAGGGAGCCAGTGTGGAGAAGGGAGAAGTGGGTGCTGCACCATGCTCCCCTGCCCTTCCTTCCCCCTCTCCAAGTTTCCTCCTGACCCCCCACAAAGCCACTCTTGTTCTCCCTTTTTCTCTCCTCTTGTGCTACCCTTGTGCTGTTCCCCACATGGCTGCCCTTGTCCTCTTTTGCCACCCCTGCTCTGCTGTGTTCCCCACACTCACTCCTGCCACTGCACACGACTCCTGATCTTCCCTGTTTTACCCCCCCTGCGCTGCTACTCCTACTAACACACATAGGAGCATTGCCAAAAAACTGTGCCATGGTTCATGAATATTCATAAGTAATTTAAGTTAATTTGAATATTCATGCATTTTTTAATGGTGGTGTGCCTTGAAAATTTGAAGGTACCAAGGTGTGCCATGGGAGAGAAAAGATTGGGAACCACTGCCCTAGAGTATGATCTATTTAATTTTTCTGTTCCCTTTTGCAATGTGATTGTGTGGTGTGATGCCAAATATGCCATGCAAGATTTCATTAAGAATGGGCATACCATAGTCCACATAATTACCATGTTGCCATGTTTCCTGCAGCATCATGTATGTGTACAGATGTGAAGCATGATTCCAGGCATTTTACATGGCTTAGAGCTATCTCTCAACATGGAGGCTGCAGAGGTACATGACAAAGGCAAATTGAACTCTCTGGCTCAGGTGGACCAAAGGAAATTACCTCAGCCCAGGAAGTGGAGGGGCTGAGGGTGGATTAAAAACAAATAGTGACACTTTGAACAGTTAGAAACTTTTTGTCAGAAAAACTCCATCCTGAAATGTTCTCCAACTTCAAGCAAGATCTGGGCCCTGCCTAGTAATAGGCAGAGACTGGCTATAAAAACATCTTCCAGCCAAACATTTTGTGAGTAATCTTGGACCATTAGTTTAGGTGGTGATGTGGACTTAGAAAGTATCTTATACCTTTTATTTTATTATGATAACCCCTGACTCCTTTATTAAATGATTGAGCAGTGATTTGATGTATACTCACTTAAACTTATATTGTAATCAATAGACTAGTATTTGTCTTGTCTAAAGCCATGTGAATTTTAGAGGGTGTGAATGAGCAGAGGTTGGCATACTCATTTCATTTATAAATGGATGATCTGGAGTCCAAGAGCCTAACAGTGATTGGAGGACCAGTCCCAATCCCTGTAGGATGGTAGTTCCTGGTGTGGCTATCGGGGGTGCTCGCTGGGGAACCAACCCCTAAGTGGCCTTGAAGGAGCACACTCACTGCCCAAGACCGATTACATGCAGGAGGCTGGCATGAACTAACTCAGGAGTAAGTAGTCACCTGGCATACCAGGATAAGTCAGGGTTCAGGAGTGGAGATCAGGGGATCATAGTGGCACAGCTGATCAGATTCTGGGAGGGGAATGACACAAAATTGTAATGTCTTTTGTGGTCAATATAATTTCCAGTAAAGAAAGGGCTAAAATGACCATTGTCCCAAACACTGCAAGAAGAAAGTCAAGATGCTCTGAATATGGTTTAACTAGGCCATAACTTTATTAAGTAACACATCTGTGTACAGTGCAGGAATAACTCATCCAGTGCAGATCATCCTTCCTTTATAGTCTGTTCCACCTGGTGAATGGCTGCTGCCAAACCCCTTTACCCAAATAACCTGATCCTAGCACTTTTGGCTGGATTCAGTTGCCCTCTCCCCAGGTTAAGGAAATGGGGAAAAAAGGTTTGTGTCCTCTCTGTACCAGGTGTCGGGAGTCCCACTGCCAGTCCTCCCCATCTTTAGTGGATGCGTTCTACAAATCTGCTGTTTATCAGGGAACTGAATCCCTAATTCAGTAAGTTCCTGCACTGGGTACCTCTCAAGTTGTGAAAAAAATAGTTTTATAACTTAACCTAACTATAGGGCTAGCCTGCTGTGAGGAAAGCAAACAAACCCGTCCTGCCCACTCCAGTCTGGCAATGATTGAAAAATTCCTTCCTAGTCCCCAAAAGGCTACTAGGATGATGCTGATGGCAAAGCCCCAAAACCACAAAGAAATAATGGGGATTTTCTTTCCAGTGCCTTCCCTGAGGTTTATACTGCACCCTTCTGTCCAACCAACCCAGATCCCTTTCCTTCTTTTCTTGAGCCTATGAGGCTGAGCTCCCACAAGAGGGTAGAGTGACCATCTATCCCAAATTGGGCAGGACAGTCCCAAAATGGAGAGAGTTTAAGTCCCAGTCCCAGGCTGAATGACTCTGGGACAGCATTTGTCAAGAATTCTGTGTTTCACTCAAGGGTCAGGGGAAGCATCAGCCTCTTCCAGGTGGGGAGGCTGAGGTGGGCCTTAGTCTCCCATTGCCACAAGGATCCTCCCCTTCTTCTCCTCTTTCTTCTGAAGCCTCCACTGTGGCAGGCCCAGAAGCCAGAACTGGGCTGTGGTAACAGCCACCCAGGGAGCCCCAACCACTGTGGTGAGTCCTGGACTTTCCACCTGCTCTGGACAGAGCATCCCAAGGGTGGGAATATTGGCCGGGGCCTGTTTTTAGCCCCCCTCCCCCCCAACCCTGACCTTCCACCCAGGCAAGGTGGAGGGTCCAGGGCTCCCTACTATGGCCTGGGCTCTCTGGACAGTTCTTACCAGAGCCTGGGTTTGGCTTCTATCCTGGCCAGGGGACAGGGCCTGAAGGGAAGAGGAGGGGTGAGACTTCTACATGTATCCCACTTTTTTCTTTTGAAAAGGTGGGCACCCTGCAAGGAGGGATGGGTTTGCAATACTTAAAGGGGTCCAAATGTTTTCTTTCCCTTGCTGTTGCAGACAACCCCCATCCCACCTCTATGACTGGTCAGGAATGGCACAGGGGATTAATTGGAAGAAAACACATAGGACTGTGAGAGCCAAAATGAGAGACAGCGAAGTGGCAGAAACAAAGAGAGTCTCAAATCCAGGAAAAATAGTGGAAGCACCAAATGGACATATATGGATAGATTCCCTTTTCAGATAGCCCCTGCAAATCTGAAGCCACTTCATAGAATTAGATTCTTTTTAAATAAGAGTAGAATTTAGCCCATAAAGAAAACCAGTCTCCCACCTACGTCTACAAATACAGATCAATGGGGGGAAAAATATCCTATAAGTTTTACTGCCAAGGCTGCACAGAGATCCATTGAAAATTTACAGTGAAGCACATTTTCCTTCAAATATGCAGAACTGGGCCCTATGTGTTTAACCTATTACCAGTAGTTAGTAAAGGGCCAATGTCTTAATGGTAGCATCACTTGTTCTAACAATGTTGTACTCCATAGTGGCAGACAGAAGGGAAAATAGTCCCTCTAGTGTACTGTTGCTGTAAGAAGCATGTGGTATCTATTTTGATTCTCCAAGGAGAATTGCTGTAAGAGGTTCTCAGTTAGTATTTTAGTAGAGGCTTAAAGAAACTAAACCGAAACTAGAGAGACGTTCGATCTATTTACCTGTCAAAGGACTTGTAGTTTCCATTTCAAGGTAGAGCAAGAAAAAAATTTTGAACAGAAGAAGTAAATTTGTCTCTAATGCATTTTAATCATTAAAAAAATAAATGGCACTATGCTATTTCTTTTTAATTTTTATTTTTCTCTTCCAAGACATTTGTTCACCTGCATGAATGTAGAAAGTTTATTTGACCATTGCTGTGTTATCAGCATCAATAGCAGGTATCAAAGAGGTCAGGGAATGTGCTCAGAGACATTTTTCCAACTGGTGCTCAACAGCAGCATGACTGATCATTTTAAATATTCTTTGTTAACATTTCGTATTGTTTTGCATGCACAAGAAAAGAATGTTGCAGAGAAACTGTCAGAATTTGAAAGGAAATAAACTTTGAAAGAGAAAATAAAGTTAATTAGAACTGGTGTTATTCTGTCATGCTTGGGGAATACCACTTGAACCAAATTTCATGGCTCTATCCTGCATCTCATTGATCTATAGTGTACCTAGAGTGTGGTGCAAAATCCCATGGGCTAAATTCCATTTTCAGTTACACAGGTGTAAATCTAATAAAGTGAATGGTCACCTTGGATTTATACTCCTGTAACTGAGAACAGAATTTTTCCTGCTGAATTTTATTAAGGCAACTATCCCTAAATAAGTCATTATTTTTATGAATGTGTTAATTATATATAGATAGCAGCAGGATCCACAGATGCCAATCAGGATTGGATCCCCCTTGTGCCAAACACCGTACAAATAAATAAGAATGCTGTGCATGGTGCTATAAGGTAATGCATTGTTGTCCATTACTTTACATAACAAATTGTTCCCTCAGTTCCACCTTGGGAATTCCACTGAAATCAGCAGCATTAAAAAATTATAAAAGAAACGAGAGTTTACCCATTAAGTAAACAAAGTCACAACACCTCATAATGCACTGTTTGCCCTTTTTATCCACTTCCCCCTTTTCCCCCCAAAGATGAGAGCATCAGATGAGTGTTTCTCAACTGGTATTCTGTAGAACACTAATGTTCCAGAGACATAATAAAGGTGTACCGTGACCGACCCATCCTCTTGAGGAAAGGGGGTTGAAAGGGAAGGGGTGATGGAGCAACACGGTGAGCCAATGTGTGGCTGCAAGATTTAAAATACCCTAACCACAGCAAAGCTTCTCCCCATTGTTATCACTGGCACTGAAATCGCTTGGACATAGCTTACACAGTACAACTCTCTTTGATGAACCTTATTCCAAGAATAGGTCAGCTTTGTTCAGACATGCAGGCCCAAAATTCCATAAAACTTGAGTAACATCATTTTCAGCTTTAAGTTATATGCATAATCATTATGTATCTATGTTTTAGAAATAAAATGTTATATTAGTAAAATTGTATTTAATTTGGTTTCCTGAACTGCTTTTGCAGCAATGGGTAGTATGCAAATATTATGAACATTACAGCTGGTATATGCCAGCTTTTTCGAGAAAGTTTTCATCAGGTGTTCCATGTAAAGTAATTAATATCTTTAGGTGTTCCCTGGTCCACTAAAGGTTGAAAGACACTGCTTTAGATCATTCCTGACCTGCTAGATACCACCTTATGCTTTGCTCCCCACCTAGGAACTATGCTATGGCATGAGCTACCTTGTTCCCTGACACATTTTTTTTTCTTCAATTTGATCACTGAGCACAGAGCTAAGTTGCTGACTGCTGAGCACAGAGGTTTTAGCAGGAGGTTGGAGTAGATGACCTCATGAGGTCCCTTCCAACCCTATGGGTATGTGCACACATTCTGTTTAAATCAAAATAACGCTGGTTATTTCGATTTAAAAAATGGTAGGTCCACACGACGTTCCCTTATTTCAAAATGAGGAGCTCCCTCATTCAATATAAGGAAAGTTATATTGATATAATAAAACCTAGTATTATATCTATATGATGGTTAAATTGAAATTGTTATTTCGAAATAACAGTTTGGACATGTTATTTCAATTTAACTGTTAAATCGATTTAACACTTTTTGCTCTTCTCCTTCTGAGGTGATTTCCTTTTTCTTCCCAGGTGCTTTCCTTTTGCTGTGTTGCCACACCTCCCATGGTGCCCCTCTCCTGAATCAAAATAGCAAGTCCTGTGTCTGGACATGCTATTTTGATTTGGGGGTTTTTTGGTGTGGACCTGTTAAATTGATTTAACTTACATCAATTTAATGATTTTTATATTGATTTTATTAAATTGATATAAGTAAAATTGATTTAACCATGTACATGTGGACATAGCCTATGATTCTATGGCTGTGTTCACGCAGCCCTCTTATTTCGAAACAACCTCTGTTGTTTCGAAATAAGATTTAGGCTGTTCACACGACGCACGGTTGTTTCGAAACAACAGGTCCCGTTGTTTCGAAACAAGTTAAACCCCATGCGGGGATGAAACAACGTTGTTTCGAAACAACGCCATGCGAACATGTTGTTTCGAAACAACAGTGACTTGTTTTGAAATAACTGTTGCCTGAACCTGCTATTTCGCTTTCAGCTTTTTTCCTTAATTCGAATTAACAAACTGTTAATTCAAATTAAGTTATTTCGAAATAAGGTGTTATTTCGATACAAGTTGTTTCGAAACAACCGTATCGAAATAACCCCCTGTGTGTGAACACAGCCTATGATTCTGTGCGGAAGAGTAAAGATACTTGCTGTTAGGCCATGACTCAGAGACAACAAGAAGAGGGACCAAATGCTATCAGCAAGTTCCTAGCCATTGCTGGGATTGAGCCTGCACGATGAAGCTATGGGGGTGATAGCAATGGAAGTTTGGGGAGGACCCTTGAGACCAATGGTTCTCAACCACTGTCTCGGGACACAGTTGTAAGTGTGTCACAGAAAGCCAGGGAAACAGCTGGGCATTTCTTTTCATTCCATTCTGTAAGTTCTCCCATCTTCGAAGCATCTGACGAAGTGGGATTTTCTCCCATGAAAGCTCATGTGAAAAATAAATATGTTAGTCTTTAAGTGCCACATGACTCCTTGGATTTTTTGGGCTGGATATTTGCCTGGATGGGGTGGTCTCGTGTGTCCTGTAGGCTCCCAATATGTCACCAAGTGAGTCACAACCTGCAAAAGGTTGAGAACCACTGCTTCAGACTACAAGGCAAAGTAGATATGCATGAGAAGCAGATGCTTGCAACATAGGCAAACTTTGCTGTGAGAATAGGCTGGGTGCATTGCTGAAGTGAGGGATGGCAGAGTGGAACTCCTGACTATTAGAGTTAATACTATTGTCAACAATTTAGTTGTGCATAGAGACTCTGAAGGAAGGAAGTTTTTTAAAGATAATAGATTTGCAGTTACTAGAAGAATGAATACTAATTTCATCAGCCTTTGTAAGGCAGTGTGGTAGCACATTTCCAAGTCTGAGCAAACAGTTCCTCCTTGCAGACTTGAGTACATATGGCAGGGTCTTTGCTGTTTGCCAGTTGATGTGTATTTATGTGTAAATGGGTATGTTTCGGTAAAGGAGGTGTACCAGTGTTTTGAGTCTGTGTACATGGTGATATGGTTGTGTGTTATGAAGGAGGTTGTATCTCAGTTAGGATTTATGCTAATAAAATCCCTGCAAAAGTAAGTGTGTTTGCTTAGGTTATGTCTGCATTTACATACTTACAGTGGCACTGCTATATCAAGACAACCATGCCACTTCAGGAGTGCTCACTGTAGTTGTGTCATGCCAATGGGAGAGAGGTCACTGGCTGATATAATAAAACCAACAGGGCTGGCTTAAGGGGTGAGCCAGTGTGGTACCGGCTCAGGGCGCTGAAGCTTAGAGGTGCCAGCCAAGTCTACCACCATGTGACCACCGGCCCGGCCCTCCCCACAGCACGCTCTAGGTGCAGAGTTAGCGATGGGGGCACAAAAGGAAAAGTTGGCTTGGGGCGCCACAACTCCTTGACCCAGCCCTGAAAACCAGCTCAACAAGTGGTGGCAGCTATGTCAGTGGGAGAGTCTCTCACCAAGGCGGCGCTGTGCATACACATGCTTATGCCAGCAAAATTTGCATTGCTCAAAGGGATGTTCGTTTCATGTACCTGATTAAGAAAAGTAAGTGCTATTATAGAGAATATTATTAGAGAAGTTAAGGACATTTGAAATGAGTTCATACATTTCTACTGCAAAAAGATTCTTCTGGAAAAGAATCCATCAGGCAGTCTCCACTGCTCCCTTCCCCGTTTACCGGCCATAGCATCTGTTATACTATGTATATGCTATACTCGTGTGTGTGTGTGTGTGTGTGTGTGTGTGTGTGTGTGTGTGTGTGTG
>ML682116.1:2474841-2523751 GCA_007922195.1 Podocnemis expansa | reverse complement strand
GTGTGTGTGTGTGTGTGTGTGTGTGTGTGTGTGTGTGTGTGTGTGTGTGTGTAGTATACAGTATATGCTATACAGTTTTACTCACTGATTATACTGTTTGCTCTTTACAAAAATAACAGATTTTTCAGAGATTCATCCTGAAGAGTGAAACAGTGGCAAATTCTAGGCTGAATGCAAGGGAACCCAGAATATTACTCTGAGTTTTCTTCCATGGATAAAGTATAGATAAGATTTTGGTATAAGTGGTGTATTTTAATTATGTTCAGAAATGAATGCATAAAAGATGCTGGAAGTACCATTTCAAGTACTCCTTACCAGTCCCAGGAGGGAGACTTCTTGAGCTAATATTGCACATCTCTGACAGTGCTTGATCGGAAAAACTTTGTGTCCCATATTTTCATTGCCGTAGAGGCATTTTTTGACTTCTTGTTTCCACCAATGTGGAATTTTTCTTTCTTACCCATTTTCTTTGAAATGTACAGCAAAGCTTTCTTAAGCTTCTACTTAGTAATTTTAAAATCACTGTATTAGAGAAGATGGAAGAATGCAAAATCTAATTGGCACTCCACACTCCTGTCCGCCACCCTCTGATTTCTCACAAACACCTTTAAGCTTTAAGCATTCATGGCTATTGAATTCTTAATTTTAAATTGTTAGAATAAGTAGACCAGAAAAGTCAGTAAAAAGCAGCAGCTGAAAATGTGGTATTTATGCCATTTTCATCTTTCATGATTATACACATGTTTATCTAACAAGTTTATTTTGTAAATTTCCAAGTGGTTTTTCTTAAAATGTAAGTGGCAATAGGAATGTTTGGGTCAAAATTTAAAATATCTTTGTAAAAAAAAAATTACTTTAAAAAAAACTAAGGCCCTTGTTTAAACTGGAAAGATATGATACAAATATCTTTCACAGCATTGGATACAGATACTGCTTTTTACCCTGACGATTCAAAACCAGTTTTTGTTTTGTTTTGGTTTGGTTTTTTTGGTTTGGTTTTGTTTTTGTTTTGTTTTTTTTTACAGTAGTGATGTAACTGGAATTTTAGAATGAGGACAAAATGATTAAGCTGACATTTATGTTGACCACTAATACTGCAAAAACATGTTAGGGCTGTTATTTTAATATATTGCCAGATAGCTGTATTGATCCTCAAAGGGTTAAAGTGCTACTGGGTTACGTTAATGTCACCCTTCAGCAATCACTGGCCAATAATACATCAGCAATCAATGCTGTAACGTGTTGTTCATAACACTCTGCTTTTGGAGACAAGTGCATGATCTATTTTGACAAGAGAAAAAAACAGTCTTGGAAATTCTTGCAAATCTTAACTCAGAAGAGAAGATATATGAAACAAACTGCTTCCATTAGAAAAAATGGTAATGTTTGCCATCATAAGTAACAACATTTTATGTCAGTTCAGTGGAGCAGTGAATGAACCAAAACTCTGCTAACCTTCAAAATGGAAAGGATTCTGTGAGTAGGATTTACATAGTTTGAATATTTTATATTTTGAGTGCTCATCACAGTTTGCACAAACTAATACTTAAATATATCTTTTCAGTCAGTAAATGTTGAACGCTTGATGATGAGATGCAATGAGGAGTATTTTTAGCTTATAGTTAAAGACACCAGTTTCACAGCCATTTTTTTCTTGTAGTTTTTACTGGTATCAGATTACTTGTATGTGTACAGAAGAGGCAAAGCAAAACTGTTAGCTTTGACAAAAAAGAAACTTAAGGAAATCAGTCAAGCTTAAAGAAGAAGGGAGAAATAAATAAAAAGAGAGGCTGTGAGAGAACACAGAGGGTTAAAGTTCTGACCACTGTATGCATATATAAATTATCACATTAAGTTTAAGCTTAAAGGAAAGCATCATTTAAAGATACCTGTTAGGTTTATTAAATCTTTAGACTGAAGATTACAGCAAGTGTTTTGTCTTTCGTGAGTAGCTGTTTGTCTCACTTTATTTACTTGGTATTGGGTATTTGTCAATGTCATTTCATATCTGCAGAAAATTCATACGTTATATGGAAGTATGTATGTGGGTGAGTGTGCTGAAGGTCACATGACTGTTTCATCCTATTTGGTGGAGCAGCTTGACTTTTTTCCCTTGCTTTTGGTGATGGTTGTGAGTGCAGAAGTTGATTGACAGATGCATGCCAGAAACCCCCATTCTCGTTTTCAAAGACTACATATGATGGATTGCGATCTTTCAGCTCAGCAGGACACAGGGACCATGCAAGCTGTAATTGGTCAGGTATGGAGTCAGCCATTTCTCAACTCCCCTTTTATTTTTTTTCACAAGGGTCTAACCATATGATTCACATAATTCATATTTACAGTACCATCTTTCTATCTGTATCTTCAGCTACCAGCAAGTGTAGTGCTGAAAGTGAGAAAGGCAAAAGACCATATTAATCTTGCCAGGGAATCACTAGTTAAACATGAAATGTTATGCTTTTTTTTTAAATAATCCCAGTTTATAATTTAGTCTGAGCTTTCTCAATATCTGTATATTAATTTACCTTTGTAAATTATTATTTTATGTAAATACAGTATACTGAAGTAGAGAAGTGAAGAGTAAAAGTGTGATCTTTACTAAGGAGTTGCCTCATATTTCTAATGCTGTTCATTATTTCTATATTTGCTGTATTTTTATATGAGAGGCTGTGGGTCTTTTTTGCTTTTACTACTAACCCAGATAATGTGTGATTGAGCCTGGTAAATGTAGGAGTCTTTGCTGCTGCAGAGGGGCAGCCTGCAAATTAAACACTGCCACAATCTGAAAGGTCCAGGTGGTCTGCTCGAGCTTCCTAATGCAATCCAGCACAACAGCTTTAATAAACAGCTCTATTTAGTTCTCCCTCCCTGTATCCAGGGAAGTGAACTGGTCTGGGGCTGCTGTGATGAAATGCCAGAAGAATATCTCTCTGAGGCCTCACAAGCTGATTTTTAGAGCTTTTCCGTTTTCTCGTCTTTGTCTTCCAAATGGGTCAGTGAGTCCTTCTTTCTGTTTTTATGATTTCTGATTAGTCTGTAGTTTTTATGTGTGTTTTAAATGTGTTTTGAGCTGCAGCAGAAGAGAGAAGAATCTTTGTATTTTCATTTGCCTTCAAATAATAACCTGGAGTGGTGGTGAAAGAAATTAGTGTCCTGCTGCATTAAAAAGAGCTGTTTCCTTATGAGTGCAAAGGGAGTGGGAAGAAGGTATTTGATTTTTGCTAACAAAATTTTAAGTACTCAACACTTTCTCATTAACCATTGACTCATAGATCAGTCTCTGGTAAAGGATATTTATGAACTCCCAAAAGTTTATTTATTTATTTTTTTGCATATGTTTACAGCATAGTGAACACATGCTGCTGAAGTGATGACACAGTATTTGTGTTCCCTATATATTAATATAGTGGTGGAAGAACACACATCTTACTATTATCAACTAAATTACAACAAAGCAATAAAGTCTCTCAAAGCATATGGTTTATTAATAACATTGTCAGCAGTAATGCATTTTTAGATTGGGAATGTCAGGTATGTCATACCATATAGAGTTGTATTGCTTTAAATATTTTTTTAAAAGATGATACATTCTTATTAAAAACCCACCAAACATTAACAGCTCTCTCTTAGACAGGCATGTACTTTAAAAGTGGCACATATTTAGCAGTATAAAATTTCCTGAAAAAATATATTTTGGAGAGTGCTCATTACCTTTTTGTGGTAAATTGTTCAAGGTTAAATAAATATATTTCATGGTATTAAAGCACATGTAAGAGTAGGGCTTTACATATGTACTGTTGACAGAAAATGTAACTTGAAGGCTTAAATAATTGTAAAGCTGGTGTTAGCTGAAGTATACTCTTTAATGTAACTTTTTTCCATGTTTAAGTTGTGTATTTTATTTAATGCTTGTTATATCTCTGGACGTTCTTTTTAACAATGCACTGAGTATGAGTCCATGAGTCTTTTGTGTGTAATGTTCCATTTTCCTGGATTAAAAACAAAGTTAGATGAATGTCTGAAAAAATATTTATAGTGTTGTGTTGTATGTCATTTCCCAAAAATCAATAAAGAAGGCATGCACTTAAAAGAAAGACACATTTCACAATTTTAGGAACTAACTTGGGTGGGGGGGGGGTTGTGTGTTAGTTCAAGAGTGTTCTTAATCTACTCACTTATATAGTTTATGTGTGAGTTATATATGTGCTCCAAGCCTTCTTGCATACATAAGTGTGGATATATATACATATAGTATATCTACATGAATACACATTTTGGTGTACATATCTACAGTATTTTGAAGTATATTTTATTTCAACGTTCATAAATTCTTTTCATGTATTTTTTTTATGAATAACTAAGTGTTAGTGCAGAATAAACAGCTATGAAATTAAGATTTACCCTTTTGTTAGAACTGCTGATATTTGGTTTTGGTTGTTAAATAAAATACATTTTAAAATTAGTAAGCATAAAACAATCATTGTAATTAGCTTATATAATGAAAATAGGAACATTTTAATTATCCTATAGGTTTAAAATATTCGGCTGATAAAAACAGAAAATACTATCAAGTTACATGCCCTAGATTCCATAACATTTCTCCAAAAATTACATATATAGCCTTTAATAAAAAAAAGACCTTTGAATATTCCATATAACCTGACATTTTAAAAAATGACTCTTTCATTTACTGCCACAATAGTGCTGGGAAAAGTTGTTCTTATGAGTTGTTAACTTCCAACGTCCAAAATTAAAACTTTAAAGAAACATTTGCCATTACATCTTTTCACATTGGAGTAATATTTCTCTCTGGCTGAGAGAACAAAACTCTATTTTGGTGGATCCTGCAGCTCTAATTTTAAATACCTTCTTAATTAACACCTGTGGAGTGCATATATGCATAATTAAGAATGCAAACTATGTGTACATCTCTACACAAATACAGATCAGAAACACTAACAGTTATTTGTAATTCAAATGCAAGTCTGTGGACAGCTCAGGAGTGCTAATAAGTGAGCTGATTTGCAGGCATTCTCAGCTCAAAGTACTTGTTCATTTTTAAATACTTTTCTTTTCACCCTGATTTTATCTATCTCAAACACCAGTGCCCACAGTGGCTTCCAGTGGTGATGGCACGGGTAGGCATAATATTACAGTGTTGACTATTATCTAGGAGCTGGGTGTACTGACTCCCAGAATTGCTTATATATCTTCCCTCTGGATTTTAACTCCCTCAAGCAAGCAATTAAGCAGCCAAGTACTCTGAAGAGCAACCTCGTTGCCTAGTATGTCAAGAGTTAGAAGCTCATTGCTCATTGTGATTTTGATTCATAACTGGAGTGTTTGGAATCAAACCCTGATCTTTGATAGCTACCTTCCTTACATGCTGAACCATAATACCAGTTATTATCGTTTTAAAATTATTCTCTTTTTATCCTTTTACATGAACATTTAAGTGGATTTTGAACCAGCTTCCCCCATTTACCCTGAGATCACCCAACCTGGTTACTAACTGTCATCTAATTATTCTAATTATACTGTATCTTTCTACCTTGTGTGCTCACTAAATCTTTACTGCACCTTTTTTTTTTTTCTTTTTGTTGCAGACCTGAGCTTGTGAGTGACAGGTTAGTTCATCAGCATTACAGCCCTCCTGTTTTTGTCTCATCTCATGCAGACAGGTCACTGTGTCCAATCACCCTTCTGGCTTTGCTGTCCCCAGGGGAACCAAGGCCAGCCTGCCATCTTGATCCAGAGGCCTGAGGGCCCAGGCTGGCTGCACATTTGTGTTCACTGCTTTTTGGAATCATAATAGAACAGAGGGATATGAAATTAGATGGCAATAAAAACAGATGACATAAATTAAGTGAAAATCTTCTTTATGTATGCAAGAGCTTGTCAATAGTATTCATATACTTTGGTTTGCTTTCTAAACATCAGCCATGTTTGTATATTTCAAGGGTATCTGCCTATATCCTCTCATAATGTAGCAAAAGCTATGTATGTAGGAATAAACAAATGCACTTGCTCCACAGAGAGTTGTTTTCAGAAGACCAATTTGTGAGATTGATATGTTGGTACAGCATGGCTGGGACCTCTTTGGGATTTAGGGTTTGGTTTTGGTTTGTTTGTTTGTTTTGTAATTATCTTATAGAAAGGGGTTATGAGGACAAGAAAAAGAAGACACTCATTGTAGTGACTCACTGGTCACTATTTATAAGATTGAGCTCAGCATCCAAATTAATTTGGCTTTTGTTTTTCAATGCTGAGTGACGCATTTCCAGCAAGCTAATTTTTAACAAATGAAGATGCTATCTATATTTTTAGTTTGTCTTGAGTATTCATGATTAACCAGTTCCTTTAGTACTACTACAGAATTTTTATTCTGTTCAAATGCACATTCCCATTTCTAATCTTCAGGATACATAAAACTTTATTTTAAACTAACAATTGTACACATATAAGTATTATAAATGTATATTATAATACATTTTAGGAATAAGCTCTTTTGTCTCTATTTTGAGCCATATCCTTTTCTCTCTGGCAGAATTAGTCCCACTGCGGTGAATAGGACTATCTGCGCAAGCAGGTCATTTGACTGTCTATTTATTGAACTACTAGTGGAGACCAGCAGTTAAGTTCTGTAGTTGCAGAGAGCACGTGAGATGTTTATGGACAGGTAGACATTAAATCTTGTTTTCAGTAACACTGAAGACAACGTAAACAGAAGGAATTGTGTCTAAAAATGTATTTTTAATATTTATGAACACCCTGGTACTCTATTAATGAAGCATTCCATCTCCACAGAAACACACACTTTTATATGCTTACCCATACAGTGTGTCTTTAAGAATTATTATTGTAAGGAGATACAGGAATGTGGCTGTAATATTTTACAATATAAATATTTGTTGTAGCGGAGTTTGGATCTAGTTAATTTAATATATGTAAATTCTTTGGTCCTAGTCCTGGATTCCAGCAGAAGGCTGCATTTCACTGTTGACTTTTCCTTTTTCAATACAACTGCAAAAGATGGATTTTTATCATTTTCTTTCTTTCACACCCAAATCAGCTTTTAATTGATATCAGTCCTCTAAAAATGTTCTTATCAGAATCTTTTGTGTTTGAAGCATTTTCTTTTTCTTTCTCTTTTTCTTTTTTGGTTGCATTGCCTGGCCTATTATTTGGTGGTTGAACCCATTTATGAAGTCGAATGTTTTAAAAGCAGTGATTTAAAGTGCACATATATTCACCATTCTTTTTAATCTAAAAGAAAAATAATGCACAGGATATGACCTTTTAAATTGCTGGGCATGCTACCATCCTTCAGTAGGGTAGATGTTTATCTTGTGGCAATGCATTTATATTCAAGTACCTTTGCTGTGGTTCCTTGATTCTAGCCTGATAAACTAAATACCAATTTGGGCCACTTTTCCTATGTATAGTAGACGGCAGTGACTGAGCTGAGCCTCTTATCTTACACTGACCTGTAGCTGTAACAAGGCTTTTATTTTTTGCCTCTGATCTGGACTGAAACTCAAACTGAAGAAAATAAAAGACAGTTGAAGACAAATGTATATGGCATTTCCAACACAAGGTGAGGGCATATCCTTGTGCTGGTGAAGTATTTCTCTGGGTGGTGCATGTTCGTAACACCTCTTATTGCGCTACAGCTACAACAACAGCTGTGTTGATCTATCAGTTGGGAGGGGGAGGGGTGTCTCACTCGGCAAGGCCTTGTTTGGGCTGAAGCATGTGTGTAAGTCTCAGTGAAGTCAATGGGAATTGAGCACATGTTTTAAGTTTAAAATGTGCTTAAGTGCCCTGCTGAGCGGGGACCCAAATCCTTACTCATGCGAGTAATCCTCAGTTGCACAAGTGGTTCTATACAACACTGAAGTCAATGGGACTACTCACATGAATAAAGTATGCAGAATCAGCTCCTGGCTGCCTCTGGGGTAACTGTCATTGCTCATAAATACAGGGAAGTCTGATTTAAATGCTGGTCAAATAATTACAGTACAAACTATTGTATAATTAGCAGTGACTGTTAGGCTTAAAGAGAGTAATTTAAAGCTCTTGAACATTTTTATTTTTCAAATATGTCAGGGCTACAGGTAAATGGACTATAGCTTCAGGCTTTTTGTTTTATCGCTGGCTTTGAAATGTCTGTGATATGTAGGACTATGTCTTCAAAAGAGAGAGATTAGCTGTTGATATTTGCTACTGATTCTCTGTTGACTGGTAGTGCTGTTGCATAGGAGAGTTTTATCTAACTGTGAGATCAAAAGCAAATTTTGAAGATCAAGAGACTGTTCTAAATTCCTAGCCATTTTAAAAGTGGCAATAGGAGATGGAAGAAATGCTTTATACCAAAGCACTCTTCTTTCCAATGGTGTAAATGAATTTTCTTAAGTGATTTAAAATAACTTCAAAAGGATAATTCCAGTATTAAAGATATATGCACTGTTCACATCTTTCACATAGTTTCTTAGCAAAATTAGGACCTTACCCTGCAGGCTTATTTTAAGAAAAGTCTTAATTTTAGTCTCCTGAGTAAACCATTGACTTGATTGGGACTACTCATGGGCTTAGAGGTGTGCATGTTTGCAGGGTTGATCTTGCAAACTGTTACAGGAGTAGTCCCACTGATGTGCTGCAAGACATTGCTCATGGTAGTAAAGATTTACTTTGAAGTCTGAATTACTGCTGGTTTTTCCTTTCACTTTTCATTCTGCAGCCAGCTTTGTAACTAAAAAGTCTTGATCCTGCAAATTTGTATCCACATGTGTTATGTGATTAGTTCTGCTGAGGCAGGGGGACTACCTCCTGGATATGGTCTACTTGTCACTGTGAAACTGGGCCTTGTGTTAAGAGTAGCTGGCAGGCCACAAAGGGTATTCAAGAGAAACAGGTCCTTAAGCAAAAGGGGGAAAAAAGAAAAACAAATGACATACTATTTCACTCACTGCTTCCATTAAGGAAATTTGTTTTACAAATTTTCAACATTTTCAAGGATCTCATGCTTGTGTATTTAGGTGACATAATTGAGCTGTGCAATGACACTTGGAAAATGGAAGCAATATAGGCACAAATAATAGACAAATGTGCTTTTTCTCTGCTATGGAAGCAAGAGACAATAAAAAGATGAGTCTTTTAAAGCATTCTATTACTGTTAATATGATGCAAAACAGCTGCTGTTAAACATATTACGGTAGATAATTATTGACATCTCAGATTATTGTCCATTGTACTAAATTTTTTACTTCTCTAACTGAATTTCATGCTTACTGGGTGGCTTTTGAACTGACAGCTAGGTTAGCTTTTATTTAGACCTTACCAAGGTCTTATTAACACCAAATTGAATAAGAGTTTTCATGAATAAAAATCTAGATACAAATTTGAGGCTTTATTCCCTGTTTGGAAGGTAACAACATTTTAAAAAGTTACCAGCTAGGTTAAGACTAAAGGCATAATATTTATGGTGGTTTGGGGGGTGGCTTCACTCTTTGTTTTTGTTTTCATTGCTCCAAAATCCCATGATCCTCACTGGGAACCAAATCATCCCTACAACCGTTTATCCATAATATCAGGCAGATGCTTTGATGCTCAATTTTCTTATATATCTTGCCTGCTGAACCCTAACTGTTAATAATAATAATAGTAATAATAATAATTAATAATGTAAAGGTATAAATGGCATTGATTTTTTTTTCTTTTTTTAAGGGAAATGTTTTCTTTAAACAAGAAAGCAGTAAATAACATACCGTAGCAATTCTTATGTAGTTCTTGGTATTGGACCAAGTCACAAGAATACTTGCAAACCACCTGTAATTTCCTTTGATTTCATTAGGAGTTCATGTTGCTCAGCAAAGATCCAGTCCTTAAGTACTGGACAGTCCTTTGTCTTTCTTTCATAAGATCAGGCCTTAAAATCTCAATAAGGGAAACTTTCATTTATTTTTTTATTTTGATCAGATAGTTACCAAGTGATAAGGAAAAATAGAAATGTTTCTTGTTCTTAAAATAAAATTAAAGGAAATTCTCACTAAAAGAGGAGTAGTCAGTTCTCATATATTGAGCTGCTCTAGGGAAATACAACCACTGTAGGATTCCTTGCCAAATGTTTTATCTTCTCCATGTTATGTCCAGCTCATTCTGTGTACCAAATGTGCTTCACATTCATCAGATAGATTATACAAAGCAGAAATAATGTCTGCAAACAAAACTCATTCAGGTTAAAGGTTGAAAGTTGTGGCAAATGTAAAAATGGCTTCTAATATGGAGAAATAAAGCAGAGAACATCAAACTCATTTCATTTAGTGTTGTTCATGATGATTTATCATTATAGTCAGAGCAAACTGTGGTCTCAGAGCTGAAACAATTTTATCCATTTTTTTTTTTTTTTAAACACAGAATGTTCCAGCTTGGTTCTTATATCCTTAGGGTTTCAATATTGAATTCCGAATCAGGAAACTTAATCTTGCCGCCAGATTTGACAAGATGCTGGTTGAATGGTAGGCAGAAATGATGGCTTGTGGGGTGTAATGCCCAAGGTCAGACATGAAAAAAGGTAACAGGGTTTTTCCACAAGGTTTGAACACAGTATTTACCTAACCCCATGTCCCCACCAAAAAAAAAAAAAAAGACAAGAATTTCCTTGTGCACAAAACAGTGAGCAACATTAAAAGTTTTCACGTTCAAGCTGAAGTCATAAAGTTAGCACTCTTTAAAACAAACATATTAGAAGAGTAATCACTCTGAACATTAAGTTCACTATTTCTTTTTGTGATGTTACTTACTATCCTGCAAGGTCTGAGCTGGAGGTTGGACTAAATGACCTCCTAAAGCTGGGGTGTCAAACTCTTTCAATGTGGGGAGCCGCACTGGAAGACAGGACACCTGTTGATGGCCATGTGGCCACATGGCTTCCCCAGCCCTTTCCCCCTCCATGTTCAGAGTGGCAAAGGCTCCCTTTTCCCCTCCTCAACCCTGCAGGCTCTCTGACACTTTCCCTTTCCCCTGCCCTGTTGGCTCCCCTTCCCCACACTGGCTCCCAGGCACCCCCCCTTCCCGTTCCCCTTCCTCCTGATGGCAGGCAAAAAAGCCAGTCTTAGCCACAGGCAGTGAGCAGGAGCATTGTTGCCCCAGGGAAAGACTCAGGTCCAGGGCTCTGCCCACTTGGTCCCAGCCCCACCCTCTGGCTCCGATCCAGAGTTGGGGCCCCTGGCTCCTGCCACTGCCAGCCTGGCCCCAATCCCCGGCCGGGGCTGGGGCTGGGCAAGACAGTGGCTTCCATGGGGGGTACAGCCCAGGAGAGGCCAGGAGATGGGGCCAGGAGAGGCAGGGGGCGTGTCAGCTGTTGGGGGCACTGGTGACGGGACTCAGGGCATGTGCCTGGTGCTAGCAATGCCCCTGGCAGCCAGGCTGGGCTCCTGCCTCTCCCTTTTCCACCCCACTCACTATCAGTCATGCAGAATGCTGGCCTTTGGTTGGCTGAGTCCCCACTGGTCTTTGATTGGCTTGTTCCCATGTGAGGCCCAGCCACTTCTTTCCTTTTTTATTTGTGATTTGTGCAATGTGCAGTCAATCAAATTAGCATGATGCTGACTGACAGTGAACAGTTAGGATGGGGGGGCAGTGAGGTTGCTATCCAAAGCCAGCGTAGCCTGCTGTGACTGAGACTCTGGTTGGTTGCCAGACCACAGCAGAACTGAGCCAGGATTGGCTGGATTGCTTCTTTTGTTCCCCTGCGCTGTGACTCAGATCATGAGAGTGAGTCGGAAGCACACGCTGCTGTGTCCAGAGCCTATCTTTGGAATTCACAGCTTCAGACAACTTCTAGGTATAGCCCAGGCAGCAGCTCCATGGGTAGGATCAGCGCCCTTGGTAGGCCAGATCTGGCCGATGGGCTGTGAGTTTGACGTCCCTGTCCTAAAGTCTCTTTCAACCCTAATCTTCTATTATTCTATGTATGTAATTCACATATACAGTTCCAATGACAGGGGTGTAAAGCGATGTATGTGCTTAAATGCAGGGCCTCAAACCTCATGCAAATTTAGCATTTTAGGATTTGGGGTAGCTTGTTAATATTGATGCATTATATTTGAAATCTAATAGAAGGAACTTATTTTGTGTGTGTGCACACGCACACACACATTCCAAAAATATATATAATGTCTAGATTTTGACTGACTGAATTAAAAAAAAACCAAGATTTGAATATCTTCTCTGCAAACATTGTCTTCAGTTTACTATAAAATTCACACTTTTCAGGAAAAAGGGGAAATTAAAGGTAGTTCCAGAATTAGGGAATTAGTGTTTGCTTTGTGAGACACTTCATTTACTGGCTAGTAGAAGCACTATGGATGTTCTGAAAACCTGTCTTCTGTTCAAGTTCTGATACGGCATGCATCAACATGGTTATTAAATCTCAGAGTTTACATTCTGCAATTTAGTGTTTTCTAAAACTGTAAACTATCATTTAGGGTATGTCTACACATCTCTTTTATTTCGAAATGACACTGGTTATTTCAAAATAAAAGAGATTAGGTCCACACGATGTTTTCTTATTTTGAAATGACGGGATCCGTCATTTTTTAAATAAGAACCGTCATTTCGAGACAGCTTAAACCCCATTCATTGTGAAACGGCTGTTATTTCAAAATGGTTATTTTGAAATAAGGCCGTTTGGACATGTTGTTTTGAAACAACACCATTGTTTTGAAACAACTGTTTCAAAACAACATGTTCAAACAGCCATTTTGAAATAACAGCCATTTCGATAGCAGGCTTTCCCTTAATTTGAATTAACATTTTCTTAATTTGAATTAACTTATTTTGAAATAAGGACTTTATTTCAAAATAACTCATTTCAAAATACTTATTTCGAAATAATGATGTGTGTGTAGACATAGCCTTAGTTATTTAAAAGGTTATGTCCAACAATGGGTTGTATTGTGAAGCATGCTTTGACTCGTTCATGAAGGACACTGTAGAAATGCATGCTGTTGCTCTAGCATTTCTTTCTTTTTACAAAGCCACACAACATTTTATTAAATTAAGCAATGCATAGAGGACTGGTGCTTTTAATCTGGCCAATGTGTTGAAAACAGAATTTGTGGATTTAGTATACACCATGATGTCATTTACTACAGAAACAATTGGAAGTTTATTAGGCTATATACATAGATTTCTACTCTGGCATTTAATAAATACCAAAAGACATCTGCAAGAGTATTGTTTTTCCTTTCC
The DNA here is from genome assembly GCA_007922195.1 of Podocnemis expansa. Classification (NCBI taxonomy): domain Eukaryota; kingdom Metazoa; phylum Chordata; order Testudines; family Podocnemididae; genus Podocnemis; species Podocnemis expansa. The sequence continues at coordinate 2,510,494 of ML682116.1, read as the reverse complement.
CAAGGGAAAAGAAAAAATCAGACAATTTTCTTTAAAAAGTGTATGATAGCGGAATAGTCTAAGGGCCTGGTTCTGATTTCAGTTTTGCTGGTATAAATAATAAGCAACTTTAATGAAGTCAATTTAGTTACACTGGGGTAACCGAGTAAACCAACATCAGATTCTAAAGTAGTAGGGTCATATTTTGCAGTCCTTATTCATGGGTTGTCTGCACAGTTTGTCAGTGCTTACTAGAGGAGTTTGACTTCCCTAGTTCATTTTAACATTGGAGGGTAATTTTAGTGAACATCAGTAGGGTCTTCATGGACCAGTTAATGCTCTTTCAAAATCATATCCCTGTAGTGTGCATTGCTCCTTTGTGCGGACAAGCCCTCCAGCAGATCTGCCACTGAAGCCCAAGAGACTGGTTGATTATGGCAGACTGAATGCTATGGCCCACAAATGGACCAGCAAGAACCAACACTAAGCAAGAAGCTGGGATGTCAGAAGAAAACACCTTGTGCTACCCCCTTGCTTGATGTTAATTATGGCAGATTGATGATTCTCAATCAAATGCATTATGGTTTTAAAACTAGTATGTTTTTTGAGCTAACTTCAACAAATTGCCATGGGTTAATTTGGGGCTGTCCAAACTATGACCCAACAGTGGGGGGGGGGGGGTCAGGGAAGGGGCCCTAGTGGTCAGGGAGGCAACGGGCAGGTTGGGGAAGGGGCTGAGGAACCAGCAGGCAGGTCAGGGATCTGGCCCACTAATAGTTAAGTAAAAGCAGATTCAGCTCTCAGGTGAAAAAGTTTGGTGATCCCTGGTTTAATTGATTACATTTTTAACTCCCCTGCTTCAATGTTGTTTTGTAAGATAGTTGACAAAGGTCTATGTTTTTCAGTGCATTATTCTGTTAGTTCTCCTGTATTAGTGAAAAAGAAAATGGATAAAATTAATTGGAATTAATATCAGCTAAATTCCTTCTTTCAGTACTTTATATTGTCAGACCAGTTCTTGAATGTGTAATCACAGTGAATAAAAACCATAAACAAAGGAGAAGCAAATCAAATCTAAACAAGAAAACCTCACTGATATTAATAAGAAACCTTTTAAAATTAAGAAAAAATATTGACACGGCCTTTTTTTTTTCAACTATGGGGTTGTTTTTTAAACTTTTAAAAAGCTCACTTCTCTCTTTCTCATGATAAACCCCTTTCCAACAAACATGGCTTCCTCTGGAATTATTCAGTACTGCTCCTTGGATGAGGCTTAAGGTTTTCTAGAGATGGCTATGAAAATCTCTCGCTGGCATTTTGAGTACACTGCCTCTACAGTGCTCAAACTCTTTGAGAGCCCAAGAAAAAATTATAGGGATGTAGCACCACCTAAAATTCAAGTTGCCCAGCGCGTCCCATTATAAGACTTCGTTTTCAATTACTTTGCCAAATTTTAACTGCTTTCACTAAAGTATTACACGATTAGTATCTGCCCCAAGACATGGAGGGTTTGGGGGGCTTTTTTTGGTTTTTGTTTTTTTGTAAAAAAAATTTTGAGAACAAGGCTATTCTTTTGCCCATATTAAAAAAATCTGGTGATCTTTTCTTTGAACAGCAGTAACACTCCTCTACTTTGAAACAAAGACTTGAAAATTGGCAGGGCAGTACCTGTTTGTCAGGAATGCATCTTTTGCTTGTTTTAATTTACCAAAACTTGGCCAAGTTATACGTCTTTGAAAAAATTAACTTTGTACATTCTCAGGAAAGATTTCCTTGAGTTAGCTAAATTTCCTGAAGATTTCATCCACAATGAGCATGCTTCACCCCAAGACTGAGTGACTCCAGCCCCCTTGAACTACTTGCCTGTGCAGCATGATTTCAGACCCTTTTTCAAGTGCTTTCTGATACATTCTTTAATTACACGTTGACAAGTTCCAGAGAGGTAGCTATGTTAGTCTGCTTCAGCAAAGCAAACAAGAAGTCCTTTTGAAGACCAACAAATTTACTTCTCACATGAGCTTTTGTGGGCATAATCCCACTTCATCAGATGCATGAAATGGGGGGGTGGGGGGGAACACAGTAGGTGTAAAGATATAGATACAAAGAAGAGTGGGTCACAATGTTAATTCAAACAGATCCAGAGGAATGGGCTGCTGGCCAATCTCCTCAAAGTGAACAAGCTATTTTGAGTCAAACACTCTGTTAGAGGGTAACCAAAGCTGTAAACACGAGCTGTGAGGATAAATTGGGAGGAAATCATCTTTTTTAATGACCTAGCCATTCAAAAGTCCTATTCAACCCCAATCTGAAGTTATCTACATGGCATGTGAATTCCAATTCTGCAGTTTCACTTTCCAAGCGGTTTTTAAAGTCTTTTTGCTGCAGCACAGAAACTACCATGTTTTTAAGAGAATGTCCAGGAAGATTGAAGTATTGCCTACTGATTGTTTTAATGTTATAATTCTTAATGTCTGATTTATGTCCATTTATTCTTTTGCACAGAGACAGTCCAGTTTCACCAAGGTATGCAGTAGAGGGGTATTGTTGGCACATGATGGCATATATCACATAGGCAGATGAGTAGTTGAATGAGCCCTTGGTGGGGTGGCTAACTTGGTTAGGTCCCAAGATGGTGTCACTTGTGTAGATGTGTGCAGAGTTGTCAGTGTGGTCTGCCACAGGGATCGGTACCTTGCTTAGTATTCCTGTTCTATGGTGTGTAGTTTATGGTTGGGGGGCTGTCTGTAAGCAAGTGACCTACCTCCGAAGACTTGAGAGACTGAGAGAGCATCTTGAAGGATTGGTTGTGGATCCTTGATGATGTGCTGGAGAGGCTTGACTTTGGGGTGCCATGCATTCAAAGTAAAAAAAAAAAAATTCAGGTTATATAGCGAAACGCTGAATTATTATTTTCAGTTGATTTTTACAGATATAATTGCTGCTTTCAGCAGCACTAAGACACTTTTATTCTGATACTCCACCAATTTCCACTCTCTTGTGAATAATTTTTCTGAGAAACTTACTTAGCTTTCTCTATTTAACATTATTTGCCATTGCAATTATAATCAATGCATGATTTTGTAGGAATGTGTCATGATACTAAGGGGGAATTTGGAACAGATTACTAGCATGAACCGCTTAGTTGTGTGTGTTGGGGGGAGGGAAGAAGTGTATACAGAGAGAAAGAGGTAATTGTCCGAAAGAGGATGCGAATAGAGCAACAAGAAGATAAGCTGGGAGTTATTGTGCGGAGGAAGGAGGGAGAGATGATTGGAAGAAAGGAAGTGTGAGGATTGTGGGGAGAATTGGGAATTTGGAAGGTAATTTTGGTTTTTCTTTCTTTAAACAAAATATAGTCTTCTCTCATTTTATTAAAGTATAGTAATAATGGAATAAAAACATGTGGTAGCCTGGCATAGGTTGGGAAAAATTAGGAACAGTAACCAAGATTAGGCTGGAAAATGGCTAGGGATTATGAAAATGTTATATGCTTTCTATGCATCTTTGTCTGTTCAGTGTCATGTTAATCACTAAGGTCAGGAAACAGCCTTAATGAACAAGGTGTCTTGTGGCACTTAAAAGACTAACAAATTATTTATTGCATGAGCTTTCATGGGAGAAAATTCAACTTTGTCAGATGCTTGAAGTCTTAATGAGTGTCTAAAAAATGCTTAGTGCACTTGTGGGTGCTATGTAAAAATAATGAATAACCAAATGTAAATGCAGATGTAAAATGAGTACTTGTTCCTGACATTTTTTCTCAAAATTTTGCAGAAAACTTCTAATGGCTACTAGTGTCAAATGTGAGCCTTCTGATTTCCTTTCTCCTGCATTATTTGAGGGTACAGTAGAATAGGAGTTCGGGTGGCAGCAAAGCAGGGATTCTGCCAGGTGACTTATTTCCAGAGTTCTTCTGTTTGCAAAGATGTAGCTAGCTACTGTGCTGCTGAACTTCTCCTGCTGTGACAAAATGAGTCTTTTAGAATTGCTTTACTACACACATTTTCTATGAGTATTGTTCAACCAACTTTCGCTTGGTCGGAGCCATTTTAGATATTCACTGCACTGAGCGTGGTCCCTCACTGCGCTTGGAGAGATGAGATTTTTTTTCTGGCCACCCACTTTTAAACTCCTCAAAGAATGATTCCCCGCTTGGATGTGGGGGAAGGAGAAAATAACAACCCTCATGACTGGTTTAATCATATTGTGTTTTACTGAAAACAGTTAATGCCTCTTTTTTTTTTCTCACTGTGAATAGAAGGTGGATTGTTTAAATTAATTTGTGAATACACTCTCTCACATATATTGCCACAGTGTAGCAGGATGGACTAGAAGTCCTCTCAAGGTTCATACTGCTGTATTATGAATGCTGAACATTCATCAGGCCCATGTCTGTACTCACATGCACAGGTGCAGTCACCATGGACATCAAAGTCATTGAAAACCATTCATATGGAGACAGAATTGATCCTTTTACCCATCATATGGCAAGTAATCCAACGCAGGGATACATTATTCCAACCCCTTTAAAACTGGGAACTTGTGCCACATGCTGCACATCTACCTCTCAGTACCATCCCATTCAGAGTTAACATCAGATTATGGGCCAGATCAAATCAGTGATAAAGCTCCTATTAATTTTAACGGGACCAGGATTTGTTCCTATTTGTTTATTCATTAACAGTTCTGTCCTCCTCTGTAATGATTTGTAACGTCCAGATCCTGCAATGATCTCCATGTGACTGTAAGGGTCCACTCATTAAGAGTTCATGGCAAAATTGGGGCCTACAGATTTTTGGAGATTAATTTTGAAGTATGCACATTTAAATGACCTCTGGGCCTTTTAAGAATTACTTTGTAACATAGGGTATCTGTTAGCTAACTGTGAGGTAAAAGGGAGACATGAGATAATGCTAAATATATCTGTAATATTTTGAAGGAACTGATGGGGAGGGAGACAAAATGTGAAGGAATAGAGCCGCAGGTGGGTTTTAATTTTGCAGATAAAACCTTTGGGGATAGAACATTTCTACCATGATTTAAAATAATAAATAACAATAATACATAAATAATAAATGTGTAAACTAATAATAAAGGCAAGATGCATGCCCCAGGAAAATAAAGCTAAAGTTGTGATGTTTGAGGAAAAATGATGATGATTGATTTGAGAGTACCAGCAGTGTTCTTGGCACTGTAAATTAAGGACAGGCAGAGCCTCTGTCCCAAAGAGGTAACCGTTTTAGGGACATACTTTGCCATCACTACCAGAGCAGTACTTTTTCTGTGTGACTGTTTTCTTAGTGCTGACACATACAATACAGATCAGAAACCAGATGCTTCAACAGAATTGTTTAAGAATTTTTTTTGGCGGCAAGGGAGCCCAGGAGAAAGGGTGGTATCTGATTTAAAGCTTCACTGGAGACCTGATTTTTCAAGGATGGATTTGAATGGGGGTGGAGGTCCATTAATGTGAAAGGAAAGACTGTAGCACAGAGGAAAGAGTAGTTTTTAAAAGGATGAGCAAAAAATGAAATTACTGTGCCACACTGTACTAGGACATAATCATCTTCTTTTTGGTTTCTCAACAGCATCCTATCCGTAGTTTACTGAGTTGTATCAAATAGTTTGTGTCACAGGTCAGCCACCGTGACTAGATTCTGAAGATATGGTTTCTAAGATCTATTAATTTAACCATTTATCATTATTATCTGTGGGAGACCTGTATATCATAGTCTCTTTTTTAGATCCTCTGAGTAAATATAGACAATCAATTTATATAATGTTTTCCATTTTTGTAATATATTTGTGTATTCCAGTGTGTTTACAAACATAACATACATAGATCAGTTGATCCACCACTGAGGTGAGACACTGCAAACATTTAACAGCACCTAGAAGTTTTAAACAACTGTTTGGGACAAGAAATGAATATTATATCCAACTGCAACTGCACATGGAGTGTAAGTAGAACTTCCAACTTTGAATTTGGCCAGGCTTACTGACTAACAACACTATTTTTGCAATCCAGGTGAGGTTCCATTGCACTCAAAAAGGCTAATAAAGAAAGACAGTGTTTCTGCAAGTCATGCTTCCATGTATATTTCTCATTTAAATAATGGCTCAGAGATAATTATTACTTAATTGTATTAAATAATTTTTCTAGTATTGAGTACTTGTCTGAAAACATGGTGAAATAGTTCACTCTCTCCACTCAGAAATCCTGGAAGAAGAAAGAGACATGTCACAGGGTCCACTCTTCACAAGCCACACTTCCTGCTGGCCGGCTGGGGGATTAATTTAGCCAGCTTGCACTTTCCTTCCAGTGTTGTTTTCTCCTACCCTGTTTTGCTCTGCTGCCCTACTCACTTCAGGATCTATAGCTTCCCCTTTCAGATTGGGCCTTCTAACCAAGTCACTGAAGTCCTGCCCTTCCAGGGAATTAGAGTTTTACCAGATTGTTGTGTCCAGCTGGTGCTTCAACACCCTTGCCATTTCCAGTGGCTGGTAGGGGAACCCAGGCCTGTGCTTTTCACTGGGTTCCAACCCAGGGACCTTATCACAAGCAGCTACAGCCCCTCTACAGTCCTACATCTTGCTGCTGTTCCCCTGGGCATCTTTCTGTATATCTAGCTTCCCCCCTTTCTGGGTTCTGTCAGCCTCTAGCATCTTCCACATGAGGAATGATTGCAGCTTGTTTCTCTAGTCTTTTCCAGCAGTATCTCCCCATCTCTGCAACCAGCTCTCTGACTTCATGCAGGCTTTGTCTGTTCTTAAGTAGCTGCCTCCAGCTTAAATTTTCCCTGCTTATAGCCTAATTGGGCCCATCTGGCCTAATTCAGCCTTTGCAGGGCTAGCATGGGGAATTCACACCATCACAAGCTGGGGTATAAAGTGTCATGTAGATCTTCTAATGCACTTCCTTTGATATATATAAAATAACATTTACTAGTTCAAACCATGCAAGTTACCTGTAAAAAGAAATGCATGATAAACCAACCATTACAAATGTAACAGATATAATCTGACACACAATGCTGCTAATCAGGTGAAAACTTTGCCCCCTTCTCCCCATCCAGATCCTTACCTTTTAACACAGTCAGGGCCATTATAAGGATGGATTTGAATAGGGGATCCAAAACTATTTAATCAATGGGATGTTTCAGTGGGTTCAGGCCCAAGGTAAAAAACTATTTAGTAATTATTTTAGCAATATCTGCCTGTTTGTATTCACAGATTCCCTTTGCCCTCTCTCAGGGACTCCACTGTTTGCTGGCAGTCTTGGACTGTTCTAAGAGTCCTGATTTCACTTAGTTAGAAATAATGTATTGTTCTTTTAAAACAAAATTGAACTGACTGCATTGCATGAATGACAGCATAAAACATCACCTTACTGAATAAAAGGACACCATCCTGGAAATTTACTTCTATAAATAAAATACAGTGCATTTATCCAAACATAATGGGCTGTCAAGCTAAAACTGAAGTAAACGTTTACCTAAGGACCTAAACTAAGGGCAAAATCCTGGTCTCATAAAGTCAAAGGGAATTTTACCATTGACTTAGTGGCACCTGGGTTTCATCCAAAGAATCTACAAAAAGGTACTGGTGAAGATGCTTCATGATAGCAGAGGGACTCTTCAGGGGTTTGCTCTCTAGGCTCCCAATGTAGGACTGAAGCCATAGAGTGCTTTGCATCTTCAAAGAGACATATATTAACTTATCCCAATGGCATATCATGAAGGATGGGGTTTATTAAAATATACTCATCATTTGTGGTATATGGTATCTCATTCCCATAGCAAGCATCTTTTCTTTTGTCTCTTTCACTTTTTTATGTTGTAGCAGCTATGTTTTACAACCATGTCCTACCTCAAATGGGTATGAATACTTTCATATTGTATTACTGTTTAATAGAGTTGGAACCAGTATATAAATTATTTTTTAAAATATTTATGTTTTATTTGAAGTATGTGTATATTATGATCTAATGACATTGAAAAGTTACTACTACAGCAAAGGAGAAGACAAAGATGCTGACTCTTCCAGTGGAGGAATATAGTCTGATTTTCAAAAGATTTGATTTACCATACTGAAAGGCTTAAGAGGTTGCTATATAATACCCTACTCAAGATTAGATCCTAATAACATATTCTATAAATATTTTTCAGATGTCTGCATCTGATGCCATGGTTTACTTTGGGAATCTTGGGAAGAGGGAAATTCAGGGATTCATTCCAGCTCTCTACAGGGCCTGTGAACACAGCCTAAATAAGTACTATTAATCCTCTACCTCCCACCTTATCGCAATTCAGGACTATTAGGGCTTGTCTTCACTGATGATGGTGATGCTGACATCCAGCTGATCTCCCTGATTGACTGAGTAGGTCTGTGAAGACCCGCTCAGCCAATCAGAAAGTCAGCAGAGTAAGGCCACCCCAGCAAGGAACATAGCGCTGAGTCAGAGGGAAGGGGCTTCCCTTTGACTCAGCCTCTTGAAGACACCATGTAAGTAGGCAGTAGGCAACTGGAGAGAGAGATGCAAGGTATGTTAAGAATTTTACGAATCTCCCTTCAGTTGCTGCCAAAATCAAACCAAGGTGTAGACCAGGGCCTAGATACAAATGAAAATGTTCCCTGGCAAAGCTACCACACCACCAAAAATTGCAGTAAGGGATTCTTATAAAAGATCCTGTAAAACTGAAGGCTGTTGTTTTGGTTTCTTTCTCCATCCTCCTTGCTGTCTAAGGGTCAAGATCATATAACACTGTAGATACCTAGCATTTTGCATTACTGTATAAGTAGTTAACTTTTATACATACATATATATACGTCTGTGTGTGTGCACGCACATGTGCAGCATGGGTGAGGCGTTGTAGGAACCATTCCTTTTGCATATACTAACTTATGTGAGTTTTCATTTGTCAAATATATTTTTATCTAATATTGTTTTCTGCACTGAAATTCCTTTTAATTTAAAAAAAGAAAAATCACATGAGAATTGGGTTATATATTGGCTACATTGCATGTGACTGAAATTGGGAAGCAATGGAGAAAAAGTATCTAATGGATCAGTATCAGAATGCTTCAAAGTGTGGAAAGTTTAATATCTATTAAAATTTACTTTACATATGTGTTTTTTCTGTGAGAAGTGTGTCCTTTCCTTTTTCTGATGAGAACTTTTGATTGAGGAAGAAGCTATAACACTTGAAGATAATATACATTGTGATTGTGAAAAACATCTACCTAATATTTGAATACAGATAACTAATGTTTTTCTATCACTACTACAATATATAAAGGGCTAGTTCAGCAAAGCATTTAAGCATGTGCTTATTTTTAGGCATGTGAGCAGCTCTATTGAAGTCAATGGGACTGCTCATGTGCTTAAATTTAAACAAGTGCTTTGCTGGATCACAGCCTAAACTCTGAACAAGGAAATTAAATTGGCATCGCATTCACAGAGGATTCTTCTCTTTGTCTTCCCCAGGCTGTAGGTACATAATTTCCCTTATCGGTATGAACACACACTTTGTTGGGATCAGTGTTTAGTCATTCTAACACTGAGGTTTGATTAACATAAATATAAATGTTCATTGGTATAAACACATGCAGCACATTAATTTCAGTGGGAGATGTAAGATTTACATGTGTTTACTCCATCTGGTCCCGCAGTACCAGCTACACAAGTAAAAAGGCATTCTATGTACTTATCTGAGATGTTATCTATACATAACCTCAAGACAGAAAGACAAATTTCAGGATACTTGCAAACTCCAACCAAGTATAATAGTACAGAACTCTCATTCACTTAAGTCATAACCCTCAAGACACAAAGAACAGGCTTCTTATTAAGCTGAGGTTAAGATTCCTTTGGATATATATTTTGGAACTTTTCTAATGATCATACGATGAAAAGATTGCTGCTGCAGAACAGAGAGTGATATTCATCCCAACTCTTAAAGAACTGATGTACTGAGTTAACTGAAATGGTTTAATTTTTAACACCATTTAAATTTTATTTTTTAAACTAACTTTTAAGTCATTTTTTAAAGTCTCATGCAGAGAACGATCTCAAACTGTGCTGTGGTTGAAAGGACATTGCGCTAGATAAAATTCACCTCACACTAGATACTACTGAAGTCATAAAGGGGGATTGCTTGACTTGTTATTCACAAAGCATCTCGTGGCCCTCAAAGTTCTTTTTTAACTGCATGTAAATAAATTAAATAAAATTAAAATATTAAAAATGTGCAGTTTTCTAAATGCACTGACATTTTGTAAATGAACTTGTGTGTTTTAATAGGTGATTTCCTCCAAATAGTCTTGTAATTATAGCAAGGTAATTTTATTTGTATTTGTGTATATTATTGTCTATTTCTACAATTTTGGCTGTGCTAGTAGGTGTTAATAGAGAGATGTGTTCAAAAAGCTGCCTGAAACTTCCAAAGACAGAAGTCGGTTATCATAAAACTCCTGATGAGGTCCCAGCACTTGCCATGTTTTCACTTGACTGGCACCCATGAAGAGACAATCCTAAAGAATATATTACAGTCTTTAATTCTGCTAACCTTGAGAAATAACTAAAGTTGAAGCCAAAGTCTTAGATTTAGATAGTTCCATCTAGGAAAAATAATTATTCACTAGTGTTTTAGTAGTGCAATAGCTCACCTATGAAGTTTGCCCCCAAAATAAAGTACCTGAAAACTGCAAAATGGGATGCATTCATATAAATTCAATGTGATGTGTATATATATATATGTATGTGTATAAAAAAAAAAATCCTCTCTCACCCCTATGGGTGGTATGTGTCATCCTCAACCTCGGGTCCTCTACCAGAGGCCTGGGAGTTTGAGGGTTCTGCGCAGTATCTTAGCTGTTCCTAGCACTGTACTCTTCTGGACAGAGAGCTCTGATGTTGTTCCTGGGATCTGTTGGAGCCACTCTCCCAGCTTAGGAGTCACAGCCCCGAGTGCTCCTACCACCACTGGGACCACTTTGGCCTTCACTTTCCACATCCGCTCTAGTTCCTCTTTCAGGCCCTGGTACTTCTCCAGCTTCTCATACTCCTTCTTCCTGATGTTGCTGTCACTTGGCACTGCTACATCTATCACCACCGCTGTCTTCTGGTCCTTGTCTATTACCACAATGTCTGGTTGATTGGCCAGTACCTGCCTGTCTGTCTGGATCTGGAAGTCCCACAGAATCTTAGCCCTGTTATTCTCCACGACCTTCTGTGGAATCTCCCATCTGGTCTTGGGAGGGTCTAGCCCATACGCTGTGCAGACGTTCCTGTACACAATGCCAGCTACTTGGTTGTGCCGTTCAGTGTATGCTGTTCCTGCCTGCATCTTGCACCCTGCCACTATGTGTTGGACTGTCTCTGAGGCCTCTCTGCAGTCTGCACCTTGGGTCCTGTCGAGTGTGGTAGACCCCTGCTTCAATGGATCTGGTGCTCAGTGCCTGTTCTTGTGCTGCTATGATCAGTGCCTCAGTGCTGTCTTTTAGTCCAGCCTTTTCCAGCCACTGGTAGGATTTCCCAGTGTCAGCCAGCTCAGCTATCTGTCGATGGTACATCCCATGCAGGGTCTTGTCTTGCCATGGCACTTCTTCTGCTTGATCTTCCTCCCATGTCTGCTGCCGCCTCAGGCATTCTCTCAGCAGCTCATCTTTGGGTGCCATCTTACTGATGTACTCCTGGATGCTGTGGGTTTCATCCAGGACAGTGGCTTTGACACTCACCAAACCCCGCCCGCCTTCTTTCCGGCTGGCGTACAGTCTCTGGGTGTTGGACTTGGGGTGGAAACCTCCGTACATTGTGAGGAGCTTCCGGGTCTTCACATCGGCAGCCTCCATGTCCTCCTTTGGCCAGCTCACTATACTGGCAGGGTATCTGATGACTGGCAGGGCATACCTGTTGATGGCATGGATCTTGTTCTTCCCATTGAGCTGGCTCTTCAGGACCTGTCTTCTCCTTTGGTGGTACTTGGATGTTGCTGTCTTCCTTGCCTCCTCATCGTGGTTCCCATGTGACTGTGGGATGCCAAGGTACTTGTAGCTGGTCTGTATGTCTGCTATGTAGCCTATTGGTAGTTCCACCCCATCAGTCTTGACTACCTTCCCTCTCTTTACTACCATCCGGCCACACTTCTCCAGTCCGAATGACATCCCAATATCCTCACTGTAGATCCGTGTCAGGTGGATTAGTGAGTCGATGTCTCGTTCATTCTTAGCATACAGCTTGATGTCATCCATGTAGAGGAGGTGGCTGATGATAGTTCCACTCTTGAACTTGTATCCATATCCAGTCCTTGTGATTATCTGGCTGAGGGGGTTCAAGCCAATGCAGAACAACAGTGGGGACAGTGCATCACCTTGGTATATGCTACACTTGATGCCCACTTGTGCAAGCTGTCTTGAGTTGACTTCCAGTGTTGTCTTCCACAGTCCCACTGAGTTCTTGAGGAAGGTCCTTAGTGTCCTGTTGACTTTGTATAGCGCCAGACATTCACAGATCCATGTGTGCGGCATTGAGTCGTAGGCTTTCCTGTAGTCAATCCAGGCTGTGCTCAGATTGGTCTGTCTAGACCTTGAGTCTTGGGTGACTGCTCTGTCTATGAGCAACTGGTGTTTTGAGCCTCTGGTGTTGTTCCCAGTGCCCTTCTGAGCTGTGCTCATGTACTGGCCCATGTGGTCCTGTAGCTTGGCAGCTATGATGCCTGATAGGACTTTCCATGTTGTGGGGAGGCAGGTTATTGGCCAGTAGTTGGATGGTGCTGTTCCCTTGTGGGGGTCTTTCATGATTAGCACTGTCCTTCCTTGTGTTAGCCAGTCTGGGTGGGAGCCTGCTGCTAGCAGCTGGTTCATCTGTGCTGCTAGGCGTTCATGCACTGCTGTTAGTTTCTTTAGCCAGTAGGGGTGGATCATGTCCAGGCCAGGTGCTGTCCAGCTCTTCATGTTCTTGACCCGCTGTTGGATGTCGGCTACTGTGATGGTGACTGGTTCCTGTTCCGGGAGATTGCTGTGGTCTCTTCTCAGGTCCTGAAGCCACTTTGCACTGGTATTATGAGTCTTCTCTTTCTCCCAGATGTTCTTCCAGTACTGTTCAGTTTCTGCTGTTGGTGGCTCTGCTGTTATTGTGTTGTTGCACTGCAGGATGGAGTACACCTTGGATGGTTCTTTGGAGAACAGGGCATTTATCTTTTTGGCCTCTGCTTCTCTAGTGTATCTCCTTAGCCTGGTAGCCAGTGCTGTGAGCCTTTGTTTAGCAGTCTCTAGGGCTTCAGATGGAGTCAGGCCCTTGTATTTTCTCAGGAGCCGAGTCTTATCCTTAATCTCTACACCCTTCTGTAGTTCCACCAGCCAGCTAACTTCTCTCCGGGTTGCCTTGATCTTATCCTCCAACCTCATTTTCCAGGGGGGGGTATGTACTGCTGTTCTTTTTGATTGTGTAGCCAAGCATCTCCAGGATTACAGAGGCTGTAGCGTATACCAGTTCATTGGTTTCAGTGATGGTGGTAGTAGGAATTGTCATTAGGGCTCTATTGGCATCTTCTAGCATACTATCTGATGGTACTTCTCCAATGAGCCTTGGTAATCGGTCTCGAGTGTTGACTGTAGCTAGTTTATCCGGGATTTTATGCCTCATATCAGCTGCTGTGCTCTGTAATGGAGGGGGTGGCAGTGAAGTTCCAGCTTCTCCCGTTGGCTGCACATCTAGTTGTTCTTCTGGGGCTTCTTCTTGAGTCCGGGAGGTAATGTGGAGTTGGTCTATCTCCAGTTGTGAGAGCAGCTGCCTCTTTATTATGTTGAAGCGTTGGGTAACTAGCTGTTTCTTAGTTAGTGTGGATGTAGGTCTTTTGTCCATCCATAGTCCCCTCATACATCCCCTCTCATTAGGTCTGCTGTTGTAGTAGCATTCCATCAATTCCAGGTTCTCTTGTCTCATCCATGCATGGTTTATTCCAGTAGCCCACTTATCGTCAGATTGTCCTGGTTCCCCAACATCTGGCGCGGACCTTGTTAATCCGGGCAACGTCCGAGCCGGCATGACTCTCCTAGTTCATGTCACTCTCATATTTGAGGTAGGCAGGTGAGGCATTAGGGGGTCTTTTGCCCAAGGACCCCTACTGGGAAGGTAGGCAGGTACCCAGCGGGATTTGAACCCCGGTTTCCCATATCAAAGGGTATCGCTCTTAACCACTACGGCACTCTTAACCACTACATTAGCTAGTCACCTATGCATATCTTACGTTATTCAATTTTCACATCCTTTAAGAAAAAAATTAACCTTGTCTCTCTGAAAAAAATACTCTGCAAGTGTTTCACCCCCATGTGATGCTACTGGTCTTCTCTGTTCAATACCTCTCTACGCTACATTCTATAGCTTTCCCTTAGAACAGTGGAAATTGCAGGAAACCAGAATCTGTACATCTAGTGAGGTAGGGCCAGGAGACAGAACTGTGTCTTTTCTAGTAAAATTGTCACATATCTCATATCCCTTACTTCCTTGACGATAAATATTTTGCTTTAAACATTCATAATACCAGGGTAAAATTATAAAACTCCCACAGCAACTTCACTAGGGAGAGGCAATACTAAAAAATTTGAAGTAAATTATAAAAGAACATCATTTCATATTTTGCCCTTCCTTTTGCTTCTGTAAAGAGGTTCATTAAATTAATGAAGTTACGACTAAAAAGATGTTTAATATAATTCACCATGTCTATCTTTAGGCTATGTTCACACACGGGGTTATTTCGATACAAGTTGTTTTGATACAAGTTGTATCAAAATAACACCTTATTTTGAAATAAGTTAATTCGAATTAACAGTTTGTTAATTCAAATTAAGGAAAAAAGCAGGAATCGAAATAGCATCTTCAGACAACAGTTATTTCGAAACGAGTCACCGTTGTTTCGAAACAACATGTTCAGACGGCATTGTTTCAAAACAGTCATTTTGAAACAATGTTGTTTCGTCCCCACATGGGGTTTAAGTTGTTTCGAAACAACGTCATTGTTTCGAAACAACGGAACCCGTTGTTTCGAAACAACGGTGTGTCATGTGAACATGGCTTTTCTTATTTCGAAACAACCTCTGTTGTTTCGAAATAAGACTGCTGCGTGAACACACCCTTAAAGTCTGTTACTTTTAAAATCTGTTATCTGTTTTGTCCTCTGTGTATTGTCTCTCCCTGATTGTTTTATTATGGGAGTTTCACAATTCTGCTATGGCCTGCTTGAAGTGTGTTGATTTTGCAATTACAATGTAATTGCAAACAGTTCTCAGACCCTCATAATAGTCAGATTAGAAACAGCTGGACACTATTTTAAAATCTGTATTCTTAATTTTTTGAGGTTGAAATTCATCCAGCTGCTGTAGGAATGATGCACTCTTAAGTCTTATTTGGGGGTTTCATAGGCTTTGTGCTAGATCCTTGCATAGGATTGGATTTCAGTCAGTGTTCTTTAATGGACAGTATGTTTTGTATCTGGTATTTGAATGTGTTGTATAGCAAGGGGGTAGTGTGTCGAGTATGTACCTGTTTATTTCTTGGATGACAATGTGATTAGCGGTTCTCAGTATGTTGTTTTTATATATCAATCTCATATAAAGTGCTACTCAGATATCTTTAAATGTTAGCATAAATTTCAGCATCTGAAATGTCTAGTTTGAGTCTGTCATCTATGTGCTGCATTGTGAGTTTAAAAAAATACGATTTTTTTTTTTTAAGAAAAGTCTCAAAACATCTAAGTATAATTTAAGAAAGAAAAAACTCTGGCATATGTGCAACTTGCTTCTTACTTTGAGACGGGATTAATTGAAACCTCAAGCGTCAGTTTGACACACTTGCCAAACATATTGCCAGATCATGAATAATGCTGTCAAGTGACAGACTAGTCTGTAAGGTACTCCCGCCCCAAAAGAAAAGCCCTCAAAAGCAGGGGTTGAATAAATATTTTGTGGTTTCTGTCTCGCATCAGGAGTTTTGAAGTGTGGATGGCAATTTGACAACAGGCCTCTCACAGCCAGGTGATGTTCTGTAACTATAAGACAAAAAGCAGAGAGAATTTTTTTAGTGGATTTTTTTTCCTGAGTCTTTTGTAAATGAGAATAATTAGTATGCAGAGAATAGCATTTCAAATTGACATTGTAGTTAACTTAAATATAGACATATAGGAGCATGGCAGATTTAAGACCCCATACAGGAGTGCATGATTTTTTTGTTCCAGGGCTAAATTTTGTATTTAAAATTCAGGGTAATTACTGTCAAGTCATGATGAAAGGGGTATATTTACCTCTAGCCAGGATGTAAAGTGGGTAGGAGATGATGGGCACACAAAATCACAGGAGTAGCTCGGTTCTGGGAAGAAGTAGTTTAGATGGAGATTTGCATTGTGTTATTGCTGTATAGAAGCCAAAACCTACGAGACTTTTGAAGTTGGCTTAGCAGCTATAGCGATTAGTTGTAGCAGGTGAGGCTCACCCGAGGAGGGGATAAAGCAGAGCCTGGCTTGGCCATCCATCTCCCACAGCACTCCTGGACCTAAAATTATTGAGGTCAGACCTACTTCCCAGAGCTTGTTGGGACCCATGTAGTTCTATCCTTTCTCTGCCATGTGGCCAATTCAGGGGTGGGGGGCTGCACGGAGGATTGATCCAAAGACTGAAACTGGCACAGCAGATGCAGAGAGCAGTTGACGTAGAGACAGAGATACATTGATGAGGTCTTCGGACTGCTTTCTTTCCTGCAGTTTTCACTCTGGGCATTCTCTTCTTGCCATCTGGCTGTTTGCTCCAACCTGTCGTGTGTCTCCTCTCCTGGTCTCCAGCAACCTCCATCCATATTTCCATTTAGCAAATCTTCTATTACCATAGCACATCAAACCAAACATAAAACATGCTGTATACTGCAACCACATTTTTTCACTGTGCTTGAGGATTGGAGGGGAGGTGATGGTCTGTTAACATATGATATTGTGGCTTAAGTAGTTGGTGTAACAAGTAATTTACCATATGCAGAGTCATCTCATGTTGCATCATTAGATCTCTTAAGCAAAGGAA
Source organism: Podocnemis expansa (assembly GCA_007922195.1). Taxonomy (NCBI): domain Eukaryota; kingdom Metazoa; phylum Chordata; order Testudines; family Podocnemididae; genus Podocnemis; species Podocnemis expansa. The sequence goes on along the minus strand of ML682116.1, from coordinate 2,493,451 downwards.
GGTGGAGCCTGATCAGTACTATTCCTGGACTGGTAACTTCTAAAGAAAGTCCAAGGTCTGCAAGAAGTGATGTAAGTCAATACTGAGCTGAGATAGTGCAATGGTGCTATGTTAAGCTGTGCTGATGATGGTGCTGTTTTCAGGGGAGATAAAAAACTGAAATTCTCTTCCTTTGCAATCATTTTAAGAATCCATAGTCTCTTTCTGAACAGACAGGATGGTAAAGTTTTTATCTGAATAGTTATCTAATTTTTTTTTTAATTTTAAATTTAGTTTTAATCATCTTCAGTTCCTTTCTTAAAATCTTTTGATGTTCAGTGTTAGACTGTGCTACTCTCAGCCCTTGAAATGATTGGCTTGGTGCAACATGAATGAACCACAGAAGCAGGTTGTCAAGAGACTGAGTTGCTGGTCAGGTTTATCAAAGATTATGGTGGGAAAAAGGATTCTCTGGTTTCAATAGCTATTGCTGTTTTGGTGTCCACTGGAATGGAATCCATTGTAAGATATTACTACACAGACTGTTGTCATTCTTCAGTGTTGTCATTCTTCATTCTCTTGCATAGTCCTGTACACCTGAGAAAAATACATGTCCAAAATGCTAGTATTCTGAATTGGTAGTATATTAGACCTCTGCCCAGACATATGTGATTATAGGAGGTATAGTGCAGTGGAGAATTTGGCCCACTTGCCATTAATTATATTTCTTATTTTTTAAAAATTCAAGTGTTGTGTATACTACATGAAAGAAGTTAAGCATTTAGTAAAGAAACGTCTGTAGTGCAAACTCTAGGCTTAATTCTGTAACTACTATGGGGTGTCTTGTGAGCAGGCCACCTAGTGAAGATAAGGCCTTCTGTCCTGACTGAGGAGATATATATGTAATTTCTATAGAAAATTAGATCTTTGTTGTAGAGCACTGAGATGACATTATGAAGTTTAGTGTTATTAAAAAAAATCCAAAACTTTCTGCTGTCATCCTCATATTCTATTTTATCTTATGCTAAAAGGGAAATGTGAACAGACTGAGCAATCTCATCAGTGCTGTGGGTAAAGCAGGACAATAGCATCCCATTTTTGTCATAGAATCTGACTTGCTGTCATAGGAAGTTCAGCAAATATTGCAGTGCATTTAAATGGGAGGGGTTACAGTTAAAGTGTTTAATAAATGAAGTGATACCTAATCAGCTGAATACTACTAAGCGGTTTATAACACTATAATCTAGTTGCCAGCAGTCAGTGTAATGATATATTAATCAGCATAATTGGTGACTTTCTGATACTATTGGATAGTATTAAGGGAGGGTAGGATGTTGCCCTGACTTTGATGTTGCTCTGCTAATCCACAGAATAGGTGGTAGCATAAATGACTATGGATCACCATGCCCACCCCACACAGCAACAGCTAAATGATTAAAAAGGAAATCTTGAGTTTTATTTCACTATGAATTTTCATCTACAAATGCTAATTGTTCTAAATGATGAAGGAAAAGCTGTTCTTATGTTATCAGTCAAAACAAATATGTATCTAAGATGCCCACCAGCAGAGTTGCTTCCTTGTCTGCAAATGCCTGATTAACAGGACATGCTTAAAATACATTGGTGGGTATGATGCCACAGAAACCCTCCCCCACCTCTCTTGATTTTTGTGCTCTGATGGTTTTCCATCTTTGTCTGTGACAGATGAAATTCAAGGTGAGAGAGAGAACAAATCCTGTAAGGTAATTCTGTCACTCACCTCATCTTCATAATCTTTCCTTAGCTTCCTCTGCCTTCTAACCCTGGTATTGATCGTGTCACAGGCTACAGCAGACCAAGGCAGGGGGCTGAAAACCTTTCCGAACAGCAGTTGCCTGTCTGCCTGTTGCAGCTTGAAGAAGAAAAGCATGCTGTGAAAACAATCAGTGCATTTGCTTTAGATCTAAGTGATTCCAACTAGGTCGATGCTTCATGCTGATGTGTTGAAAACATTTAAAAAATTTCTCAGAGTTTGATTTCAACTGAAACATTTCAGCATGTGTCTGACTGTCTGAAGTTATTTCTCACTAATGTTGCAGACAACTGTTTTCCGCCATAGCACAAGCCAGTAGGGAAACCAGGCCTTTTGTCTAGAGGGGTTTTATTTTGAATGCTATTGTGGGAGGGGAAATTACTTGCCCATGTTCACTTTTGCTTGCCAAAGCTATTGTCTATTGACCCTAGAGGAGTAGTACTATATCTGGTGAGGAGAAAAAGAGATAATCACTGTTTTATTGTGTGTATATGAGGGCATAGCTATACTGCATTGCTTTTTATCCCCACATATGAATTTTATTTCTGAGGTAAATTAGACCACACACAAAAATATCAGAAGCAGGTTATTTTCTTTGAAGCACATCGTGCCTCTTATTGTACATATGTTTGCATTCAGAAATAATTGGCTTGATTCTCTCAGAGTTTGCAATGAAGCAGCAAATGAAACATTGCTAAAAAGAATTATTTTTGCCCAAATTAATACTTATTTACTCTCCAAGAGTGGCAGGAACATAGGACAACATTTAATTATAACAGGTGGTAGTACAATTAGTGGGTAAACTGCGAGAATACATGGATGAGGAAACAATCAACTGCAGGCCCTGATCCTGCATTCTTTAAACACCTTGTGCAGTCTGCAGGTAGTTTGAATATGCAAAAAGATACAGAACTGGGCTCTTAAGTTTTGTTTGTTTGTTTGGGCTCCATGGGAGCAGAGCAGTAGAACTCCAGCGCAGAATCTGCTTCGCCACACTTCAGTGCATGCTTCTTTTATTTCATGTGCCCCCTTCGGAAAACCTATGCTTCTCCATACCTGTTGTTCTTTTTTGGACATCCCATTCTGGTTTTTGTTTTATTGGTTTTTACGCTTTTTAAACTATTTTAATTTCCCCACCAGTAGTGAAATCTTCAACGTGTTGTTGCGATCTTTGCGATTTGCTGTCATACCACATAAAGAACATTCTTGTGTTTCAACAGGAAATAGCAACTACTTGCCTTGAGGTCTTTTATTGAGTGTCAGGATGCCATTGGAAAGGGGTGTTCTGAAAATTAGTTTTTTGTGGTCAGAGAAAATGAAGAAATGAACAAACGGGGGAAAAAAGCACTATACTTGAATCTGGACTGAGTGATATTTTCCTCCTCCCTGAACCTGCTCTCCAAATGCAAAATTAATTTGGTCCCTGAAGAATATGGTGCTAATGGATTTCATACTTCAGCGCATATATTACTGAGCATTGTGAAGTTGACAAAAGTTGTTGCTGAAGCGGCTTTAGTTTGCAATTGTGTTAGTTCAAAATAGTAGAACAACCAAAGCCAATGTATGTGACAGATAAGCATCATCCTCTTGGCATAATTTCATTCATTTAAAATAAACTCTGTGAGTACAGTGTGGAAGTTCTAGCTGTGCATTAAATGTATTATGAAGACCCTATCTGTAAAGAATTTTGTGTACTTGGGTTATGAGGTTGCTTTGTTTATGGATTTTCTCTGAGTGGTGAGCGAAGTCTAAAGAAGAAATAATTATAGGATTATCATTGGAAGTTTATCCTGTCTCATGAGTGAAGGTTAAGTAAAAATTTTCTGCAGTGATCTAGTACTAGTATTTGGGAAATATCCTTTTTTGCCCAAAGATGGACTTGACCGTATAGACTTTCCTCATGAGAGCTGTTCAATAAAAGAGAATGGGAGTAGCCATGTGAGGGACGGTTTTTAGGATCAAGCTCTTCATTGGCTAAAGAAGCAGCCCTTCATTCCTATTGATTTAACCTCGTGATTTTAAGAGAGGCTGAGCATCTCTAACATCATATTAAAGTCAAGTTGTGAGTGTTCAGCACTGCTCATGAAGTGGATTAATTGAATCATTTTGGTATGTCTCAGTAGCTTAAAGAATCAGGCCCCATTTTTAGTCCTAGTCCACTGGTCCCAGTATCCTAACTTAGGGAAAAAATACGTCTTGGTCTTGAAAGGTGCTGAGAACTTACAGCAATAGTCATGGGGGTTGAGGATGTCTAACACCTTACTATATTGGGGGCCTTCCCCAATACCTTTGAAAAATGAAACCCCATCAGTATAAAAATCCTTTCTAAAGCACTCCTTACCTCAACAGCCACAAAAGGAACAGATGGCTATAAAGCTAAGAAAAGACGTAGAGCCTGAGCAGCAGGCAGTAACAGCAGCTGGGAGCCAGCTTTACAAACCCTTCTCACCATCCAGAGATGATAGGGGGCTGCACCACTGGAGCTGGCCAGGATCTTTACAGAAAGGGCTGCAGGATAAAATATGCATTGTTACCTAATTCTAAAAGGTATAGCTGTCAGAGGTGGATCAGGGGCTGCATGGCCCCTGGACCTCCCCCACTGATGGACTACCCCCCCACTGCCTGCGGGACAGTGCTGGGAGGGCCTGGGGCTAGAGGCTGGCCGTGGCCTGGTCAGGTGGCCCCAAGGGGTGGCAGGGCCGACTGGCGTGCGTGGTGCAGCTTCTGGTGCAATCCAGTGGCCGCGCTGGAGTCCATACTCTGTGGACAAGTTGGCCCTGCCACCTCTGAGGGCCAAACAGCCAGGCTGTGGCTGGCTCACTCTGCCCCCAAGAGCAGACAGGCTGGTCCAGGGGTGAGGCGGGAGTTTAGAGCACGGCCTCTGGGCTGGCCCACCCTGCTCTTCTCCCTCATGCTGGCAGGGTGAAGGCCACCCCCATTGTGGTGGTCCCCAGGGCACAGGCCCCGTTGGCCCCTAATAGCTATTTATGAGTCAGCAGAGGAAGCTTGCAAGGAGTTGACAATAGAATATATTTGCAGTGACTTGTCCTAATCCAAAGCACATTGAGGTCAAGGGGAGACAGTTCATGAAGACTCAGGACTGTAGGGATTATTGATGTCACACTCCAGGGTAACCAGGCTGGTAGAAGCCAGAGGAAGGTCACTGTGTTGTAGGCAGGCTGTTGGTGATACAATCCCTTAATGATCAGGGTGGATCCCTGTAGTGTTACACTGGGTCACAGGGAATGACTGAGAATAGTTGGTGCCTCTCTCAATAACTCAGCCAAGAATGTTTCCTCCAAAGTAACAGCTGAGGAGACAGCAACAAGCACAGGAGTCACCTGAGGGCTCTGGACCAAAGCCATCACCCAATAAGGAGGCTCTTTGGCCCAGAGACAGCCCAGGTGGGACAATCGGAGGAAGAGGGAAAAGGGGCAGCAGTTTCCTCTTGAAATGTTCCCCATGAAAAGAAATGGTTTTAGGGAAGTTCTGACTATCTGATCTCCCACACCTCCCCACAGCGGGAGGCAGGAGCTCCCTAACCCATTCTGAGCATTCATGGAGTTCAGCTATTGGGGTGTCCCACGAGCTGTTTCATGCTCCCATTGTATGGTCCCAGCTGTCCTAAAAACAGGTCAGGCCAGTGCAGAACTCCCCTTCACAGGACTGGGAGACTTAATTTCTCTTTCCCTGAATTTCCATCCTTCTTTTTTACACAAACTGTCACCTGCGGTTTGTTAACAAAAAAAAAAACAAAACATTTTTTACTTGTAGGAAAAGTTGATATAAGTGGGGAAAATTCATTTTCTATAATTCTTATATTTTTGCTTTTTAAAAGTTTATTTACTTTATGTAGTTGGCTGTCCTGAGGATCCACTTCTGCTCTGTGTCAAGTCTTGCTTCAGTTTGAAAGTTTTTTGGCCCAACCAAACACTGACAGTGCTACAACAGACACTTATGTTTATGTCCACCAGTTTGATGGATTAAGTAAACTTGACATTTTTTTTAATTACTAAAAGACATTGTGGTCTAAATTCTTTTCTTGCTCTTTGTGTGAAACTCACTTTGACATTAATGGGAGTCCTATGTATGGAATTCGGGTAGAATATGACCCTCCTCATTAAAAAGACTTGCCAATCTTACTCACAAAATAATCTGGAGGTGCGTCATGGTGCCACATTCATTTGCAAGGCCATTCTCTACGTACAAGTTATGTACTGAAAACAAATTCCTTGCAATAGCTACAGTGCCACTAGCACCATGATTTTGAAAAATGAAAATATTTTAAAAATCTAGTTGTTTTCCTTTTAGGCACTTTGCCTACTTTTCCATTTTATTTTGATTGATCAACAAATAAGACAAGTCAATTTCACTTTGTCTTACAACAGTCTAGTGTTCATGTTGGTATTGTTGTTGGACTCCCAACACTTCAGAGAGAACCCTTAAGTGCACCCAAATGCCTTTCAGTTTGTTTCATTTATGCTTTTAATTAAACCATGCCTATTTATATTTGAATTTCTGGAACTCTTGTGATTTTAAAATTGTGATGCTGAAGTCTAGTCTCTTGATCTAAAGCTGCCATCGCTAATACCTGCACAAACAACAATAAATTAGAATTAATCTTAATTTGTGCTCCTATAAAATTATATTAATAAATAATAGAGTTAATTAATTTGTTCTGTATTGAAAACAGATTCATCTTTCAATCTTTCAGCCTCTCAGTCTTCAACAAGCATTACAGGATGCAGAGTTCTACTTGCACAGGAACAGTTTCAGGACACGGGCATTTCTTTTACAGTTGAAGGGTGATTTCAGTTTGTTAATTTTTTTTTTCCAAACACAGCATTTTTTCAACCTAGCTTGATGATGCTAGTCTATTACTCTATATAAACTGTCTCTTTGTAGGAGAAAGAACTCACCTCTGTGTATTATCTGAACATATGTACACCTTGCTAAATGGTACATTTTTATCTGAATCTTTACTAAGTCCAGTTATATTGTGTTATTTGTTTAATAAGCACACAATATGTGAGTTGAATGACACTGGAAATACAGCACTGCACCTAAGCCAGAAATAGGAATTTACAGTTTCCAATTAGTATGTCATACTTAACTTTACATGTACTGATACTTATGGGGATTAAAAGCAAGCAAAATGAAGTTTGGGCGGGAAGGTGAAAATAGGATAATATCTATATTCTAAACTTTGTTTTGAAAAGCATAGGTAGCAAAGTTAAGTGTGGGTGAGTGATGCAAATTGGCTGCAGGGACTGTAAGCAATGGAGGATTACCTAGATCTCTTAATTATTTATTTCCAGACTTGTTAATACTAGAATTGTTCTTTTAAAAGTAAATATTTTTGGGGGGGGGAGAGAAAGTGTAATACTATTTAATGAGTGTTCACTAAAGTCCACTGAAGCAGACTTTCAATCTTAACTCTTTTTAAATAATGGTTTCCCCTCTCCCCCCAAATTTTATGACCTAATTAGTGAGGGCTTGGCCTTCAAAGGTGCTGAAAGCATACATCTCCTTTTGATTTTGCTGGGATTGCAGGTAGAGAATACCCTTTTGGATGAGTGGCCAAAACTATCTCTTATTGAAGGCAATGGAAATTTTGCACTTGACTTCAATGGGAACAGAATTGAGCTGTTGGCTGTACATATTAAGCTGCACACACAGTACCTGATCTCGAAAGATGCTGAGTATCCTCTATGTCAGGAAACACATAGTACCTCACAGTATCAACCCCACAATAAGATACACATCCCCCCAACTTAATTTTCCTGAGTGTAAATAGTGCTCAACTAGAGTCAGAAGGAGGTGGTCATGATCTAGTTCAAATGGCATTGTGCAAAAACTTCCATAAAGCAATCCCTGCTCTAGAATCAAGATTTACCTCCATTGCTTTCCATTCTTAAGACTATAAAAGTTCCATGAGCCAGGCAGAGGGTGGTTTCCCACTGATAGTGTCAGGATAAATTTTCAGACTGAAAAATTGTAAGTAAATATTGTGTTAAGTAGAGTTCCACATACATGGCATTGAAGGGCTATATTTTAAATTACTGTTTTATGTGAAAAACTAAAAAAAAATATTGCCTAGTTCTTTTTCTTTTCTACCCTACGCATCCCTAATTGAGCAGCAATGCACGTATTTTCTGTAAGCAAAACTATAGTTTCAAGTACTGTTCCCCTGAAGAATACCTTAACCAAATTTTGGACACAGAACTGCTACTTATTCTGAGATCCCAACTCGTGTTTCTCTTGCAATGGAAAGTAAACTGCAGTTTTTCTGAAGTACTTAAAGTGAAAAAGAAACTCTGTCAGTGCAAATCAAAAGGGCTGAATGCCTGTCAGCTCTTAGGATCTTAACTTTGTAGGCTGTGATCTGTTACTAGTTTGGATAAATCCCTTCAAAATGAAACCAGTGAGTTCATGCCTCTTTGGGTCCAAGTCCCTCACACCCCTAACACCTTGCATGAATCAGTGATAACACTTAGGGAGGAAACAGCCATCACTATATGTCCCAAAGAGTATAGACTAAGAATCATACTTTAGAAATTCAATGATTATTACCTCAGTAAAAGGGGACTATCATATTATAGTGCATTAGGCCGTGACTTTGACACCCCTAATTATATTAGGTATTTGGGCATATTCCTACATATGCTACTCATTGTGTAGCATATGTAGGAATATGCTCAAATACTTAATATAATCCACAAAAATAATGAGGTAGGCTCATACAGTCCTGTATTTTAATTAAAATATCCCTAATGAAAGACTCCCATAAAAACATTTTAAATAAATAATAGAGAATGAGGAGAAGAAAACAGGAGATGTTCTCATATATTTCTTTGTGAGAGAATCTAATAACTGTTTGGAGGTACTGTTGGATAGGCACTATTTTACATAACATTGCATCTGTCACTCCATTGTCAGATAAACAGTATGGGCCAAAATCATCCCTTCATTTAAGTGAAGTTGTAGCAGGGCTAACATTGGCCTAGGGTGTTTTCTCAACGTGAACTTGGCTAAAGCTGAACCCAGTTATACTAGTTCTCAGGTGGATGTTTAAGGGAAAATGGAAAGGCAGGACTCCCAGATATTGATATGCTATGTCAGGGGTCGGCAACCCCTGGCAGCCGCACCAAAAATGACATGGGGGCTGAGCTTGACTGACACGCAGTACCACTCAGCCCCCCCCCGCCCCCCCACTGGCACCATTCTCCCAGGCCCGCACTGCCAAGCAGGGCAGCATGGGGCCTGCACCCCTACTCCCCCCTCCCCCCTTGCTGGGGACTGGGCTGGCTGGCCAAAAAGCGGCTCCCAGCTTAGTGCTCCAAGTCTCCTGCCCCCCCCCCCGCCATGCACGCTGCTTTTGGCTCTGTGCTGGAGCAGTGGGGAGGGGGCAGGAGGCAGTGTGGGACCCATATCGCAGCCCCCCAGACATGCTGCCTCCTGTCCCCTCCCCACTGCTTTGGCACAGAGCCGAAAGCAGCACATGTTGGGGGGGCAGGAGTGCTGAGCCAGGCCCCATCATGGGACAGCCAGTACAGGGGCTAAAAGGTCTGCCTCCCCACGGGCTCAACGGCCCTGCCCCCCACTGCCGAGGGGGGCTGAACAGGGACCCCGCAAAGGGCGATTCGTCCAGGACTCCACGCTCCCCTAGGGATAGGACGGCCCTGCCTGCTGCTGCCAGCTGCCTCTGACCCCGAACCCTGCAGGCTGCCCACCTCTGCCAGGGACGGGAGCCAACCCCTGGAGGCTTCCTGCAGCTGCTGGGGATGGGTGCTGGCCAGGGGTCCTTTTGGCCCCACCCCTGGCACCCACTGAGGGTGTGGTCGGCAGGGCTGGCACGGGGGTCAGCAAAGGTTGCCAACCCCTATGCTACGTGATTTTAGGAAAACCACTTAGGTTAAAATTTCAAATGCATAAAATGAGGCATTTGACTTTCAAAATGGTGGCTAAAACCTCATGTACTCAGTTTCTTATGTGTAAAATGGGAACTATTTTTATCCCTATCATACCTCACAGAGGTGTGTTGTGCAGCTTCGTTAACTGAAATGTGTAGAGTGCTTTCATATATTCCAATGAAAGGTTCTAAAAGGCATAAATCAAAGGAGAGGCTCCAGGGAGCAGTTGTGGACTGTCTAACCTGGCTCTCTTTGTTGGAGATGAGATTCTTCCTTTCCTTCGCTCCACAAATCTAAAAATGGTATTTTTTTCTTATTTCCTCTTACCACATTGAATTGTGAGGTGGGGCCTATGCTGAGCCCAGTTTTGTCAGGTTTTAGCATGCTGCCTGTGTTCCTCTGGCCTCCTTCTATGTGTTTTCCCTAACCATGCCAACTCAGGCTCATCTGTTCCAGCCTCATGCGTGCTGGTAGCAGTGTTTAGGGGAGTGTGATGTGGATGTAACAGAAAAAACAAGAAAAATATTACTGCTGCTCACATGAGAGCAAGTGGCAATATTGAATCTGTTTAGCCGGCAAGGCAGCAGAAGCCCTCTACTAAATCTGTTCCTGGAGTAACATCGATCCTCATTTCCCCACATTATTAGTGGCCCTGTTTGTGCACAAATGTACTGAAAAAGTTCAGTGTCACAAGCAGGATTATTTTATCACAGAACTGGAATAAAAGGCCTCATCCTCCACAGTTCTGTAATTAATGATGAATTACTTCAGAGAGGAACTACAGAAGGGTCGTTCTTAAATGTTCATTCTGGTTCCAGAGCTAGTATTGATTCCAGGAGTATTCCCAATGTTGTGTACCAGCAATAGCTGTGGGGGCCGGTGGTAGACTTAATTTTCATGGAGCTCCTGTTCATAGTGAGTATTTCATAGAGCATGATTTCTCCCAATCATGGCTTCTAGATTGCCTTTTAATGTTAAGCTACATTGATAAATTGTGGGATAAGCCCACCTAATTTCACCTTGAAGGGGAAGTTAGAGGGATGACAGGGCTTTGAAACAACTGGCTTCTCCCTGTTCATATGGCTGAAGGGACCGAGTTAGAGGGACACCCTTGGGACTGGGGTGGTGTGGCCTAATGGTGGAAGTCAATAGTGGAAGTCAATGGTGGAAGGCATGTGTTGGGGCTGTGTGGCCCAGTGGTTGAATCAGTAACCACCCCCATACATCAGGGATGTGTGGGTAGCAGCCTACTGCGATAGTGAGGAAAGCACACCCCTGTGAAGCGTGGGGTTTAAACAGGGGACTGCTATACTCCCAATCAGAGTGACAGGCATTGGTAGGGGAATGCAAACCACCTGACTTCACTGTGTCCCAGCCCAGCAATTTGTCTGTGGTGGCAGTGGTCTCCACCCAGGTCAGTGGGAAGCCCACCTCAGCATGTTTACCTGGTGCAGGCAGGAGGTACCACTCACCCCATATCCCTGGGCCGCTTCTTACTGTGCCCCCTACTGCTGTTGTCTGGGCCTCCTCAAGTCCTCTGAGTCCCTTTTGCATCAGAGTCTCTCTGGGTGTCAGCCTCCAGACCACTGATAGTATTCCACGGGTCTCTGGAGTCTCCAGTCGTTCCATCTCAGACAGGGCCGGATTTCCCATTAGGCACTGTAGGCACAGTGCTTAGGGCCTATGAAATTTTTAGGACCTACAAAGGAGGGAAAAAATTTAAAAAGCAGGAAAAATAAGGAAACTCACATGGTTTAGCATTAGAATAGCTTAAAGTGCATCATGTCAATCGACATAATTCAATAGGCGTTTACCCCTCTTTTTGCACATTTCGGAGTGAAAGTGCTTAGGGCCTATGAACACCAAAATTTGGCCCTGGTTTCAGAGCTGAAGCAGCTCATGGCAGAGAGCTCCTGCTGGGCATCCTTCCTCCTTGATGGTCTCCCCTAAAAGAACAAAGCTGTTCTCCTTTAATCCTGGGGCAACAGTTAGATTATACCCAGTGAAGAGTGGGACTTCTGCCACACACAGAGTATGATTAACTCTTTCAGTGAGGGGTAAGCCTACCCCTCACACTACCAACAAAAGTTGTAGTGTATAGCTTGCGTTGCTCAGGAGTGTGAAAATACCCATCCCCTCAGCAACATAACACCAACAGGAGCACTGGTGTGAACAGCACTTCTGTCGATGTAGAGCTTCTCCTGCCACCATAGCTACCACCACTTACAGAGGTGGTTTTATTATGCTGATGGGAGAGCTCTCTCCTCTCCTATTGGCATAGTGCAGCTACATGGGAGACCTTACAGAAAGCCGAGCTACATTGGAACAGCTGTGCCACAAGAAGCTCTGAAGTTTAGAGATGGTCTTAGGCCACCATGAATGCTAAAGGTGCAGCTAGCCATCACATTCAGATTGCTCAGTACCAGTGGGGAACCAGCACAGGCTTTCTCTGATAGGAAATACACAAAAAACAATCCTGGAACAGGAACTCAGACTCTCTCACTGAATGATGGACTTGTGATTTGTGGGCCTATGTACATGGCGTAGTGATGTGAAACAGTGTATCGAACAATGTATTGAAGGCATATGGTGGTTTCATCATGTTACAAAGAAAGATGTCAGGTGTTGGACCAGCAAACCTCCAGTGTCTTCCCAAGCGACAATGCCAGCTCAGGTGGCTTGGCCATCTGCTCCATATGTCTGAGTCCATACCAGCTGGCCAGCTTTGTGTATTTGATCCAACAAAAGTTTGGTGGAGAAAACCACATGGGTAGCCTCACGCATGCTGGAGAGATGTTATGGTTTCCAACCTTGCCTGCCTTTTCCTTAATATAGAGCAGACCCCAACATTGGCTGGAGAGCAGGCTCTCTGAAACAGATGATCCAAAGTGTTCATTCTACACTCTATGAGTGGGAAAATCTGAAGTTTCATAGGGACTGCTTCAATCTATTCTAATGCAGAATAGTTGCTGGATAAATATACCAGAAATTTCTCCTGCCCATGATCTTCATCTCTGGCTTGGTTTCTTTGTTTTTGCAAGCTTTTATAGCTTTCTTCTCAGGTTGGATTCATTCATCCATTCCAAACTCCCTGTAAAGATCCTATATAAGTCTGTCTCCTTTTCCATTTCTTGTTTTCTCACTGTAATGACCCACTGGTAAGCTGCTTCTCTATATGTCTCTTCAGCAGAGACCTAAGGGTCGCCTTGCTTCCTTTAGGAGTCTCATCTCACTACACAGGAAAAAGAGCTGTGTCTCTGACAAAGTGGGATTTTCTCCCACAAAAGCTCATGCAATAAAGCTGGTAGGTTCGTGAGGGGTAGGTTCGTGAGGATTCACCAGACACAGTCCACAACACCAGCTGGATAAATGTAAGATGTTTATTAAAGTTAGGGTGTTTAGCCCTAGTACGCGGCACAGATATATATACAATGGCAAAAGCTTACGTCCCTTCGGCGGCCAGGGACCCCTTAAATGGCTGTGGATGTTTCCAAGGCACCTTGGTTCCAGGGCCTGTGGTGAAGTCCACCAGTTCCCAGAACTGGGCTCACATATATCATTTTAGGAGAGGGTGGGTGATCAAGCCCACTTTCCCTTTCACACACTTAGGTTCAAGGCTGAAATAGCTTGAAGGAACAGATAAAAGAAGTACCTCACAGCCAAGCCTTGCAAAACACCTTATATTAGGCCCTAGTCAGTTCTCACAGGAGACTGGCTCCAGCTGGTGCTTTGGGCCTGAAGCCCATCATCAGTTCACAGTCAGGTCACTCACGGGAGTGTGTGCAAGCACCATGCTTCCTGTCCATCACAAAATCTTCTGCTTTAGCCCTACAGTTAGTTCTCAAGAGTGCCACAGGACTCCTTATTTGTTTTGTTTTCTGTTAGTGTCTTTTTTCCTATCGTGTTGCTGCAAGTTGCTAATCCTAGAGTGTGTTTTGGGTGGAAACTCTGAGCAGAAATGAACAAGGTAGAACTGGACCTCAAAACAATTTTAAGTTGCCAACTTATCTTGTTACACACTGAAACTGGTAAGGTGCCTAAAACTGGAGTGAACTTTTAAAGTACATCTCCTGTACATATTACTACCCTGTGGAATTCACAGTACACACATTTCTGACAAGATTCCCTTTTCTTCTGCACCATGAAGAAGCAATGATCCAGAAAACATTAGAGAATTCCACTGGTCATCAGTGTAGGTCAATTTTGCATTGGTTTTGTTTAGGTTATTCATTATGGGCCAGATCATCAGCCCATGCTCATATAAAAGCTGTTGCCATGTATAAATCAGTCACCTTAGTACAGCACTGCTGCCCAGTCCGCAAGTGCAAATGCCAATTTGTGCAGCTTTGGCAGAGGTCTTATCAAATGTCTGTTAAGCACCTAGTACAGTTACAGATGCTATATAAATTATAATTACCTGGCAGTATTTGAAAATTTTGCTACACATGCACAGATGCATAAATTTATATAATTGCACATATCATGGTAAATATGTGTCTTTGGAGGCAGGCTGCAGGATATATACAATGTGAGTACAGAAGGAGTGATATAGTAACAATCATATGTGTGTGCATGAGTGTAATGACATTTCCTTGTATCACATCTATCAGGTTACAAGCAGCTAATAATTTTCTTTTTCTACTCACATCCAAGCATTATAAAGGCACATACCCATAAATCAACATCAACATGGAACATTGCTTAGCAAATATAAATGTATGTGCATTGCAGAATGATCTGAGATTACAAAAATATATCAGAAGTCAAAAGTAGCTTGTGGAGAAATGCTATGTCTTTAGTTTATTGAGATTGTTTGGAGGATCCTAATGTACTGTCACTGAAAGAATAATTTTTCCTTTACAATCTACTTAGCAAAGATTTATCGATCCTTTCCCCCTTCATAGAGAATTACTGATCCATTTTAGAAAATCAGATTTTCACACCTTTCATGAGAATGTGCACAGCAGAAGTCCCTTGGGATTGCCAAGGAAGTTGACTTTGACATGAAATCCCTAGGTGCTAGCACACAACAGCCTATAGTCTCATCACTGATTTGTTACAGAGGGTGGTAAAATACTTTTATACATTTATAGAGAGATGGTTGCACTGCAAGGACTTATTTTTTCCATGCTAGTGGATGTATTCTGGGTACTGTTATTTGTGTAAACAGCATGTTTCAGGGTTTTTTTTCCTTCTCAGCTGTGATGTTTTGAACAGCAAGGTAAGATAAAAGTTGTCAAAAATTCATGTTGCAAAGCAGTAAGGTACTATAGAATATTTCACTGCATTTGTAAATAACTTTCTTCAAGATGTGTCTACTCTCTGTCCTCATTATAGTAGAATCCTAGGTAGCTAAGCATTAGGCAAGTTATATTGAAGTATGCATCATAATGAAGGTGATTTATTATAATTAAAACAGCATAGAGAGCAGCTTTTATTAGACATATTGTTTCACAGGAGAGCTTAATAAAGAGCATTATTATTAGTTATAGATCTGTGTGAAGGATGTTGTTTACTGAGAGTTATGTGAGTATTAGTCAAAGTCTGAAGTTGCTCATTTGAGCTGTCCACTGTAGGGGGAAAAAAACATTCAACACAGCAAAGGGATGAGTTTTAAGACTGGTGGGGAGAGAGAGACAGAGACAGAGAAAAGGAAATGCCGAGTGCATGAAGTGTTCTCTGCAGGAGCAGTTCTAGAATACTTTATTACATATCTACGGAGACAATGGCATGGACTGTAAGTAGCTCCTGTCTCTCAATATAATAATGTACATAAAGTCGGGGTCAGATTGGGTTCGCTCTGGGCTTTGATGCTGCAGAAGGTCACTAGGGGAATCGATGGACAAAAATGAGACCTGAGTTTCATGCAATCAATGAGATTTTTCTATTTAAAGTGGACACTGCTGGGTGTGAGTCTCAGAGCCTCAAATGTGGTTTTGCTAAGCTTTAATAGACTGAGAGAAAGATGCATTGTAAATGTATTGTTTGTTTGTTTGTTTGAATAACTGTGTGAGCACACTGGGTGCAAAGCCAAACACATTAGTCTTGCAAACTCTATTGGGAAGTTTTGAGAGCAGAAAAATAAACAGACAAATTAGCAGCTACTTTGAATGTTAGTAACTATGATTTTTTTTCTCTGGCTGTGCAGAATTGTGCTTGACTGGGCATTTAAGTAACATTTTAATAAATCCAAGAGCTAATCATTTATTTGATTTGAAAAATCATACTAGCGGTTGAAACATTACATAAAGCATACTCTTGCCTGCTTAATTTCTTAATATATAGACTCTATAAAAACCTTTTTTTTTTAGTTTCTTTTAAAAGATTGTTTTCCATGGATCACTAAAAGTATTATGAACTCTTGATTAAGATGCTACATTGCCTTGAAAAGAAGGGAGATCCTTGTTTAAATTCTTGGGACAGAATTGTGTGTGCAATTCATATCCTTTAAAGTTTTCAAGCAGTTGAAACATGTTTTATCATTTCCTCTTTATTGGATGAAATGATCCTCCAGAATGAAGGAAGCAATCAGGAAGGGTGTGATGACTGATTCTGACATGGTTGGAATAAGCAGGCAATAACAAATAATTGCCTGTTAGTGTGGATTTATGTCTGTTACTGACTATATTAAAAATTAAGGAACATTATGGTCCATTTTCTGATCACTGGCACGAGTCTGAAGCAACCACTCAGATCAATGGGATTATTCTGGATTTTCACCGGTGTAACTGAGATCAGAATCTGCACCTGTCTGTTTCAAAGCAAGTCTGCTACTGACTTATGCTTCATGAACAAAATAATTATTTGCATCTTGGTTTACAAACTATTAATTCATTTATTTTTATATTTTTCTTTTTAAAAACCTCCCCATAACCTCTTTCTGGACTCCCATCCTATGCCCTTGGGAACCATACAGTAAATTCAAATATGAAGTACTGTTCTTGCCACCTTAACACAGAAGTAAATTTCCGCCAGACAAATGAGAAAAATAAACCCAAACCCTTATGTCCCCCAGTCCCATCCCTCCTAAGAGATCAGGATTTTTAAATGAGATTTGTTTTTAAAAATTGCAATCGCTGACTGCAGGTACAAACTAAACCCCAAGTCAATAAATGAGCAAAGGCCTTGACAGTCTTTTTCTTCCAAACATTTAAAAATGAATTAATTGCATATTTGCAGAAAAAAAGCATTAACAAGCAGAGGTTCTGAACAGCACCAGTCTGTATTTGTTTGCCACAATTGGAAAAATGCCCCAAAGAATACTTAAGTATAGAGGTGTACATGCATTGAAGAGAGCAACTTAAGCTTCTGCTTCAATGTAATTTCTGTTAGCAGGGTCATTTACAATTCAAGCAGAATGAATGCTCACCTGAAATGATTTGTTTATATTTTGCATCTATGCCCTGAGTAGGAACACTTCAGTTTATATTATTCTTACTTAAAACAAACACAAACCCTTTTAAATAATCTTTTGTGTTGTGTTTTTTAAAATGTTACTGATTTAAATCCTTGTCAGATAAACCATTACCAGTCTTTAGAAAGAACTCACTAATTGATTTAATTTATTTATTAAATACTCAAGCCCACAAAAATCCCTTGCACTAACCACATCACACTGTCAAATAGGTCCTGGGGAGTTCACCAGAGAAAGCAATCATAGGTGGACTGCATATATTCAGTAATAATACAAAATGAGCTGCTAGATTCTGTAAATAAAACCTAAAAATAAATAAGGAATCATTTAAAACAAACAAAAAAATTCCATTTTTTACTCGATGGACCTCACTTATTACTACTTCAATTGTTTTTCTTATTCTCCCTTCTCAAAACCCAAACCAACCAAAATAAAATCCCAGATGGGGATAGGATCAAACTCAGTCAAGTTAAAAGCGGGCACAGCTCCTACTGAAGACAGTAGCAACGGTGCCAGGTCACACCAGGTTTAATTTTGGTAGTTAAGAATCCATCCTCTAGGTTCTTTAGGCCTGTTCTGATTTCCATTAAAGGCCCTCTGTTTGGCCCTTAGTTGCATATCAGGAATGTAGTCCCCCAAGTTCCTTTCTTTAAGTGATGAGTGTCCTGAACTCTCTCAGGAGGTGCTCTTCTTTTTGAAAAATCAGGCTACAGATGGTCAAATCTTGTAGTCTTGACTCAGGCCAAATTTCATTAGATTGTGTGCTATAGGAAGGTCTGACGCCTAAATCTGTAGCTACTTGTGCCTAATAAAAAGGGTGGTGCTTTGTGACACAGTTGTTTAAAATACAGAAAGTCTATTGCACGTTTTTGTGTATATTTTCGTTTGCATTTCAGGAAGGGCTGCTAGATGAAGTGCCAAAAAGGAAGCAGAAAAGTGTAAAGTAAAGATGTTCTGTTCAAATGAGCTGTTTTGTATTGGACTTAATTCATATATTTTGCAGAGAGATTAAGCTTTACAAACTCTATTAACATCCAGTATAATTTATCCTGAAGAGTTACTTTATTCTCTTGCTTTTATATTTTCCTACTTAAATCTGGGGAGGGGAAGGAAGGGACACATCAATTAAAGCTTCCAACAGTCATTTTTAACTTGTGCAACTAGCACTTACTCAACAGATCACCCTAGGTTGCGCTGATCTTAGCACCATTACAAGGGTCATATTTTCACATAGATGAACCATTCGTGAGCAATTTCTCCAATGTGTTTGACACAAACATTCTTTTCTTTGATATTAGAGATATAAGCCTTCTATTTTTGTCCTAATTTTTTTCCCCAACAGACATATTTATTGAGGCAATTGCAAGGAAAATTCTATTTTCCATTAATATTTGACTCTCTTCTTTCTTCTGTTTGCAGGCACTCACACTAATAAAGAGGTACAGGATATTATTATATGTGAGCTTGTGTGTGTGTGTGTGTGTGTGTGTGTGTGTGTGTGTGTGTGTGTGT
>ML682116.1:2362242-2474831 GCA_007922195.1 Podocnemis expansa | reverse complement strand
GTGTGTGTGTGTGTGTGTGTGTGTGTGTGTGTGTGTGTGTGTGTGTGAGAGAGAGAGAGAGAATTAAAATGTATGTCTACACTTTTTTTAGATAAATAAATGTGTGTGTACAAAGAGATGTAGATATATAAAAACATATACTTTTTTTGAGTAGAGTTCTTCATGATTCTAGTGCTGTAGATCAACAAGTATCATTTATTGATCTATTCTAACAACAGTTCTAGTTGCAGGGAAGATTTTGATTGATTATACTCATCCAACATGAGCTCTTTCCCCATCTCTCCAGAGTGTTTTGTGGCACCAGCAGCAGACAATATGGAGAGAGAGACTCTCTTTTTGACTGAAGAGACCATTCACAGCATAAGCAGAGGTAGATTGTGAAGAATTATTTCAAATGTTCATTTTTTATTTCCACCCAAGTAATTTCTGAGGCACCTTTGCTTGTAGGGGGCCTCTTGAACTAAAAGAGAGTGTCCATCATCAGTCGGTAGTAGCCCAGATATCTTCAAGCCGTCATATTACAGAATCAGACAATTATACATTAAAACACTAAGTGTAAGGGAGAGGGAAGGCCTTTTGGGGGGAAAAACAGTGCTAAAAACATATTATATGGGTTGGACTTGTGGTGTTTCTTTGCTGTTTAGTAGACAAAAATCTTTATTTTTCACCTTTTAAGTTAGTTATAGTTAATATTGACATCAAGAAGCTCATTCCAGAGAGTGTTGCAGTAAAACCTCCAAACAGTTAAAGTTTGGAAATCCACCTAATAAGGGAAGATAAATCAATATTCAAATAGCCTTACAGTTTATACAAAACTTCAGAAACAGACTTCAGTGTGAAACTGCAGAGTTGGAGCTAATCTGCAAGTTTGATACCATCATGCTGAGTCTGAATAGAGACTTAGAATGGTTAGCACATTACAAAAAGTAATTCATCTGTTCACATGTTCTCTCTCTTTGATCTATTGGTGTGAATAGGCCCTACCTGCTCTCTGAACTGACTTTGCTAACACTTGCCCTCCTCCATTCTGGCATGTGTCTACATACAACTCTACTGCAGTTTCGACTTCATGCATCTGATGAAATTGGTTGTAGCCCATGAAAGCTTATGCTTGAAGAAATCTGTTAATCTATAAGGTGCCACAGGACTCTCACTACTTTTGCTATACACAGACTAACATGGCTACCCCTGTGGAAAATTCTTACAGTTTATACAGTCTCTTAAATTTATACATTTCAACCCCTCCTCCTAATCTTAACCTAGAGACAAAAAATCCTCTTTTATATACACTCACCTTACATTTGAAACAAGGTACAAACTTTCAGAAACCAACACTGCTTATGGCGCCAGATCCAACTTCTCGTTCTTTAGTGCACGAGAGGGACTAACTTCTTGCTTCTTTAATATGCAAATGAGAGGCCTAGCTCTTTTCCCAATCCCACTTCCTGCTGCAGTCAACAGACCACACAAATCTCAGTCTATTGTTTGATTAAGAGAAAAATATGAGACAGTCAAACTCAAGTTCCCCTCTCTACATGGGCTGCACTTGACACCATAAAGCCTTGAAAGAATATATACTATTGTTATTGAGTTCTGTATTTAACCATGCTAGTGTCAGGCTGAGACCCCATCTTGTAGACATCATGTGCACCATTACTCAATCCACTTTAGGTAGCTAGGCTGCAGTTCTCAGGGTACCTTCAAAATTTCCACTGGATTCCCAAAAATGCTTTTCCTATGCGAAGTTCTAGGATAGGACATGAAAAACAGAACTTGTTAGAACCCTGGCTGCAATCCTACTGACTTACATTTAGGCATTTTATATTACTCATCCCTGTGATCTCTAAGTCTTTGGTACAGTGTGGCTCCCTGATCAGGGTAATTTGTAAAGGTTGAGAATGTTTTGATAGATGTTCTTAAACTGAATAAAATGGTTGGGTGTCCATTCTGTAACAAATTCTTGTTGTAAAGGAACAAACAGAACTGTTAAATAAGCCATATGTATTTGCAGAGTTGAAACTAGCACATCTGTCCTGCAGCTTCATAAACATCAGGTCTCTTTCACTTGATCTGAAGGCAGTTGCTCTCTGTTAACTGGCCCTTGATTTCTCTAAGCAGCAGCCAGCCTCTAGATGGCAATATGCTCACTGAGAACAGATAGGGTTCTTATGTCTTTCTCTTCTAAGCCACATACACAGTAGTCTGGTCTGGACCTTACCCACATCCCCATCAAGCTTTGTCTTTACTCTGTGACTTCAGAAATGCACCATTAGTAATGTAACCCTGAGGCAGGGCTTTAGCACACCAATAGTTCTCCTCAGACCCTTCACTTAAGCTGCTCTGTTGACAAGACTTTTCACTGTAAGACTTTCTGTCCTTTCCTCTGACCAACTCACCTCAGGCATACATGCAGCCTTTTCTTTTTCTTTATGGGATCTCATGCTATCCACTTGGTCTGAGACTAGAGATGAGTCTATAGGTCAGTATCTCCACATACCGTCCGAAGCCCTATGAAAATCCGTCTCTCCTGTACAGGCTATGACCACTATAATTAGACACAATGCTTATTATTAGCGTTGCATGATCATAATCTCATTTCTTCCAACAGAGCTTGTGCTTTTCTATTTAAATCATTTTAACTCTGTCAAGTGTGGAGAGCTAGTAGGAAGCTGTTTTGAGTTACAAGGAACCAGAAAGACATTAGTTACTAATGGAAACTTTCAGATCACAGCAATTGTTTTCATTTCTTGCAACAGAATACAGTTTGACCAGTCTCTTTCAAACTTAGTATAAAATTTCTTTGTGGTCTTGAGAGTGTATCTGGCATTTTTCAGGACAGTTCAGTTTTCACTAGCCAAAGTAATGGGATTGGAGGGGCACTAAAAATAGGACTTAGAACCTCGCCTGTAGAACCATTATCACGGTTCCCTAATATGGTTAGAAAGATGGAATCCCCATGCTCATACTTAAAATGAGGTTCTGCTTTGAGAGGTATCTTTATAAAAATGGCAATTCCTTACTCAGCAAATCTACTTTGTGTATGTGTTCAGATTAATACGAAGTTTTATCAAAGTCAGGTTTTACTACTTTCAGATTTGCATAACCCAGAGCTTGATAAATCCCAAGTGCAAGGTTGTCATGGTACCCAGGAATTTCACTGTGGCGCCTGCTTATGCCATGGTGTCTATACGTGGAACATCCTCTGGCTCCTTAAAAAAATAAAAAGCTGCTGGCACCGTCAGCCATGATATAGCACCTCCATTGAAACTGGTGGTTGCTGTGTTTGGTGTGGTAGGCCACCTTTGCAGTATCATTGATTTCAATTGATGCACTAAAATTACCCTTACAGAATCCTACTGAAAGGGAAGTATTAGAACACGTGTAATTCAAGCAGTCCTTAATTTAACCACTAGGGCTGGAAGTTCATAGCCCCAGCACCTCTGGGCTTGCTGAATAAGTTATAAATGTTTAAAAAAAAAAAAAAAAGCTTCAGCCCTGACACCTCTTTCATTACAAATTAACAACAGAAGTTAAGGAATATTTATTACTGGCACTGATGTGGTTAATGAAGCAGAAAGGAACCCAACATGATTTTCAGATCCCAGGGTGAGTTTTCAGAGTTTACAGCTGAAGAAGAACTAACTTTTTAATTATAAACAGGACAAAATTGGTATGGAAGTACAGAGAGAAAATTGGTGCAGAAACAATTTTATTTTTTGCAGTTACTTTTGAAATCACACCATTCTTTCATTCAGTTACAATGATTTGTTCCATATAAGGAAGTAGAGATGGGAAAAGCCTACAGTATTGGGTCCTTGCTTGAAGGACTACAAGAGAAATCACTACCATTGTTGCACTCTGTTGAGGCATGATTGCTCCATGTAATGCACTATCTATTATTTTGTCCCCTCTGGTTTCAACTGACCCAGCAATAGGGCTTCCTCTGCTTACCTTCCAGTGAGAACGTTCTAGTCTATAGACCTCACTGTTTGTTTTTCTCCTCTGATATTCATCCTATGCTCTCCCTTTTTCATCTAGCTACTATGGTCTACTCTGAACAGTTTATCTCCTAAATTAGCTCATGATCCTGTAAATACTATGCACATGGTTATTTCTAAGCATGTAACTAGTCTCATTGATTCCAATGGGTTTACTCATGAGAGTTTAGTTAAGCACGTGTGAAAGCTAAAAGGATTATGACCTTATGTATTTGAAGGGTATAAGCATTATAAACGGGTATCATCTGTCCTTAAGCCATAATTTAGCCAATATTTAGGCGTTTTCTTTATAGCACAAGTCAGTCCCTTCAACTGCTTAATTGGTTTTGTTACTCTTCTCTAAATTATTTGCAATTTATTGTCATCTTTCTGGTGGGAGGCTCCAGGAAGTGCAATGCAATATGTGAGAGTCAATGGTAGAGCTAGATACAGAGGGGAATAGTCACATATCAGATCTGTGACCAGACACCTGAACTCAGGCTAAAATGTCAAAGACTTTTTCTGTTTCCTATTTTCAGTATCCAGATTGTAGCCCACTATAATTTCTAGGTTTTCTTTCTTTTTTTTTTCCTTTGGCTATTATTCCCCTGTGTCTCTAGATTCCTTAAATGATTTAGATACGTTTGAAACCAGGACTTGGGTCTTAGAGGACTTAGGCGGTTTTGAAAAATTTACTGTAGATGTATTAGCTGTTATTCTTTACACTGGTTTTCACTTTGTACTTTCTTGTCCTAATTTTTGGCATATTTCCCTTTGTATTATTTCTCTTTTCTCACTGAAGTGAGTAATAAGATCAGTAGAGACCAGTGGACAGGGACTTGGATTAGGAGTGAGGAAATGAGTCTGCTGCATGACCCTGCATAAGTCACTTTAAAAGCTCTCTTCCTCAGTTTCTCCACATGTGCAATGGAGAGAAGAAATAATTGTCCTGTCCCAAATATGGACAAAATATCAAAATCTGAAAACTTTACAAAAACAAAAGTGGTAAACAATATTTTTGTTTGGGTTAATTGAAATGTTTCGTTTAAAAAAATTTTCAAAACATTTCAAGTTCCAAAGGAGTAGCCATGATAGTCTAATTCAGCAAAACAAACAAAGAGTCCTGTGGCGCTTTTAAAGACTAACAAATTTATTTATCACATGAGTTTTCATGGGAGAAAATTCCACTTCATCAGATGCTTTGAAGATGGGGAACTTAGGGTATGTCCACACAAGGTTTTTATTTCAAAACAACACTGGTTGTTTCGAAATAAAAATCTGCATGTCCACACAACGTTCTCTTGTTTCGAAATGATGGGCTCCGTCATTTCGAAACAAGAGCCGTCGTTTCGAAATGGCTTAAACCCCTTCTGTTTCAAAATGAGTTATTTCAAAACGACTCGTTTTGAAATAACGAGCCGTTTCGAAATAACCGTTGTTCGGGCATGTTATTTCGAAACAAGAGTTGTTTTGAAATAACAGTCCTGACCTTCTTCCCAGGGTGCACAGCACCCAAGGGAAGCAGGAAGTCCCTTTCTGCGCGTGCCTGCCAGCGTGGCCAGAGGCCTGTCAAAGCATGGCAGCACATGCCAGCAATGCCCCAGGGGGGTGACGCCGTGCCCCCATCTGGACACTGGAGGAGGTCCACTGCCTCCTCAGCATTTGGAGGAGCAAGGACATCATGTTCCGGTTCCAGGCGAGCCACCGGAACCGGGACATATATGTGGACGTTGCTGCGGCAATGTCCGCTAAGGGGCATGAGCGCACGATGGAGCAGGTGCGCTCCAAAATAAAGGCCCTGCGCCAAGACCACGCCCGGACCAGGGAGCCATGGGAGCTCCAGGGGGCAGGTTGCACTGCTACCTGCCCTTCTACAATGAGCTCCATGCGTTACTGGGGCCGGAGCCCAGTGGCCTGCCAGCAGAGACCGTGGACACTGGGGCACGCAACAGCTCATCCTCCAGCCCGGAGGCTGCAGACACAGGGTCCAAAGTCTGCATCGGGGAGCCTCCAACTGCACCGCCACCAGTGGCGGAGGCCACACCCAGGACCCTGGAGCTGTTCCTTGGCCCTGATGGAGGGAGCAGCACGGAGGAGCAGGGGCCTGACTCCATCCCAGTCCCTGCAGAGTCCGACATGGACAAGGGGACATCGTGCCAGACCTCTGGAGCCCCTGTGGGTGAGTATTCCCCTCCTGCAGAGGCACGCAGGGCCGGGCCTGTCCAGGTCATGGGCAGCGATGGGGTACAGGGCTGGGCACTGGGGCAGGTAGGGCATAGGGTCAGCCGGTGCAGAGACCCTCCCATGGCCACAGGTACCTGAGAGACAGGTGGCACCAGGGTCACAGGCCCCTGTGTGCCTGGGGGTGGTTAACAGGGGCTGGGTATCAAAGATGCAGCCACATATTTGGCAGGGTGGAGAGCATGAGGGCCTCACCACTGGCAGGTAGCCTTGGGAGACCCCCTAGAGCAAGGCGTGGGTGAGTCCAGCTCACCATTGTGGGCACCGCTAGCATGTGTGCCTCCAGGGTACGGTTGCCAGATGTCAGGCAAAAGGAGAACATGGTCCCCTTTTTACCTTCCTGTTCTTTTTATCCTCACATTCTCTGTCTGGCAGGCAGTTTAAAATACAGGATTTTGTCAGGCTTTTTACTATTGGGGTTGAAGTATCCTGGAATGCCATAGAATACTTATTTGTACAGGAAAGTGTTCCAGGGCCCCCTAAACACCAAAGAATATCACATCCATACTACATTTTCTCCCACATGTCCTCCAATGTCCTCCTTTTTGTACTTTCCTGGCCTCCTTTCAAGGCTTTGGGATCCAGTAGACCTACCCCAGGGCAATGTCCCACAGGATCCTTAGTCCTGCAGACAGTCAGGGCAGAGGTGTGTGCTGTAGACAGGCTGCATGCAGACGAGGCCAGCAGGGGCCAACTGTGTTTTCTGCTTCCCTCTAGCAGGTCGGCCAGCCACCCACCGTGCTGCACCACCTGCCTGACGCCTCAGCCCGAGGCCACCATGGCAGAGGAGGAGGGCCCCCCCAGATGCAAGGCGAGATCCTCGAGAGCCTGGAGGAGCTGGGGCAGCGGACTGAGGCGTCCACCCAGGCCTGGTGCCAGGACCAAGCCAGGCGGCAGGACTTGGCCCTCCACCTGCTGCAGCAGGTGGCAGCCGCAGACGACCGGGTGGTCGCAGGCCAGCGAGCGCCAGGCGCAGGCCTTTGAGCACCTCTGCAACCACCTGCCCACTGCAGTCGAGGCGATTGCCAGCAGCTTCCGCCAGCTGGTGGAACAGATGGCCCCTCCAGCAGCTGCAGGGGGTCCGCCACCTGGCCTTCCTTGGAGGTGATGCTGGATCCAGGGCGGCCGTGGGCAGGAGCAGGGAACACCACCACCCCTGGACCTCCCCACAGGCCCTGCCTAAGTTCTCCCCTGCCACCCAGACTCTGCCCCCCCATCTCCCTCTTCCAAGTTGCTGCCCCCCCGACCGCCCCCACATTGCCCCATCCCGTAACCCTCCCCAGCTCTTCCGTGCCCCAACCCCTGTTTTGTTAATAAATGTTTGAAACTTATTCTTGGTTGTGCATGGTTTTATTGGGGGTAGTTCACAGTGCAGGTGGATGGGTGGGGGCTGGTTGCAGGTAAATGGGGGAGAGGGTGGTGTGGGGCAGGGCAGGCCTGGCCCTCAGAGTTCCTCCAGGGCAAAGGTGTTCATCACTGCGTCCCGCACTGTCACAGCTCTCTGGGACGGCTGCTCCTGTGCGGGCACAGGTGTGGGTTCCTCGTAGTCTCCGGTGAGGAGTTGTGCCTCAGCTTCCCAGGCAGCTGCAATGGCTTCACCCCGCTGTTCACAGAAGTTGTGCAGGGCCACGCACACGCTGGTGACCTGTGGCATTGTCCTCTACGCAAGGTGGAGGTGTGTAAGGAGGCACCTCCAGCGTGCCTTGAGGCGGCCAAATGCCCGCTCGACCACTGGTGGCAGTGGCTCAGGTGGCGGTTGAAAATCTGCCGTTGGGGATTGAGGGGCCCTGCATACGGCTGCATGAGCCATGGGCGCAGGGGATAGGCCACATCTGCCACAAAGAGGATGGGCACCTCTACTCCCCCAACATTGATGTTATGAGGGGGGAAGAAGATGCCCGCCTCCATGTCCCAGTACAGGGCAGAGTTACAAAGGACCCTGGCATCATGGGCCCTCCCTGGCCATCCCACGTAACAGTTTTGGAAAAGACCCCGGTGCTCCAGAAGGGCCTGCAAGATGATAGAATGGTACCCCTTGTGGTTTCTGTACTCCGTGGCTCTGTGCTCCGGGGCTCGCACAGGGATGTGCGTCTTGTCCAGGATCCCCGCACAATTGGGAAAGCCCAGTGTTGCCATGCCGGGAATGGTGTCTTGCAGCTCCCCTTGGGTGACCAGGCTTCGCAGCAGAATCCGGTTGATGGCCCTGATGACCTCCAACAGAATGTTGCCAGTGGTGGACCTCCCAATGCCGAACAGGTGCGCCACAGACCTGTGCGACTCCGGAGTGGCCACCTTCTACAGGGCGATGGCCACTCTGTTGTCCACGGGGATGGCAGGCCTCATGGTGGTGTCCCTTCGGCGCAGCAGCGGGGCGTGTTCTGCGATCAGGAGGTTGAAGCTGGCCCTGCTCATGTGGAAGTTCCTCCGCCACTGGTTGTTCCCCCAGGTTCGCAGCACTACTCGTTCCCACCAGTCTGGGCTGGTCTCCCGGGCCCAGTCCTGGCGAGGCACAGGAGGGGGCAGGGGCAGTAGCTCTGCTCTGCAGCCCAGCTGGATGACAGCCTCAGGCACACTCTGGGCACCATCAGGGTCTGCAAGCAGAGTGTCCCACATCAGCAGGACACTCTGCAGGTGGGCAAAGGGTCTGTTCATTGCACAGTGCTGGCTGGGCAGCCAGGCAGTGTCCATGTCTGTTGCTTGCAGAGTCCTGCTAGCCAGAATGGACAGAGAAGTGAGGTCGGGGCCAGCTTTTCTAGAACTGGCTGGCAACATGGCTGCCGACATGCCCAGGGAGGTGGCCATGTTGCCACACCTCCCATGGTGCCCTTCCCCTAAAGCAAAATAGCAAGTCCACTGTTTGGACATGCTATTTTGATTCCTGCTTTTCCTTATTTCGATTTGGTTTTTGGTTATTTCGAATTAAGTCATTTTGAAATAAGAGCTTTATTTCAAAATGACTTGTTTCAAAATAACTTATTTCAAAACGACGCTCTACGCGTGGACATAGCCTTACAGAATGGGAGGAAAATAAATGTAGGGAAGTGTAAGTCATTGGATCGGGTCAGACTGTTAAAACAAATCAAGGCAGTAGTTTAGATCAGTGGTTCCAAACCTTTTTAAAGCAGGGGAACCCTTCAGCACTGCTGCTGGTGGGATCTGGCCCCTGCTGCCAGGATCCAGCTCCTGCTCGGGCCATGGTGCTGCCATGGGGATCTGTCCCCCCTCAGCTGGGGAGTGGTCCCTGACCCAAGTTTCCTTGACCCACTTCTTTCCCTCCCTATCCCACCCACTTACCTCATAGCCCCTTCCCCCTTACCCAGCCAGCTGGAGATACGTGACCGCAGTCAGCTCCCTCCCTGAGCATGCATCTGAAGCATGCTCAGGTTGGAGATTTTAAACTCCCCCAGCCTCAGCCTGGCACTGGGAGGAATGTGTCTGGGGCCAGATAGGGTCCACAGTGATGGCCGCTGCATGACCTAGGCAGCCCATGTGGTCCCAGCCGTGTCCACAGACCCCTTGCAGTAACTCTGTAGACTCCCCAGGGGTCCATGGACCACAGGTTGTGAACCATTGGCTTAGAGTCAAACACTGGGGGACAGCATATAGACAAAAAATTACCTGTTGTAATGAGAAAAAAAACCAAAGTCTTTATTTAGCACAACAGTGTCAAATTTGCATATGAATTCCAATTCTGCGGTTTCTCTTTGAAGCCTTGATTTGTTATTCCTTTGTTTGAGCACAGCTATTAGCAGATCATCAATGGAGTGATCAGGAAGATTGATGTGTTCACGTACAGGTTTTTTACTGTTGTGATTTTTGATGTCATGTTTGTGTCCATTTATTCTTTTGTGCAGACATTGTCCTGTTTGTCCCATATATAAGGCAGGGGGGGCATTTCTGCACATGATGGCATAAATCACATTGGTGGATGAGCAGGTGAATGAACCTTTGATGGAGTAGCCAGTTTGATTAGATCCTGTGATGGTATCTTTTGTGCAGATATCTGAGCAAAGTTGGTAACGTGGTTTGTTGCAGGGATATGTGCTTGCTTTAATGGTTCTGTTGTGGTCTGTAGCTGCTGGTGAGTATCTGTTTAAGGTTGGGGGGCTGTCCATAAGTGAGGAGAGGTCTGTCTCCCAAGGCTTGAGAGAGGGAGGGATCATCTTGCAGAACAGGCTATAGATCCTTGATGATTTGCTGTAGAGGTCTGACTTGGGGATTGTAGGGGATGACTAGTGGCATTCTGTTCTTTTCTTTCTTGGGCTTCTCCTGTAGTAGTTGACTTTGGGGTACCCACCTGGTTCTGTCAGTCTGTTTCTTTCCTTCCGCAAGTGAGTACTGTAATTTTAACAATTCTTGACAGAGATCCTGAAGGTGTCTGTCTCTGTCTGAGGGATCAGAGCAAATGTGGTTTTATCATAAGGCTTGGCTGTAGACAATGGATTGTGTGATGTGTCTTGGATGAAAGCTAGAGGGCTGTAGGTAACAATACCAAACAGTAGGTTTTAGATATAGGGTTATGTTTGTGTCCATCACTAATTTGCACTGTAGTATCCAGAAAGTGGATCTCCTGTGTGGAGTGTTCCAGGCTAAGTTTGATTGTGGAGTGGAAATTGTTGAAGTCTCTGTGGAAATCTTCAAGGGAATCCCTGTCGTGCGTCCAGGTGATGAAGATGTCATCAATGTAGCAGGTAGAGGGGAGGTGCTTTGGGATGAGACTTGAGGAAGTGTTGTTCTAAGTCAGCCATAAAAGTGGTGGCATATTGTGAGACCCTGAGGATACCCATAACAGTGACGCTGACTTGAAAGTATAAATGATCTTCAAATCTGAAATGGTTTTGGGTGAGTAAAAAGTCACAAAGTTCAGCCACGAGCTGTGCTGTGACATCAGCTGGGATGGTTCTTCTAATGGCTTGTAATCCGCCTTTGTGAGAGGATGCTGGTGTAAAGAGCTTCTACAGCTGTAGTGTCCAGAATATTCACCAATGGGTTGGATTTTTCTTGGTGTCTCAAAGATAGCTAAGAGTGTTAATTGCATGGAGAGAGTCCACATAGCCAGATAAACCTGCTGGAAGAGTGCCAGTGCTGGCACAGAAGAATAAATGTACACAAATCTGACATCAGGAATCACAACATTCAGCAACCAGTAGGTGAACACTTTATTCATACTGATCACTCCCTTGATGATCTGCTCATCTTTCTCTTTTTGCTGTTCTTCAGTGTTTTGAATCTGAATTAATGCACAGATTTGCTGTAATAGTTTTACCTGATCTTATGAATTACACTTCCCTGCATATATTTTCTTCTCATTCTATAAGTTCGCCCATCTTCAAAGCATCTGACAAAGTGGATTTTCTCCCATGAAAGCTCATGCAATAAATAAGGTTATTAGTCTTTAAAAGTTGCACAGAACTCCTTGTTTGTTTCATCATTTTAATTTTTTTATTATAGTTACATTTCAAAACAAAATTATTTTGAATGGGCAAATTGAAAATGAAACAAAGCCCATCCTTTGAAAAGTTTCACTTTTGACAAATTGGCATTTTCTGATTAAATAATGTTTAATTGGAACTTGTTCAATCAGGTCTAATAATTATACTTATTTTAGATGGGGAGTGCTTTTAGGTGTACGTACTAAAATGTTATGTAAGACTTAGTATTACCTTCAACTTTAATAAATGCATTTAAATGGATTGTTGCTGTTTCTTTATAGAAGAAAAGAAAGCAAACTTTGCTTCCTCAGATTTTGTAGTGCTTGCTTTCTGATACAGCAAAGCCATTTGACTAACCTCTGTGTGCTTGAGGTAGTCAATTCTGGAGCAATGAGATGAGCAAATAGTGTAGAAAATACTGAAGACTGAGAAGAACTGCTTTATGGTTAAAGTACTGGATTGAGCCGCTGAATGATTCAGTTTTTGGGTCTGCTGCAGACTTCCTTGTGACCTTGGATAAATTATTTAAATTTCTCTGGCCCATAGAGATTCAAGTGGAAGTTAGGGGAGCCTAAATATCTTTGTGGGTTTGGCATTTGTGCATTAATTTCTCACTTGTACAATGAGTATAATAATAACTTCCTTTTCTTCACCTCCTCCTTCCTGTATTTATTTATATTGCAGGGACTATCTCTTCCTATGTGTATTTAGGTTATGTGTCTGTCCATCCACTCCTACAGAGACTCCTAACTTCTAGCTCAGTGGGTCCCAACCAGTGTGCCAGGGCACACTGGTGTGCCGCGGCAACACCCAAAGTGTGCTGCGAGCATCCCCGAGAGCTGGAGTTAAAGTTCCTTCCCTGCTCAGCCCAGCCACGTGGGCTGTGCAGGGCTGGGAAAAGGCAGGGGTTAAAGTAAGCGGGAAGGCACTGGAACACAGTTCTGGGGCCCCCTATTTTTAGACAGGCAGCCTTCCGGCCCCCCTAAAAATAGAAGAAGGCACCAGAATGCAGTGTGCCAGGGGTCCCCCTAAAAATACCAGGAGCAGCACAAACGTAGTGTTCCGGTGGCTCCCCCTTAGGCCCAGCCAGCAGAGAGGGGCAGGAGGGGTGTGAATCTCCCCTTGCAGGGTGGAGCAGCTCCCAGTGGTTCAGCCAGCCTGCAAAGAACAGAGGCAAGGGCTTTGGGGGGAAGGGCTCCTGGGGGTTATGTGGAGCAGGTGTGTGTGCAAAGCAGAGGTGGGTGGGAGTGGATGTGTAGCTGGGGTTGTGGGGTGGCTGTGTGTGTGGGGGGGTGTAGCTGGGGGCTGGAGGCCTAATTCTGGTCCTTCAGTGATGGGAGAGTCCATCACAGGTAACAGGAGGCTGGGGAAGGGGAGGCCGGGACCCACTGGGGTAGGAGGGAGCAGCAGTGGGGTTAGGATTTGCTCTGGGTGGCAGGGAGCCACTGTGGAGATGGGGGAAGTGGGTGCTGCACCATGCTCCCCTGCCCTACCTTCCCACTCTGCCCCCCCCCCACAAAGCCACTCTTGTTCTCCCTTCCTCTCTCCTCTCTTGCCACCCTTGTGCTGTTCCCCACATGGCTGCCCTTGTCCTCTTTTGCCACCCCTGCCCTGCTCTGTTCCCCACACTCACTCCTGCCACTGCATACAACTCCTGACATCCTGTGTTTTGCCACCCCTGCTCTGCTACCCCTACTACCCCACATAGCAGCATTTCCAAAACACTGTGCCACGGTTCATGAATATTCTAAGTAATATAAGTTAATTTGAATATTCATGAGTTGTTTAATGGTGGTGTGCCTTGAAAAATTTGAAGGTATCAAGGTGTGCCACAGCAGAGAAAAGGTTGCGAAGCACTGTTCTAGCTGACAAGTTCCAAAGGGCTAGCCATGTTAGTCTAGTTCAGCAAAACAAACAAGGAGTCCTATGGCACTTTTACAGACTAACAAATTTATTTATGAGATAAAGAAATTTGTTAGCCTTTAAAAGTGTCACTAGATTCCTTTTTTCTTAACCACTGGCTGTGTTCCTGAAGTCCTCAAATAATGTTTAAAAGACTTCAGGTGACAAACAATCTACTGTTTATTGCAGTTTAAACCTGCATGGGATTCATGCCCTGCATCGGAAAGGCAGGTGAACTCCCCCTCCCCCAAAATCTCTGCAGATCTCATGTGGAGGAAAATTCCTTCCCAACCTCAAATACAGTGATGATTTGAACCCTGAGCATGTCAGCGAGACCAACCTGCCAAACAACTGGGAAAGAGTTCTCTGTAGTAACTCAGAGCAGGGGTGTCGCTACCCCGGGGAATGACCCGGGGCATGGACCCAGGCCTCGCCCCCAGCCTACAGGCCACGC
Source organism: Podocnemis expansa (assembly GCA_007922195.1). Lineage (NCBI taxonomy): Eukaryota > Metazoa > Chordata > Testudines > Podocnemididae > Podocnemis > Podocnemis expansa. Next base: position 2,460,825 of record ML682116.1, on the reverse strand, counting down.
CCCCGGCCAGGGACAGGGTGGGTAGCGGCAGCCGCGGCCACAGGGTCACCCAGCCTTTGAAGGGGCCGGAAGCAGCCACTGCTGCTGTGGGCGACTGGGCCCCGGATCCTGGGCCTGGGACAGGGACAGGAGTGGCAGCTGCGGCTGTAGGTGGCTGGGCCCTGGGTCCCTGGCCCAGTCCAGCTAGAGAGCAGGAGAGGTGGGGCCCCGCCAGGACCGAGGGCACTGGTGCCAGCTTTTGGGGCACGGGCCCCATGCGCCAGGCACCAGCGATGCCCATGACTCAGAGCCCCCCCTCCCCACCTATATGTTGTCTAATTTGTGCTCCAAGTCTCTCTACAACCTCCCCCATTGTACAATAACATGCCCCTAAAAAGGTCAGGTTTGTTCCGCAATTCCTCAGCTTTAGAATTTCCTGAAGAATACACCTTTCATTGCAGAATTGTGTTGCAGAATCTAACACTCACACACACACCATTCCACCAAACCTGAACCAGGAATGGTACTCTGAGTGGCTGATTGTATGGGTGTGTCTAGAGACATACACAGATTATATAAATTTTAGATGACTACAGTAATACTGCTTGCTAACTGGTGTCACAATCTGTGACTTGTTTAGGTCACAAAATGCAGAGTTCCATTTAAGTGCACAGACCACTTTATTGGCTCCAGATACCTAGCAAATTGCTGATTTGTCTAGATGGGTAATAGTATAACTCCATTCACTTACTTTTTATTAACTGCTGTATTGACTGGAATTCACGACTTCCTTCATTTTTAATGTCTGATTTTTAGAACAGCAAATGAGCGACACAGCCATTTTAGGATCATGGCTGATTTAGACTCACTCTTCGTTCTCTTAATCACTCCCCTGTCTAATATTTATGCTACCGTAATATACTTCTAATGCCTCTTTTAGTCCTCATATTCCTTTAACCCCATCATTTCTTGACTTTGATCTTTTGACCCTATATTCTTTCCTTCAAACTCAAGGCATTTGGATATTCTATGCTTTAGGAATTCTGTGTCATAATATTGATATGCACACATAATTCACTGTACTGCTGTGAAGATGGTAAACAAGAAAAAAATGACACACATGCATAGATCCCAGTCCCACTTTCTTTAGAACAGAGCTCAATGTGTTTCATGTGAGAGTCCTATGTGTGCATAATTTAGAGTACTGCAATTTGTTGCACATCTAAGCTCACTGTGTAGACCAGTGATTCCCAAAATTTTCTTTGCTGTGGCACACCTTGCTACCTTTAATTAATTTGAGGCACTCCATGCTATAGTTTCCAACTTAACTCATGAATATTCATGAACCAACGAGCCAATCCAGAGCTCTGAGTAGTTTTTCAAAAAAATTGCTGGCACACCTGCTCAGACCTGATGGCACACCTGCATGCCATGTCACACTGGTTGGGAAACACTGATGTAGTCTACCACTGTTATGCTCTTTTGATTCTTTGGATGTACTGGTGGAATGGTGGTTGTAGGAGATGTTGGCCCTCCTTTACTAGCAAACCTATATGAAACCATGTTGATGTAATATTAACTGTGCACATTATATTGGAAAGTAGAAAACACTGTACATGACAGCAAGTTAAGTGGCATTATTCTGCTTCCTATAAATATGCCCAGTTGTGAGAGCAAAAACTGTAATACTATCCTAGGGAAAGAGAAGAGCTCTCCCCATTACTAGGGTAGCTGCTGTTGCAGTAATGGGAAATTAAACAGGAAAAATTGTATATGTTGTCAATGACAATCTAGTTTTATTGACTTACAGTGTTCAAAGTGAGGACATGATGTCAAGCTTCCCATAAGAAGTCTCACTGCAGTAGTTGCACACTGACTTGATTTTATGGTGAAAAAGAACATTTTAATAGCCACATGGGTTCCTGGGACAATCTATATTTACATAGAGTGATCACAAGATATGATTAAATGCTCACATACCATGATGATACAAGCTATACAAGTAACCTGATAAATAGACAGATGAGCAATGGTAAGGATACGAATGGATCCCAGTGGATCCCAGAATTGGGTTAATTTAAATTTGTGAGTTTGAATCTTTGGTAGAAAGCAAGAAAAAAGAAGAGGAAAAATGTGTGCATGTTATTTGTTTTGTTCATCCCAAATCTACCCTGTGTGGCTTGTATTGTGCTTTTCTACTGGCTCTTCCACATGGATATAAAGCTTTCTGAGCTACTTTTTTCTGCTAACTGCCCTTTTGTAGCTCCCTATCAGGTGGTAAGCTGGACTTCTTTTGTTGAGGCCAGGGTGCAGCCCACCTCCCCAGGTGAAAAGAATGAGTTCAGGAGTGTCATGTGATGGGAACATGTGATTCAGAAACAGGCCTACTGAGAGAGATAAAGGGTAGGCTGAAGGTGGAAACTCTCTGATTTCTAGGTAGAGATGGTAAAAAACCAGAAGAGTATTTTGTATATTAGCCCTCTTGATACCAGTGAGTTAGAAAGCATGAATAATTTAAGCCTGTACTGAGCAGGAACCAGCTAAGAGGATGGGGAAGAAATCTTTAGTGGGGTATGGGCTTAACTAAGAACCCTGCACTAAAGTTTAGGAACACACTAAGAAATCTGGGGTAAAGCTGTGGTGTTTTCAACTTTGCATTCAAAGTGGTGAGTTACTGGGGGAAAACAAATAGAGTGTGAATTCTGATAGACTAAGAAAGAAGGGGACTTGGAGGCAGTAGTAGGGCTGCAGGTAAACCTTGCTCCTTTTTGTCTTTGCATTACTCTGTCTCTCTTTATTTGAAGCAGTCGGTTCCCTTTCAAAATGTTAATCAGGCTCTCTGACTAGATACTGTAGTCAGAACTGTACAAAACAGTTGCATTAAATCACAATATTTAAAGCAGCTTATGCTTACCTGGTCTCGGTTTCATGCAAAGCTCAAAGATTGGTCTCGGCAATGAGCTTGAGCTGTGTATTGGGTTTTCAGCTAATTTTATACCACCCTTTGCTATGCTTAGTGATTAACTCTTCTCATTCCCCCTTCTCCAGGAGTTTTGCATAGAGGAAGCTGGGCCATGGTGTGGGCTTTCTGTAGGTTTTGGTTGGCTCATTCTCTTACTTTCTTCTTGTTACATTTTTAAATGAAATGTGAATATAGTGCATTCATAGAATTATAGGGTTAGAAGAGACCTCTTGAGGTCATCTAGTCCAACTCCCTGCCAAAAAAGCAGGACCACTCTCACTAAATTATCCCAGGCAGGGTTTTGTCTAACTGAGCCTTAAATATTTCCAAAAATAGAGCTTCCACCGCTTCCCTAGATAGCCCATTCCGATGCTTCACCACTCTCTTTGCATGTTACTCACTGAGAATGAATTAATAGTCTGATTAAGATTCTGGCTTGCTGGCTGAGAAGCCCCCTTTCTCAGAAACCACAGGAAAAGGTGACCAAATTTCTAAATGCCTAACCTCCTTTGTGTGTGTGTGTGTGTGTGTCTGTCTGTCTGTCTTTGGTGTATGCACTTGATGTGAAAGCTTATCTATTAGAGGACTGAGCCTGTATTTTACTGTATCACAATTCCATAGGAAGAGGTGCTCCATTTTTCCAATATTGTGCAATGGAAAATACTGCTACTAACAACAACAATTAATGTATGATTCTATTTAAAATATAGAGCCTTCACTGAGCATTAAGCATGCAGGACAGCAAATCTCTAGAAAGCTAGTATTTTGTCATAAAAGGAATCTTTATAATTTTCTTCCCAAATCATTTAATTCCTGGATGCAGCTACCACATGTGCAAGCATGCTCCCTCCTCTTTTCCTGCAATGCCTCCAGTAAAGTGCCTCCCTAGTAGCCAAAATATGATAAATTTTGGCTGGGGTCAAATGCTCTGTCTACAGTAATTTGTATAAAAGAAATCATTAAGCCACTCAGACTGAAGAGGTATGTTCTCTTTCCTGTACAGACACTCACTGATCCCAGTCAATTTCCTTAGCCAGCTCTTTTGTCCAATCTTTTCATTTTGGTTGTTTTTCTTAGCATCTTTTTTTTAGTCAAAATTGTATATTTCTTAGAAATTAAATCTTTTGCTCTTGCTTGTTTCTGGGTCAACTCTTCAAATGTGGTTAAATGTGTAGAGAATCACATCTTATCCAGATTTCATAATAAGATATGTGATTTATAAATCTTGAAAGTATAGGAACTTTTTTATTTCTTGCATTATTACAGACTACTTGGTATGATTTCAAACTAGGACCCAGCAGAGGTTAGTTATTCAGTTTGAGTAAACTCTGCTCTTAACCACAGCCAATAATCCACTGATTATTAATGAAACTAGTGAAGGAAGAGGGCATCAGTCATAAGATTTTATAAGAATTTTCCAAAGATGCTAAATCAGTGGTTTCTAACCTTCCTATGAGGTCTTTCAAAGTGGGCCCCCACTTGCTGCCTGCCAACTGCAGAAGGGAGTCACTGCATAGGGATGCTGGTAAACTGTGTTGCCACAAGAGCTAGAGGATCTGTGAAAGCTTTGCACTGTGGTGCTTCCTTCCTCCTGGCTGTTACAGGGAGCACAGCAAAGTGCTTCTTTTGGGTTCACAGGTGCTGGGTCCTTGCTAGAGCCAGAGAGGGGAGACTGAACTTTTGTCCTCCCTGAGTGCAGAAGGAAGCCGCTGCCCAGGGACTCAGTTGAAGTGCAAAGTGCTACTGGACATGTGCACTTTCCCAGTTGCGGCTAGGAGATCAGCAAAGAGGAGGCAGCCTCCCTGCAAAATTCCTTCCATCAGAATATGGGGGGGGACACAGCAGGGGGCACAGCCAGGCTCCACCATGCTTGAGGAGGTGCAGGACTCTAAAAGTCAGTGCCTTCTGGTTTGTCCTGCACTTAGCAGGCCACCCACCATGAATTAGCTGCCCGGCCAGTGTGTAGTGACAGTCACTCATCTATACTAGTGCTTTGTCTGTGAGTATGTGTTGTGTTGTGAGTAATTTGTAGGTGTAAATTATTGCATGTAAAAATGAGCTCAGTAGTATCAAGATATTTGCTTGAGATACCTGCAGTGATTTGTAGTGTTTGACTGGGCTACTGTGAACCCACCAGCTCACATCTTTTAATTATGATGAATAACATACCTTCATGTTTTAATATTGTGGGCTGTGAACAGCTTGGCCAATGTTGCACCTCCCTAATGCTTTTGGAGGTCTTCAAGGTGGGAGGATGGAGGCCAGGCATTCTCTTTTTGTTGCTAAGACCTAAAAAATGCCCCAGTAGTGAGGTCTCCCAAACAACTTCAGAGGCTTCACAGTCTCTTTGTCTCTTGATGGTGGCTGACTTTCCCATCATTTATGGCTTTTTTTCAAGACCTATCAGGAGGTAGGTTAAAAGGTGGGAGGGATTTATGTTGTGGAGATGAAATTGGCTGAGTGTGTTTAACTCAGCTAATCGCTCAATAAGTAAGGATGTAATCATCTGTTGAAATCTGAACCAGGTAAATGTTGTGGATGGAGAGGAATTAATTAGGCTGGCAGAAGTGATAGGAATCATGGGATTAAATTAAGAACTGGAAGATGTATGATGAATATAATGACAGTCTTTTTAACAATGAGAGGTCTCAAAATTTAGAGGATGTTGTTTTGGATTCTTAAGTCCAGAGTGGACAAAGCACTAGCTTAAAGATGTTGAGTAGGAAAGAATCCTATATGGTCCTTCATGGGTAGCCTAATCTTCTACATTTCCATCCCTGGAAAACCAACTATTAACATCAACACTTTTTACACAACTCTATTAACCCTCTTTTATGTAGTGGTAAGATTAAAACAGAGGATAAGTGACTTGAACATGGTTGTATAACAAATCAGTGGCATAAACAAAGGTCCTAAAAATCAGAATCTTTACTCTCCTGTTCTAACCAATAGATAATACAATTTCTTTCCTTACAAATAAATGGCTATTTTTATTTAAAGTGGGGATTGCACATCCACCATACAATCCACCTGCATGAATACTCATAAGCTTGTTCAAGGATACCTAGATGAGTATTTACATCAGACTGCATGTTCACTAAATCATTTTGAATGCACAAATCCACGGGTATTCACAGGTGCAGCCTCACCTTTCTTTAAAATGGCCATCAATATTGTTAGTACGTATTATGGCAAAATACATTTCTGTTCTGGAAACTACATGAAAATGAAGGCACCAAACAATACCAGATTTTGATCAACACAGCATTGCACTTGGTGTTTATAGAGATGAAGTGTTTGTTTTACTCTTGTGGGTTTCTTTTGTAGCACACTGAAGTCATTTCATATGCTTCTGTATTCTTTTGGTATAAATTGGTGTTTCCAGTCACATATATTTTACAAGGATTTTGTGCTTATTTTGCATAACACAGCATGTTGCAAAAACAGTATCTTAAGGATCTTTAGGGTACTATTTTGTGGAAATAAAGATTTCTGGTTACTGTTTGAAAACCAGATCAACTTAATACAAATGGAGTCAAAACTGATGCACATGTTGACTGGATTGAAAAGTAATTTTGGGAGACTATTGTTTAAGAATTTTGATATGGACACAAATTTATTAAAATAACTAAAACTAAGCCCTAGTTAGGGCTCAGTCCTTTACCATGAAAGTCAATGGGCACATCTACATTGCGCAGCATTTTCGGAAAAAACTTTTTTTGGGATAAGTATTTCAAAATAATTATCTCAAAAAAGCTTTTTTTCAAAAATGTTATTTTGGGACAACAGTCCATTGTCCCAAATACTGTGGCTTTTTTTATTTCGAAAAAGAAAATCTACGCTAGACTTTCCTTTTTGAAAAAAAGCAAGTCAATGGATGAGATAGGGAGGATTTTTTGAAAAAAAGCCTTTTCCATGTGCTGCGATGGCTTTATTTATTTATTTATTTATTTTGAAAAAACTAGCTCAAAAAAGGTTTTTTATTTAAAAAAAGCTAGTGGGTTTAGCTTTTTCAAAAAAGCGCTCTGGTATCTCAAAATACCAGAGTGCTTTTTTGGGATCGTTAAACCTTGTTTAATATTGAAGACAGCCTTTTTCAAGCTAGCTTTTTTGGAAAAAAGCAATCACGGGACACGGAAAAGGCTTTTTTTTTTTTTTTTTTTTTTTAAAAATCCTCCCTATCTCATCCATTGACTTGTTTTTTTTTTAAAAATAAAGTCCAGCGTAGACTTCCTTTTCAAAAAAAAAAAAGCCACAGTATTACGGGACAACGAGCCGCCCCTGGACACTTGTCCTGAAATAGCATTTTTTTTGAAAAAAAAAAAAAAGATTTTTTGAGATAATTATTTCAAAACACTTATCCCAAAAAAAATTTTTTTTGAAAATGCTGAGTAATGTAGACATAGCCAATGAGAGTTTTCCTGTTGATCTCAAGAGTTGCAAGCTCAGGTCCTTGGCTTAGATCATTGTTCTTGACCATATCAAATTTTGGGTCTGATCCTGTTCCTGCTGAGGTGGATGGCAATCTTCTAAATTCCTATAAGTGGGAACAGGATCAGGCACCCTGCTTTTTAAAAATACGTTAACAAATACAAGGAGGAATAGCTGAATCTTACAAAAGATTTTTGTGTGGTTTCAAGAAGACCCTCAAAGGCATTTGCCATTTTGTGTTTCTAAGGAGCCTGGTACTAGTGACTGTAAAAGTGAAATTGACAGCCCAGCAACATTGACTAGTTTGCAAGAACAAGAGCAAGCAACAAAATATACAACTGGGATGACACCACTTTTGCTTTTATCAGATTTTAACTTGTGTCTCTTAAAGTATTTTGTTTGGAAAGATTTTCCTGAAGGAGCAATAGGAAAACAGTGATCAATAGTTGCAATTATGACTTCCTAAATTAGTGCATGTGTTCTTTTGCTGTTGTTAAACATTCAGCAGAAAAGCTGTTTTTTCACTTTTTTGTGTTGAAGTTCCAAAGGGCTAGACATTTTAGCCTTGTTCAGCAAAACAAAGGAGGAGTCCTGTGGCACTTGTAAAGGCTAACAAATTTATTTATTGCATGAGTTTTCATGGGACAAAGTCCTTATTCATCAGATGCTTTTGAAGATGGGGGAACTTACAGATTGGGAGGAAAATACACACAGAGGAATATAAGTCACAGGATCAGGTGACACTAACAGCAAATCAAAGCCATTAAGATTCAAATGCTGGGGAATCACATAGAGGAAGATGAGGTCAAATCACCTGTTTTCATAGAAAAATCACTCAGTTGATGATTTGTTAATAACTGCTCAAACAATTGACTAACACATCAAGGCTTTAATAAGAAACTGCTGAATTAGAATTCATTTGCAAATTTGACTGTCTTTTCAGGACTAAATAAGGACTTTGGATTTTTTTTTCTCATTACAACAGGTGATTTGACCTCATCTTCTTCTATATGCTGTTCCTCAGTGTTTGAATCTTAACTGCTTTGACTTGCTGTTACAGTGTGACTTGATCCTGTGACTTACAGAATGGGAAAAAATGCAAGGAAGTGTAAGATCCCCCATTTTCAAAGCATCGGACAAAGTGGGGTTTTCTCCCACCAAAGCTCAAGCAATAAATAAATTTTTTAGTCTTTAAAAGTGCCACAGGACTTCCATTGTGGAGGGCAACAAAAATGATTAGGGGGTTGAGGCACATGACTTGTGAGGAGAGACAAGGAACTAGGCTTAATTAGTCTGCAGAGGAGAAGACTGAGGGGGGGTTTGATAGCAACTTCCAACCATTTGAGGAGGTGCGCCAAAGAAAATGGAGCTAGGCTGTCCTCAGTAGTAACAGAGGACAGAAAACAAGGAGCAATGGTTTCAAGCTGCAGCTGTGGTGGACAAGGTTGGATATTGGGAAAAACTTTCTCAGTAAGAGGGAAGTGAAGCATTGGAATGGGTTACCTAGGGAGGTGGTGGAATCTCCATCTTTGGAAACATTTAAGGCTTGGTTAGGCAAAACCCGGCTGGGATGAGTTAGTAGGAGTGGTCCTGCTTTTAGCAGGAGGTTGGACTAGATGAACTCTCTTGAGATCCCTTCCAGCCTTATGATTCTATGACTCCTTGTTTGTTTCGTACTGAAGTGTTTCTGCTTCACAGAATTGCTACTTTGTAATATTTAACATAATACAGTAGACACAGTATGGAAAGCATCTTGGGAATTTGCAGCTCTGCTTATTATCTTTGATAGATTAGCATCTATTCCCAAAAGGGTGAAGTACGAGGAGCCTACATCTTAAGCAAGAACAAATACTTTTGCAGACGATTTGTTAACATCTGTAAAATTGCATGCTAAGTAAACATATTAAATTCATTTAAATAAATCTTTCATTATGAATCAATATTTTGATATCTGGAAATGATGGTGTGGAACACAGCTGTTGATATAGACATGCTACCAAGAAAAACAACTCCAAAGACCAACTACAAAGATTAAAAACAAGTAACCTAATTTAAAAAAATTGCACACATTTTATAGATGAGAGGCTTAGAAACATGAAGAGAATGATGTTGTTCTTCAGTGTTTATTGCAGTACTAAGTGTGTTTAGCAGCTCTAACAACAGGTTTTGCTGTCAGACCCTCTATAGAAGAAAAGTTTGGGATGTTAGCTCCTGTGATAGTGGATACAAACTTGAGTGAAATGGTGCCTTTGGCCTTTGAAGAATGTGGCTGAGTTCAGATGAAGATTTCGGTCTTATACTTCCGCAAAGAAACATTGTTCTGGTATAATTCACTGTAAAGAGGTTGAGTATAGAAAAAGGAATGAGAAAGTGTAGGCTTGTGCTTCTCCATTAGCTGCCAAGTTTGGCAAGGACAATTTTATGAGAGCAAGGCTTTCCCATATTTCCCCTGTGACTCCTGCACTGTGTATTAGTACAGTGAGACGAGCAGGTTGAGACAGTCGAAGAGCAGCTTCCAAGAAATGATAACTTCTTTAATCACATCAGTGGCATTGGAAGCCACAGTTGGGCCTGAGCTGCAAAATTTGATTCAAATTTCAAAGTCCTCTGGAGTTGGGGAGGAGTAGATCCAGGCCTTTTTCACACATTATAGAGTGAGACACAAGCTTGGAAACTTAGATCAGGATTTGGATACTTTTGTTGGTTTTTGGATAGGGTGTTTTGGTTAAGGCCCAGTTGTCTATTTAAACCTTAGTTGTTAGGCCTTGCTTTCATGTGACTTGGAATCATGCACAAGAACAGTAAAAGCAGCTTCAAATATGGTTTAGATTAGGATGTGAACTCTTTGCAAATGCAGCATTCACGTTTTGGTGGTACTAGATAATAAAACTGGTTGGCTTTTTTCCAGAGAGGGGACACCAAATATTTTGTTGTTGAATCATGCTGATTTCTGAGAATCAAAGCATTTTATGGCAATATAACATTTTCAACAAAGTAATTTGTTGGGAAAATTTCTCAAGTCTAATGGAATTTCTGGGTGGATGGGGGAGAGAGAGAGGGAGACCCACTTTCCAAGTCCCAGAATAGCTGATAGCCTAGTGGTTAGGGTATTCACCTGGGATTCAGAACAGAAAGTTGAGTAGCCCAGGTATCTGTTATCTTGGGTGAGTGCCTTAACTGCTGGCTTATTGAGGGAGTTCTCTGTCTCTGGTCAAATGAGTATTTATTTGTATAAAGTGGAGAGGAAGGAGAGAAGCTGAGTGAGAGAGAGTGATTCAGACTAGGGACTTGAACCTGGATCTCTCACATCTCAAGTGAGTGACTTAATCACTCAGATATTTTCCTGAATAATCTGGAAAGGTCGCAGTTTCATTTTGATGCAGAACAGAGCCAAATTTTGAAACCTTTACACTTTTTGCAAAAAGGAATTCTTGTTTTCCAGCCACTCATGGTAGATCTGTCTCTTAGCTGTCCTGAGCTGCTCTTGCAGCACCCAGACAACCTACTCTTGACATTTCTTTTTTCCTTTCTGCATGCTTCTTGTATGACCAAATCTCAGAAATTTATTGCAAGCTTTATTGGTGGGGTCTTTTCTTTGTCCCCCAGATCCTAGAATCCAAAAATTTTGTTACAGTATCAGGTTTCTTTTTTTTTCTTTTAATATAATAAAGCATTGGTTCTGGAAAAAAAATTTAAAATATGACCAAAGTCACCCTAAAGTTTCAAAATGAGACTGCAAGTAAAAAGAACCATGTATATGTACATTTCCCATGATTTTTAACTTGGTCTCCTGATGCTTAAATGTCTGGGGTTGGCAGTGCTGGTGACCTATTTTTCCCCCAGGAAAGACGAGTGCCCATCACCTCTTTAGTAGTTCTTTGCAGTTCTTTGCTCCAAAGAAAGCCATTCTTCAATCTGCAAAGTTGAACTGAATACCTTTCACAGAAGAAATATTCTTAATGTTGCTGGGAAATAAGGAGGAGCTTTTAGTGTATGTTCTCAGGCAAAAGGAAGGATGAATCCAAACTTGGGGGACCATCTGCACAGGGCACAGAAGATAAATCAATCAACCAAAAAAACAAACCATATCATTCCTCAGAACCACCAAAATACAGTGTCAGATCACTCATCTGAGAATAATGTGTTGGTCTGATGCAGAGAGTCCTCTCTCTCAGTAGTGGTTGACTCTAAGGGTATGTCTACACTGGCAAGTTAGTTCAGACGAAGGAGGCTTAGTCCAGACTAATAAAACCCATGGCCACACTAGGCTTTCCCGAGTTCAAACTAAGTCCAGCCAAGACCTGGACTAAGGCTTAGTTCAGACTTAAGAAGTTTAAACTAAGCTGGTTAGTTTGAACTAACCGCACGTTCTAATTTGAACTAAGCATTAGTTTGAACTAGAATGCAAAGTTAGTTTGAACTTAGAAGCATGAGGTTAGTTCAAACTAAGCTCAGACTTCCTAGTTTGGATTGACAAGGCCAGACTAATTTGGGCAGATGTAGACATACATGTGAATTTGAATTGATTGTCATCAATTTGAATTCAAATAAGTGCATGGACATGCCTGCTTTCCTCAATTCGAACTGAGGCACTCCTCAGTTCGAATTGAGGAAAGCAGAGTTCGAATTGGTCAAACTGGCTTTTCCAGTGAAGTCAGGGTCAATTCGAAGTGTAATTCGAATTGACACAGTGTGGTCATGTCAATTCGAATGTGCTGTTAGTTTGAATTAGCCACAGCTTCATTTTTCCCTATACAATAGCTCCCCCTACTGAATTCAAACTAGCAAGTCCTGTTCATGGACATGCCAATTCGAATTGGATTTTCTAGTGTGGCCATGTCAATTTGAATTGAAATGCTCAGTGTAGACATAGCCTAAGTTTATAACAGCTTGATGCTTAATCACTTCAATTCAAGTGAGAGGCCTGTTTTTGGTATCAAAGCATCTTTATTCCATCTTTTTTGGATAGAATGGTTAATTTTTTTCTAGGTATGGTGACTAACTGGCTAAAAATCCTTGATCACATGTTTACTGAAGGCAAAATTTATAGTTGCCATTCTGGAAAGAAAAAGATTCAAATAAGCTGAGACTGAAAGGGCCAGTGGAAAGTTGTGTGCGCACATTCCTGTGATGTTTAGGTTACTGTTAATGTTAGTTTATAATCAGAGCCACAAAACAGACACCCTAGGCCACGTGAAATAATTAGATTTCACATTACTTTGGTTACTAACTGAATTCTCCTTATTTTTCTTTGTAATTCCCCAGATTCTCTTCCTTCCTTCCACTGAGGTGACAAGGGTGAAAAACTCTGTCTTTTGGTCCCAGTGCTTATACATGGTGGTGGCCCTATTCAGTATTTGCTTGCTTGCTTCCTCTCCATTGTACTGCCTCTGAGTTCTGTTCTGGGACTCTGTCTTTTCTTTAGTTGCCCAGCAGTCACTTCTTGCTGTCTTGACTGGCTAGCTGAATTTCTTCAACCTTTAGCTTCCTACTTGCTAGATGCTGCTCTCCCCAAACAATGCCAGGCTGGAAGGAGGACAGTGTAGATGTATGCACATTTTCACTTCCCCTGCTGGTTGTTCGCCAGTGTCCACTCTCATTTCCTCTTACTCCTGACAGTGGACAAGCTAGAGAAGAGACTGGTGAGGACTGGAAAAGGAAGGAGTTGATGGGTGGACAAAGGGGAGCTGGATGAGAGGCAGAGTAGGACAAGAGGGATGGGAATCACAAGAGGGATGAGGGGAGGCATGGACAAAACAAGATGAAGGAAGTGCAGGAGCAGCATTTCTAATGCAGGCTCTGAGATCTGGAAGGGGGCAAGAATGTCAGCTGGGTGGCTCAGAACAGCCTGGAGAGTAGAAGCTAGTGAGGTGAATATAGATGTGGAGCTCAGAAACCCAAAGGAAATGGAATGAGAGGGAAGGAAATAAAGGGAAGAATTCAGCATTGATGAGGGAGGCAAATACCTTTTGAGGAGGCTCTTGAATATAGCAAAAGTGAGGTAGCAGGCCTGCCCCCAAAAGGTGTGATTGTTATATAAAAAAATATGACTATTGGTTAACGCAGTGAGACACACACGCAGATCAGCAAGGAACCTACAGACTAAAAGAAAAACAGGAAAGGCAGCTTGTGTAGCAGGCACCCTGTCCACAACAGCAGCCCTGTGGAAAGGAGGAAAGACGACAAGAGAAACTCTTCTTAGCATGGTGTTTCTGGAATAGAAAGGCAGCTGCTTGGTATGTGGGAGTCAAGAAAATTGGGATGACGTGGGGCACTTAAGGAATGTCAATGACAGTTTAGAATAAGAATAGTCTCTTTGGGTATTGGCCTGTGGGTGCTGTGCAGGGCTCTGAGATCTGAACCTGAGACCTGCAGTTCTTGGTCCTTCTGGTTAACTAAAAGTCACTCAGCCAGGTAAACGTTGGCCTTGGTCCTACAAAAATGTTTAGGATCATGCTAGCTTGAGATAGCAAGATAAGATTATGTGCATCTAATAACTAATTCACTGCACGACTGGAGGGAGGGAGCGGTACATACCGGGAAGAGGAAGATTAATAATTGGGATAGGGTGTGACAATACTCAGTATTCCCAGATATTGTTGTTTTATTAAGAAACAAGTGTAGCCCAGATAATGGGAGGTCAGTTTTAGAGCTGTTTCCTGTTTCTTCCCAGGAGTCTTTTAGAGGAGCTGATACCTCAATTCCATAGGGACAGCATGGGAAGTAAAATGTTTAGCCCAAATGCATCAGGTGTATGTCAGGGCAAGTGATCCCTACAGGTTGTGTGGTCCAGGATGAGGAGTAGATGAGGTGTATTGTGGAGAGGGGAAAGATAGGGAATTGACTTGCATGATTTCTCTCCCTGATGGGCTGCTCTGCAATCTGTTCTTCTGGAATGGGACCAGAATTGTCTTCTGTAACAGGTTAACTTTTTTTCTGAACGTTGCCTGTTGTGTAGTCACTATTCACATCTTACTTGACATAGGAAGCCACAGTTGTTGTCATCTGGTTTAGAGGGTGTGATAAGTCTGTGTGGATTTATTTTATTTCGAGCTACACTTCTGTTGTATTCAGGTTCTTGTTTTGTCTCCATCATCATGGTACCCAGAGTGCATTCCAGAGCAATGTTAGTAACATCAGTTGTGGGGGATTCTGTCTTTCATCCTTACTCTCGTCAGGGTGGGGTGTGTGTGTGTGTGTGTATTGTTCATTTTTTAAAAATGTGTATCTGCAGTTCTTTCTATTATTAAAGGTTAGGTCAAAATATTTCTTGTACTTGGAAGAGAACATAAAGGAACAGTGCCAATAAAATTTAGCTCAAAGTAATTTAAAAATTTAAGGATTTTACTAAATTGAAGGATAAAAATAATGTTTCCAAATTCATTTCCAATAGAAATTGCATTTTAGATGAATAAACATTCCCTCGCAGTCTTTGCATCCAAAAAGTGCATCATTTTATTTGTGTATGAAAAGGATTTTGCCTAGAAAACTGAAAGTGAAATGGATTCATCTACGTTCACTAAGCTAAGGGAACTTCAACAAAGGAAAAAGTATGAATGGTGAAAAGTAAATTAGAGTTCTAAAATGTGTTCAGTTTAAATAATGAGGTATTTTTTAGCAATGTGCATAGTGATAGAAAGTATGTGTTTTAAAAAATTACTTTTAACCAGACACTATTCTTTTAATAACAACCAGGATGTTAGATGCAGTGTTGAACATTATCTGCAGAAAAATGATGCCAAAGTTGAAGCCAACAATGAGATGTTTGAGAAACGGAGTATGGAAAAGGAACAGAAACTGGAAAATGTCCATACTAGAAGAGACAAGATAATTAATATAAAGACTTTAATAGAACTAAAGAGGGGATAATTTGAAAGACATATTTCATATCAGGAGATGAATTTGTTGGAGGCATCAGCTTCTTATGGCACACTAGGAGGAGAGAATAGTTGAAAGTAGCAAGAGTTTTAGTAAGACCAAATATGGGTTTTAAAAGGGAGATCTGTGGCCCAAGAAGGAAGATTATTAACCCAGTATTAATTGCCATGCTCAGTTTACTTATAGAAACACCAGGCTGAAAGTAGTTAAGGTGGTTGTATAGGAAGACACATAATTTTCTCCAGAACTTTGCTGGAAAAAAAGAAAGGATAGAAGGCAAGCTGAAATTTGGGGGAGATAGCTGGAGTTGTTTTAGAATGGGTGTCATAGTCATAGCTCTGGATATTTCAGAGAAAGAATACCAGTGAGAAAGTGGCAAAAGGAGACACAACCACGTTTAGGGCAGCAGGAAGTGACAATTGCAAAGAAGTCTAATATGATGTGTTCTTTTTTTTTTTTTATAAAAAACTTAGCATTAAGGCGCCTCTAGTACTAGGCCCAATCCAGTGTATTCTCATAAAGTGTAATTTTAGCCATTTATGTCCCAGTGAAGTCATTAGTCATTGTCACTGACCTTATTGGGGCCTGGTTTACATACAGATTTTCTGCTGGTCAAATTATTTTGTTAGGAGTGAGATTTTACTTTTTTCCCCCCATCAAAATAGTTATATTAGTATAACCCTGAGCATGGATGCAATTCTAAAAGTTTAGAGAGACCTGGCACTATGATAGATTAGTTCTCTCCCTGTCCAGAAATATGTTAGACTAGTATGATTTCTATGGTTATGTCCATACTAGAAGGGTAGTACTACTTTTATTTAGTTAAAGTGGTACAACTTTTGTATATAGATGTTCTTCTTGGAGCGATTGCTCCTGTCCATTCCCAAAATAGGTGTACGCATGCCGTGTGCACGGCTAGCTGTAGAATTCTTCTCTGACTACCAATAGGGCTGGCTGTGGCACCCCCTGGAGTGGCGCCATCATGGCGCGGCATATATACACTACAGCAGGCCCACGGCCCTCAGTTCCTTCTTACCGCCTACGGTAGCTGGAGTCTGCTTCTGCCCTAGCAAAGGCTTGGTTGAGTACCTTAAAAAAAAAAAAAAAAAAAAAAAAAAAAAAAAGAAGTTCATTAGCTACATCCTTTCCTGCCTGGCCAGGGCTGGGGCATGCCTGGCTTCAAAACTTGCGGCTCATGAAGTAAGCCAATGTGCTTGCGGTGCCTTGGGGAGGCCCACACCAAGGAGAGGTGCAAGATCTGTAGGAGTTTTTGTCCTCGGACTCAAAAGGAGAGGGAGCAGAGACTCTGCCTTATAATGATGGAGGAAGCCCTCTGTCCCGCTCCTTCCCCTCAAACAAGCTCCATGGCACCATCGGTAAGAAGTGCTCCAGCAGTTTCAGTGGCACCTTCTCAGTCATGCAAGGCACATAAAGACTCTCGGCACTGTGCCTCGGCGCCGACGTCGGCACTGGAACCCTCCTGCTGGCACTGTTCCCTGTCCCCGCTGAAGAAGACCAAAGGTGGACCGCTCCCCGAGATGGGACCGTCCGAACCCGCCTGAGAAGCCGACACAACTGACAGCGCCGTCGAGTCCGGCCCTGTGAAGGGGTCCGTCGACTCCGGCCTCAGTGCCGTCTCCAATGCGGGACATCTTAGAGGAGGAGATCCTTCTTCCCTCAACACCGGAAGCCTTTTAGGTGGTGGAGGACTTATTGGGGCAGTCAGTCCCATCTAGAACTGCACCAGCCCCTTCTCTGGCACCCTCCAGATCGGGATCATCGAGAGGCAAACCCCCATTGGGGCGCCCACCTTCACCATGCCCCCCGGCACTGTGCGAGCCCCGGCGTGCAATGGACCAGCCCGCAAAGAAGGCTCCAGATGTGCCTGCAGCACCGTCCATGCACTGGTCCCTGATACCGTGGGCTGTGGTGGCAGCAGCGGGGGTGCCGTGGTATTGCTCACCATCTGGTTCGAGGGGGCAGCACTGGTCAGTGAATCCACGAGGGCATTCCAGGGACCATAGTCCCCAACACCCAGAGTCTCCCCATGGCACCACGCCTCCATGGTCTCCCAGCAGCAGGACTTCGTCAGAGTCAGATCAGCCCGTGCAGACAACCAGGCGCAGTCCGGTACGGCGCCGTGAGCCGGCACCGCAGCCTCCACTGGCACCGCAATGGCCCACTCAATGGCCGGCATGTCCCCAGTGGCCATTCTGGACCCCCTGGGTGTACCCCCAGGACCAGGGCTCCAGGGTCAGCAGGGCCCAGTCAGTGACCAGCTCACAACCCCAATCCTTCTCTGTTAGCGCGCCACCAGAGACGGGGTATGCATCTGACATGGAGTCTGTGAGGGGCTCCTAAGTTTCAGGTGGCCAGAGGGCTACCTCTCCAGTCATCTCTGTGGAGGAAGTAGCAGGCCTTGAACCTTCCAGGGAATCGTCTTCCTCACCCCCTGACAAGCAGGTAGCAGGGGCCAAGCCTGCCCCCCCAGCCCTCCCCAGGAAGATATGAGGGCCCACCAAGACCTCCTCCATCGAGTGGCCAAAGGCCTAGGTCTTCTGGCAGAGGAGATAGCAGAGGAAGAGGACCCCATGGTGGACGTTTTAGCCTGGGAGGGCCCGGCGAGGGTGGCGCTACCCCTTATCCGTACCATTCAGAAGACTACAAAGGTCCTGTGGCACTCACTGGCGTCCATTCCACCGACTGCTAAAGGAATGGAGAGAAAATATTTTGTTCCCTCCAAGGGGCACGAGCACTTTTTCACCCACCCTGCCCCCAGCTCCCTGGTGGTAGCTGCTGCCAGTGAGCGGGAGAGGCAGGGGCACCAAGGACCCACACCAAAGTCCAAAGAGGCAAAAAAATTGGATCTCTTCGGTTGGAAAATTTACTCAATGGGAGATCTTCAGCTGAGAATAGCCAATCAGCAGGCCATTCTCAGCAGATATGCCTGGGCCTCGTTGGACAAATTTACAGAGAAGATCTTCCAGGAGGCCAGGCCAGAACTGCTGTCTGCCTTCAAGAAGGGCAAGACGGTAACCAGAGCCCTCCTGCAATCAGCTCTAGATGCTGCCGACGCCACCACCAGAGCAATGGCCTCCGGCATCACTATGCGTAGAAGCTCATGGCTTCAGGCATCATGCCTCCCGCAGGAGGTACAGAACATAATCCAAGACCTTCCCTTTGAGGGACCGGAGCTGTTCTCCCATCAAACAGACTCTAGGTTGCAGACCTTAAAGGACTCTAGAGCCTCGCTGAGGTCATTGGGTCTTCACACCACGGCAGCTCAAAGGCGCCCTTTCAAGCCGCAGCTGTCTAGCCGCCCCTTTTACCACTGCCAGGAGATGGACAGAAGGTGCCAGAGATCTGGGCGCAGGAATGGCCAGCGCCAGTCGGGCCAGTCCCAGGGCTCTTCCCACTTGCCTCCAGCCTCAAAGACGACTTTTTGAGGGTGCACTCGAGGGCAACCCACCAGTACCACGGGATCCAACCCCTCCCTTTACCAACCGATTATCCCATTTCTTCATGCCTGGTCGAAGATAACATCAGACTCCTGGGTCCTGCAAACTATTTAGCAGGGCTATTCCCTCCAGTTTGCCTCGTGGGCCCCCATCTCACCCTCCCCTTTCTATGATCCTTTTCAGGGACCCCTCTCATGAACAGGACCTGTCACTGGAGGTGGCAAACCTCCTTGAAAAAGGAGCAATAGAGGAGGTTCCTCAGGACTGAAGGGGCAAGAGGTTTTACTCCAAATATTTCCTAGTCCCCAAAGCAAGGAGAGGTCTCATTCTGGACCTTTGGGCATTGAACCATTTCCTCAGAAAAATTTGTTTCTGGATGGTAACCCTTTCCTCATTCATCCCTTCTTTGGATCCAGGGGACTGGTATGCCACCCTCGACCTTCAGGATACGTATTTTCATATCGCCATTCTTCCCAGGCACAGGAGGTTCCTCCGTTTTTTGGTGGGGGGCAGACATTTTCAGTTTGCAGTACTGCCCTTTGGCCTAGCAGCAGCACCCAGGGTGTTTACAAAGTGTCTGGCGATGGTGGCAGCATTCTTCAGGCAACAAGGGGTCCAAGTGTTTCCACACCTGGACAATTGGCTTGTATGCGGGCGATTGCCAAGGGTTGTCACCAGTCACCTAGAACTAATCAAGGAACTGTTCAGTTCCTTGGGACTAATGATCAACCTACAGAAGTCAATGTTTGTGCCAGTCCAGAGAATAGAGTTCATAGGGGCGAGACTGGACTTCAAGTTAGCGAAGGCTTTGCTGCCTCGTTCTTGCTTCAACACCATCAACAGCTCAATCAGGGACCTGCGGAAATTTCCCCTCACGACAGCTCAGGTCTGTTTTTGAAGTTACTGGGCCACATGGCGGCGTGCACGTACGTTGTGGTGCAAGCCCGTTTACGGATGCGTCCATTGCAGCTATGGCTGTCGTCGGTCTACCATCCATCCACCCACAGCATCGACAGTCTGGTTTATGTGCCCCCAGACATTCTCAATGCAGTAGACTGGTGGGGCCAGGAGTCAAATGTCTGCAATGGTTTCCCATTCAGGGCACCTCAACCATCGGTTTCCTTGACGACGGACGCATCGGATCTAGGGTGGGGAGCCCATCTAGGGCCAAACAGAACACAAGGGCTCTGGGCGGGGAAAGAGTGCACTCTCCACATAAATATCAAGGAGCTATGAGCAGTCCATCTAGCGTGTCAGGCCTCCCTCCCTCTTCTGAGAGGGAAGGTAGTGTCAGTCCGCACGGACAATACGACAACTATGTTTTATATCAACAAACATGGAGGGGCCCACTCCCCCGCCCTATGCCGCAAAGCCCTTGCTTTCTGGGACTTCTGTATTCCCCATGCAATTCACCTCCAAGCATCTTACCTGCCAGGCACCCTGAATGGGATAGCGGACTCCTTGAGCAGGAGGTTTCTGACGCACGAATGGTCATTGAAGGCAGAGGTCCTCGAATGAATCTTCTGAGAGTGGGGGTATCCCCAAACCGACCTCTTTGCATCGGAGCTCAACAAGAAGTGTGAGATCTTCTGCTCGTTCCGAGGCCTCAGTCAGGGTTCGCTAGCGGAAGCTTTCGACATTTCATGGACGGGCAAACTTTGCTATGCATTCCCATCCATTCCGCTAATTCAAAAGGTCCTTGTGAAGATCAAGCAGGGCAAAGCGAGTGTCATCCTCATAGCCCCGTTTTGGCCAAGGTAGCATTGGTTCTCGACCCTCAGAATGCTGTTGGTCAAGGAGCCAGTGATGCTTCCTCTGGACCGGGATCTACTCGCACAGTACCGAGGTCGCTTGGTCCATCTGAACCTGCCCCCGCTGCACCTCCGAGCTTGGAACCTCAGTGGCTGACAGCAGAGGAGAGACTTTGTTCCGCTGGGGTCCAGGAGGTCCTGAATAGCAGCAGAAAGATTTCGACGAGGGGTACATACAGAGCCAAGTGGTGTCGCTTTGTCACGTGGGCGTCAGAACAATGACTGGATCCAGCTTGGGCGCCGATCCAGGCTATCTTGGACTACCTCTGGTACCTCAAGGGAAAGGGCCTCGTGAATGCCTCGCTCAAGGCACACCTAGCAGCGGTGTTGGCGGGCCATGAGGGTATACAGTCAGGTCCGCTGTTCTCCAACTGAATGGTTATGAGATTCTTCAAGGGCCTTGATCGACTCTTTCCACCTGTAAGGCAGCCAGTGGCCCAGTGGGACCCAAATCTGGTCTTATCTAAACTGACGGGTGCCCCATTTGAGCCGCTCACAACGTGTTTGTTACTATATCTCTCCTGGAAGGTGGTGTTCCTAGTCGCCGTTACATCCGCATGGAGGGTCTTGGAAATTTGGGCACTGGTGGCGAGCCTGCCCTTCACGATTTTTTCAAGGACAAGGTTCATCTGCGGCCACATCCTGCCTTCCTTCCAAAGGTTGTGTCTCACTTCCATTGCAACCGGGATATGGTCCTTCCAGTCTTTTACCAAAAACCGCACACGTCAGACAGACAAGCAAGGCTACACACCTTAGATGTCAGGCGTGCCTTGGCTTTTTATATCAAAAGAACTAGATCGTTCTGTAAGTTGGAGCAACTGTTTGTGGCAGTAGCGGACAGGATGAAAGGTCGAGTGTTCTCCGCTCAGTGACTGTCAGCCTGGATAGTAGCTAGCATCCGAGAATGCTACGAGCTTGCCCGGGCTCCCATGCGAGCTGTGACGGCCCACTCCACCAGGGCTCAAGCCTCATCAACAGCATTTGTGGCAGGTGTGCGATCTCGGAAATATGTAGATCGGCCACCTGGGCATCACCCCACACCTTCACGCAGCATTACGCGATCACCCAGCAGATGCAAGCTGATGCAAGGGTGGGCCAAGCTGTCCTGCATCCAGTGGAGTCCCAGTTCCAACCCACCGCCTAAGGTAAGGCTAGGGACTCACCTATTTTGGGAATGGACAGGAGCAATCACTCAAAGAAGAAGAGGAGGTTACTTACTTGTAACTGGGGTTCTTCGAGATGTGTTGCTCCTGACCATTCCATTCCCTCCCACCTCCCCTCTTGGAACTTGTAAGAAGGAACTGAGGGGCGTGGGCTGGCTGTGGTGTATATATGCTGCGCTGTGACAGCGCCACTCCAGGGGGCGCCACAGCCGGCCCTACGAGTACTCAGAGAAAGAATTCTCCGGCTAGCCATGCACACGGCATGTGTACACCTATTTTGGGAATGGCCAGGAGCAACACATCTCGAAGAACCCTGGTTTTAGGTAAGTAGCCTCCTCTTCCTAAATGCAATTGGTTTCTTGGGAGTTGTCATAGCAAAGGAAAATAACTCTCTTGACTTACTACAAGTGCAGGGCCTTAATAGACTACTTAGTAAACATCACAGGTAGTATAGTGTAATGAGATGTCTTCTTCACAAGCATTTATTTTTACATGATACCAGTTACTAACCTAACAACAAACTTTTAATTGTCATTATGGTTCTTGCTTCTGGCTTATTAACTATAAATTCTTTGCTGCTGCTGCTTTTAAAGCTTATGAGGTAAACAGAGATTTCAGCTTTGCTGTGACAGGTAAGACTCTACAATAGTCACTTTTTCAGTAAAATTTAATACACATACTGTAAATGATAGTTGTCTAAGTTATAACAAAATTATGAACATTTTACTTAATTTTTTAAAATATAATATACAAATATAAATTAATATATCAATATAAATTAATCATATAAAGCAAACCATTTAAAATTATGGGTCGAATAAAGTGAAAACAAAATTTAATAGTCCTCTTATTATAAAAAAAGGGAACACAAGATTAATAGCGCAGCTCTCTGCTGTTATGCCATTTTAAATGAAAGCAAAATTCGGACAAAAAGGTGACATTCATCCCCATGTTAAGAGTCTACCTAAGCACTATGTGAGGATTGAGTAGATCACAATCCCATCTTAGCTACATCTGTCTGGGGCAGGATTCACACGAAGATCATATACTTCCCTTTGCAAGTTGTTTTTGGTTACTAACCACTCATGCTTAACACGCAAGTAAAGGTCATGGCTTTTAAAATAGCAATAGAAGTTCTCATTTAGAAGGAGTATTTCAGAGAGAAGTGATTTAAAATCTTGGATTCTAATGTGTGACATATTTGATAACGTATTTACAAATCCACCATATTTTGTCTGGTAATTAATGATTTAAGCACAACAGGCTGTGTCAAGAAAAAATTCTCTGAAGAATGGTAAGTACAGCAGAAGTTTGGCATCTAGTGCTAGCAAAGTGATTGGAGGGAAAAATGCATCAGTGGGAACTGAAGAGGGCACAAAATTGGCAACAGGAAGCCAAGACATGGAGCAAGTAACAGAGTGACTGGGAATAGTCATTTTAAACAGGGAATGCCCTTTAGCTGTTTCTGCATCCACGTGATGAATCCAGAATTTACAACCATAGGCAAAATAAACAATGGGTATATTTTGAATTATGGGTAACTTGTTCATGTTTTTTTTTTTGGTGATTTGAAGTTATGATGTCAGCAGAACTCCTCAGAAGATCTTTAACTGCTTTGTTCTCTTTTGCCTATTTATTCCACATCTTGTGCTACATCATACATTTCATAAACAAACTGAAAAACCTAGGAATGTAAGATGAAGCATCATGAAGAGCACAAGATGTGTATTGTGACCTATACCATTTCCTGTCTGAGACTGGACAATATAATACTATCCTTTAATCTTCAAAAAGGTAAAGAATGGAATTAATGTCCAAAGACATCTGGGGGCAAATTCTGCCTTCTCATGAAACACATGCTCCATGACTATGAGGAATCTTGATCCACTTTGGTTGTGTTGTGTGGTGGAACAGAACACTTGGGCTCAGTGCACTGGATCCACATCCCCTCACACCAAACATATTTGCTGTGCATAGACTCCCTGTCTTCTTGGGTATGTATGACACAAGGAGCTGGGAGCTTTGTACAGGGTGAAAGAAGAGTACATTGGCATATGTGAGGCTATGTAAGTAAGCTGGCTGTTCCCCCATGGAAAAAACAGAATCTGTAGTGTAGAGGCACCTGAAACTCAGGCTACAGCCATGGAGTGCCTTAGGGGGTAGGTTATTTTCTTCATCTTCAGGTCTTCACAGACATTTGCAGGACACCATCCAGTTACTGTGTATTGGCATTAGGATTCACCTTGGTTGTATCTATTACTTTTAATTTAGTCTTTAAAGATATCAAAATAATATTTAACCACAGATAAAATCACTGTGAAACAGGCACATTTCTATTTGATTAAATGCAGTTGTAGGCCTAATGACAACTTGGAACAGAAGTTATGTCTGTTAATATAAAGAAAAAAATTAAATAACACCCTCCCTGCTCTCTTCACCCTTAGAATTTTTGAATTAAGGCCTTGTCTATACTAGGATTTTAGTCCCTA
Organism: Podocnemis expansa; assembly: GCA_007922195.1. Classification (NCBI taxonomy): domain Eukaryota; kingdom Metazoa; phylum Chordata; order Testudines; family Podocnemididae; genus Podocnemis; species Podocnemis expansa. The sequence continues at coordinate 2,436,654 of ML682116.1, read as the reverse complement.
CATAAGAGCTTTGTGGGAGAGTCTGCCAACAGAGCAGACTCCTACACACCTCTATGCTTAGTGAAAAGTCCAGTGTTTTGTGTAACAGTTGGCACAAATGGCCACTATGGAGGCAAACTGGGAGCTGCACTAGGGTCAAAGGTGGGGGTTGTCAGTTCACTTTTAAACGATCCACTGGCTTTTGTTTCTGTAGTTTCTGTTTTAATAATAATGATCAGAATTCTGGATGTTCTGGCAATCCGTATAAATGTCTATTTTTTTAAATTGCTAAATCCTTAGTATCTAAAACCTTGTGGCAATGAGTTCCATGGCTATCTGTATGTTGTGTTGAAAACTATTTCCTATCATCATTTTCTGGTTTCTCAGATACACATCAATCAATCAATCAAGGGCTGGAAGGGACCTCATGAGATCATCGAGTCCAACCCCCTGGGAATTGAACCCAGGACCTTCCGCATGTTAAGCGGGTTTGCTACACTTCAGTTTCATTCAGTGTCTTTGCTCTTGTGAGATGAGACAAGGTGAATAGTTCCTGATTTTCCTTCTGCCCATTTTTATTTTGTAGACTTTGATCATGTCCCATCTTATTCATCTTTCTCAGGTAACAGTCCTAATCTCTTCAATCTCTCATCACACATCTCAAACCCCCCTCTATTTCTGCTATAACTTTTTGAAAGGTGGTAACCAGAACAAATGCATTATTCCTGGTTGAGTGTGCACCACTGAAGTACATAATGGGAGAAATCCTGATCATGGTGAAGTCAGTGAGAGTTTTACCTGTAACCTAGGTGGGACCCAGTTTTGCCCAATGACATTATAGTATTTTCCTTATTCTTCTCCACTCTTTATAAACTCATTTTGAAAAGGTGGTACCTCAGAACTTTAACCTGGAAAACAGCTGGTGCAGTTCTCTTCCTTAAATTGCTGGTAATCTTCAAATTAGTGATGTGGAGCTGTGGGTTGCATTAGCTTGTCCCTGAAGCGTTTTAATGATACATATAGTCAAATTTTGTCAAGGATTACATTTATGTAAATCCTGTTGAACCCAATGGGATTGAATAGATGTAACTGAGGGCAGAATCACCACCCAGTACTTTTGAAACAATATAGTTGACTTCCTCAGGTGACCTTCCATTTGAGAATCAACCAAGAAGTACTTTATATCGCATATAAAAATAAAAAATGCAGCTGATGTATGTAATGTAGTTTAAGTGTATAATATAAATGGTGTTTTTATAAAATTAGCAAAAAACCAAAAACTATTAGTTTTGGATTTTCTCCTGAAAAATACCTAAATCATGGTCAGATTTTTGCCAGGTAATAAAAACAGTAAATAAAATGTTAATAAATCACATGTAATTTAGCCTGACAATGTGGATTGACCACATTGATTAAATTGATTATATTTCACATATTTACAATATGTAGACACAAGCTCAATTTATTTGCTGAAGAGTTCAAGGTAGGCATCATTGGTTTAAAAACAAGAGTGGAGTAATGCTTGTGGTTGCTATCTGCAATAATCTAATGCTGACAGAGAGCAGTATTTTATTTAGTAATTAACGGTGTAAAGGGGAGAGAAGCTGCCATGTTGGTTCTTAAGCTGGAGAATGTGATGAAAGATGATATCTGCGATCTCATCCTTTCCACTTGTTTAGGATTGTCAGGATGAGAAATGTCAGCATTATGAAAGCTCAGCTCTGCTCTTGATATGATAAAACCCTTCAAAAGCCAGTCTTTCTTTCCCTCTCCCCCTCCTTTCTCCCTCTCCCTGCACTCGCTTTTTTATTTATCCTGTTTTGTTAGATGGCAGAAATATAATTCTTTTCTTTCTTCCTATTATAAGCCACCATTTTTGTTTTATTATATGTTTCACAACCCCTAATGCCCCACTGAAAATTACTTTGTTAAATGACAGTGTTTCAAAGCCATGAATCCTTTCCACCATTCCCTCAGAGGTTTGAAACAGTCAACAGACTGTAAAGAATAAATAATAAAAAAGTATTGATTATTTTGATGACTGTGAGATTCAATTAAGTATTAATTTTGCCCTCCAGTGGACCTATCAAGGTATTCGAAAAGGAGGATTCAGCTCAGCTAAATGCGAGCTGAGTGCTTCAGCCTTAAATAGGGAGAAAATGTGTTTACCTACAGTATTTGAAGAGGAGTGCATTGATGCACAGAGTCCAATATTTAAGTGCTGTGCAAATTAAGCCCTGGTGACAGTGACATTGTTTTCAGTGATATGAGTATTGACTAAAGAAGTGCATTTGATGACAGCTTAAACTATTTGTATTGATTAACATTTTCATAGATTATCATGTGTCATATCAAATTCACTTTTCAGACATGAATACATTAAAAAACCTATAGGCAAACATCGACCAATGTGATGATGGGACATAGGGAACATGCTAACCAACCTACTTGCACGCTGGTCACCTGTTCTCTGCATAAGAACCATTTAGGCATGAACTTTGCAATAAATAGCTGCCAGATAGCTCAACAAGGTCACTTGTTTCTTTTCTTTTTTTGCTTTTGAGTCTGGTTCCCATGCTGTAACGATATTATACATCTTAGTTTGCAAATGGAATAGTAGAATGTACTTGGAAATATCTGATTCCCAAAATGCCCTCTGAATGAGCTGAAGATGAAACAGATCCAAATCATCAAGAACCAATTTAACTAATATATATCTGTGTATGTGTGTGTAAAGTATTATGGGAGTATAATGTCCCAAATACAAGAATAATTGCAAACACTGTGTGTAAGTATCTTCACTGATTTTTATCTTTTAAAATTTTCTGTCTGTATATTTTGCTTTTTATTTTATTTTTTGTTTATGGGCTTTTGGAGCAGTTATCCCAAAAGCAAGAATGGTTAGAACAATTCTGTCTGTATTGACTGTATATGCTAAAATGGCTGTTTGTTGATCTATATTTTCACTAAAACATTTGAATTATGAACATCATTGTGTATGCTTTGGTTAACGTTATTCAAGTAAGGATGCTTCTTTAAATCCCTCTGGAGCATATATAAGGTGCTACTCTTCTGTATTGTTACAGCACACTTGCAGCGATTTTATTTTCTTACAAGGTTAAGGAAAGAGAGAGGTGTAAAAACATACAAAAAACACATCCTGCAATTAAAGCTGTGTTGGTTATGTTGCTTTCATAGAAGTTTTTCTCCAAAGCATCCTGAATCTCTCACATGCTAGTTGAGCTTTAATAGGGTGGGGAGTAATGGAAAACTCATTGGATCTGTAATAGCTCTTCACTTGACTGCAGCCAGCAATAACAGCAGGAGCAGCAAGAGATAAGAGAGAGAGAGAGAGAGAGAGTGTGTGTGTGTGTGTGTGAGAGAGAGGGGGGGGGGAGTGGAAGAGAATATACGCACACCAAAGCTGCCACTTTCCCCCCTTCATTCTTTTTCCCCCCCATTCTAGGATCCAATGATAGCTGGACAAGTCAGTAAGCCCTTGCTGTCACTGCGGAGTGAAATGAATGCAGAGTTGAGAGGTGAGGACAAGGCAGCTACTTCAGACAACGAGCTGAATGAGCCCCTGCTTGCGCCTGTAGAATCAAATGACAGCGAGGACACTCCCAGCAAGCTCTTCGGTAAGTCTGTCTAGGTATTTCATTTCAGTGTTACCATATTGTCCGGAAGAACAATCTTCTCCCCCCCCCCCCCTTTTTTGGGTTCACTTAATTTTCTAGTATCAGGGGGTAGCTTAGAGTTGGCAGGTGTATAGCCATATGCTCTGATTTTAACAGGGTAACAGAATGACACTGTCATGTCCTGAAAACTTTTGTCAACAACCAACTTATTCCATGCAAGTTGCAAACATTACATGTTTTCTCTTGCTTAGCAGTCTCTAATTTAAACACAGATAAGTGATCCTGCTTTGTTGTGATATTTTGTTAACGCTTAGGCAATAAAGTGTTGACTGTAGCATTTAAGTTTTTCACAGTACCATCTGAGTATGAAATAAACTAAAGGGTTGTCATTAGATCTAGTAAAGTGAAAGCTAGGACAGAAGAGAATGGAAAAAATGTCAATGGAAAACATTCTGTACAACGTTTAAAAAAAAAAGAGGATGCAATGAGGATTTCTTTCAGGTATAGTATTATTACAATTATTATTAGAAATAAAAATCTCTCTTCCAAAGGCCATGCAGGGGGGAAATGTATATTTACACTGTATCTTATGGATCAGGAAAACAACCTTTCAGATGTATTTGTTTCATATCCAAAACAACAGCAGTGAGAGTGGCACTCCAGAACAGGCATCTGTCATTCAAACAGCTGACACCCTGTAAGCCAACTCAAGCAACTGTGATCTCTAATCAGAAAAGAGAGTGGGATAGTTGAGGTGCATGCTTGAGTGATAGATGTTGATGGATGTCTGTGCTGGAACATGCTACATGTACATAATGACATTTAGGTTTTTGAGCAATTGTTTCTGAAAGAGTTACTTTTAATTATATCCATTTTTTCACTTTATAAAAATCTTAGAGGGAATAGAGTGCATTCATATATTTTACAAATTCTCATAGCTGCAACTTTAAGGGGAAGAGATCTTGTTTACAAGGGAATGCAGTTTTGACAGAGATTCCATCTGAGATTCAAGTTTTGCTTTCATGATCTTTATGGCAACAGTAGCAATGCTCTGATGTCTATACGCTAGATCTAGTAGGAAACTGCAAAATTTTTACAAAAGATTTATGCAATTTTCTTTTTAAAAGGTGATCTTTCATATTATTAGAAGCTACACATACTGGACAGAATATTTTAAGTAACTTAATTAAAGCGAATGAAATAAAATGTTAAGATTTAATTTCTAGAATGCGGTAGTGACCACTGCAGAATATAATATAAATTTTTAAGCAGCCTCCTCAAAATAATAATTTTATTTTCATGGAAAACAGAATTTCCATTAGCAGTTTGACTGTTCAAATTCCGTACAATAATCATTTTGGTCCATTTCATCAGAAAAGAATTGTTATGTCTAAAATTCAGAGGGCTAATATTTGTGTTTGCAGATTAAAGTATCTTAAATAATGTTCATATATTTTGTTTGAATCAGAAGTTTAGGGAGGCAATAAATTAATATAAAATTTTGCTAAGTATGACAACATCATGAAAAATTATATTTAACCTGAGGCTACCAATATGGCTTTATAATCTGTTTTTATGGGTAATGTTGTATGCTTTAGATTAATCAGGTTTTATTATAAATGGTGGGATATCCCAGAGTTGTCATTTTTGTTTGTTTAAATACCTATGTAGAGCTCCTAAGTACTTTTCCTTATAGTTGCTGTATAGGGTAAGAATAATGTACGGTAATCTTTTTTTTCCTGTATGGGCTGTAAATTATTAATTTTGCTTAGCTGCAAACCTTAATGAAAAAGATGTAGTAAATACATTGTACATGAGTGCTTATTTGTGAGTTTGTGTCTGCTACTCTGCTTTCATATTTCCAACAAGGTGTCACCAAAGTAAATCGTAAGTAGGAGCAAGTAGTTTAACTACCTCAAAGTGAACTGTGGAGCATTTATCTAGATGTTACCGTTAAGTAGTAACCTTTACTAGTAAAGAATTGCAGCTTTGGAAACATAAGAGAGGACAATGGAACTATTCAGCATGATGAAACTGGAGGAACTTATTTAAAATACAGACGCTTGGGAGTTGTTCAGCTAGTCTAACACTTAAAGGTTTAATTGCTTTCTTTGAAAAATATAATGTCCAAAATACAGTGCTATTCTTGAGCAGCTTCTCTGTTTAGAAATGTGAATGGCGTGTTAGGAATGCACGCTCTGGGCCTTACTTTGCAGTCTCTTATGTTCTACATGTCTATGATTTGTATGAATTGATGCACAACCCGGCATTATTTCTCACATAATTTTCTTTTGTACAAAACAATATTAGCAATCCCTGAGTTTCTTGTTGAGTATTTAGTACATGTTGTGGGGACATTTGCAAGATATCTGGTGCAGAGGAGCATTTTAAGAAGGAATGTAAAGAGACTTGCCCAAAGATGAAAATTGTACAATTGTCATCTTCAAATTTTTAGGAAATTTTGGAATGACAATGTCTGCTAGTTTATTTTGAATGACCAGCATTTGATCTTCTCATGTCTTGGTAAACATTTTCCTGGGTTATATTTTTCATGAAGATGAGCTGATTTTATATCAGTTTGAACTGATTAAGCACAAATAGTATCATGGTCAACATCAGGCATGAGTGTTTGTGCTTGCCACCTAGTTTGCTTTTGGCACACATGTTTGTTATCTTTCTAAGTACCTGTAGCCTTCAAGGATGTTTCAGAAAATACGTACCACATTTTCTACAAGATATCAATGTTTATTAACTGAAAAATGGGGATGAGACACCTTTGGTCTGCTCATGCACACACTCTCCGTCTCCCACCGCTTCTTATTATAGTATCTCGGAGTAATGGGGCAATGGATATTCATATCTTGTTTGGTAGAGCATAGAGCAACTAGTATTAGAAATGGTTTTTCTCCTACAGCAAGCCCAGTTTCAGGTGGTAGAGATACAGGATTAAGATTGACTGTACTCATTTTTGGTACATGAAGATGTGCAGTGAACTTTTGGCCTAATCCCATCTCCCAAATGTGCACTTCGCCACCCGTGGCAGAGGAGATGATGGCATCAGCTATTCAGCCATCAGGAATGGAAGTCTGAGCAGAGGCAGCTTTTCCACAAGTTTAAGCAATTCCAGTCTGAAATGCTGAACCAGGTTTACTGAACCAAGGCGGCCTTTTGCCTTTGTGGGGGAGAGTCCCCTTAAAGTAGTGATTAAATCAGTTGTAACTAATGCCATTACTTTTTTAATTGTTTTTAGAGATAGAGGTCTGTCTAATCTTTTTCATATTGTCTTTCTTAAACTCAACCTCTTAAGCTTATGTCTATGGACTTTTGACGTCATTAAAAAAAATACATGTATGCAAAACCTTAAATGTTTGAAACAACAGTGGGGAAACTAAGAGATGCTGTAAGTGCAAAATGTCTGAAAAGGACTTTAGTGTTCTGTAACATATTGCATCAGAAGTAACATTTTGCTTAACTTGCAGAGTTATAAAAGCTGCAATACAGTTATAAGATATAAATCCAGATTTTGTTGAGTAGCATGAGGTCAGGTAACTGTGTATGATATTAAGTGGCACATTATTTATTCTTGAAAATACTGGGGAAGAGTTATTGCCTATTTCAGTCATGATTCCTTTATGGTAAGAGACACAAAGAAGCATAGAATGTTTAGTAAGTCACTGATTTTCTTTATAGAGTGCTGTTCTTAAATCAACTGGGTTTATGTTGCACTGTGCTGCAAATTAATGACACAGGGCCAAATCTAAGAGTTCTTACTAAAGCAATCTCCCATTGATATTGACAGGAGTTTTGCCTTAATAAGGACTGAATAAGTACTAGAGGCTTTGATCCTTAATGTTGTACATCCTGCAAGGTGTTCATTCAATATCTTGATGACTTATTGTAAATGGTTTAAATATTTCTGATGAAACATGATAATGGAGAATAAGAGCTTAATTATTAGCATTATACAGTTTCAATAACTGATATGGAGAGGAGATGTGGAAGCAATATAAAAATAATATATGTTCAGAATTGGTCCAGCTCCATGAAGCCAATGACAATCACTTCATGGACTTCCTGTAACACGTAGCATAATCCAAATACTATTGAAGTCCCTGGAGTGGGCCGGATTCATTTGTGGTATAACTGTCAGTGATTAATGAAAATGTACCAGGGATACATTTGCACATTAAGATCAGCTTACTTAATAATTAAAAAAAGAAATAAATAATTTGGGGCCTGATCCTGCATTTTCACACACCATAAACTTTTTATGAAATTAGAGATTTTCCAGGGAATGCAAGATTAAGCATAATGTTCATTTAGCATAGATGTTACTAATTTAATTTTGCAGTATTGCAGGATAGATTGCCAACCTTTCCTCTTCTGGCAAAATTTTCTTGCTTCTAGTTAAATCTCAAGCTTGCTTTGCTGTGAAAGCAAAGGCCATGTGTTTTGGTTTAGTTTACTAGTATTCTTGTTTTTGATTGTGCTCTAATGTTTGCTCTGTGTGTATGTGTACACTAATTGCATGTCTCTATAAAACCAAAGATTTTTCCATTTTGAAATACTGCAGATTAGTTTTGACATTTTGGTTTCCTTACAGTATTGTTATGCAGTATTTAGAATTTTCTACACTGTTAGTTGTCAGTATCCTCATGTGACATGACGTAGAAGTTAAAACAATAATTCCACGTTGCTAGAAAATGCAATATATATCTCTTTTCCTTCTCAGGCCCTCCTTTCCAGAAAAAACATTCATTTTGCGACTTTTTTTTAAAAATTGTTATTCAGGTTGGCTTGAGTAGAATTTATGGCACAACAGTCATTTAAGATACAAAGGATGAAAGACTAAATTGTCTTTCACTCCTTGAGACAGTGGGCTTTGCGGGTCAAAGCAGGGGTCATTATGAGGAAGCTCACATTAGAGTCGTTAATATAATACCTAGTCTATAGATAAATTGCAACCTTCATTTTAGGATCAGCCTTTGCACACTATGTATAAGGGTCCAGCTCAGTGATTCTGTTGGGAACCCTCTTTTAAAGAGGCATTTAAAGTTGGCCTATAAAATATACTTGCACACAGAACCTGGGCCTACCTACCAAGGTCTCAGTCACTAAGAAATTTTGTTTTCAAGTTTCAGTAAGATCCATTTGACAAATCTGGTGTTTGAGTAACTAATAATAATAATAAAGAATAAGTGTATGTTTTCATAAGTGAAAATTTCTGTTCTCATGAGTCAAATTATGGGCAAGATCCTTTTAATAGTAGAAGAAATAGCTTTATTTCAAGCAGACAAATGATTTGAAAAAAGTTTTACTCTGCATATATAGGTTTCTCATCCCTTAATATCACTGCATCATTTTACTCTGTGTAGCTGTTGTAGCCTCTATAGTGTGCATTGCTGGCTTATGTCATACGGTATTGTTTCAAATATTCATGTAATTATTAAATATATGGGCCCAATCCTGCAAACATGTGTGGCCATTTTTATGAACACAAGGATCCCCAGTGATATTAACAAGACTATTTACAAGAGTTAATGGTGTACATGCTTGCAGGATTGAGCCATAACATAGGATCAAAATCAAAATAAAAAAAATTACTAAAAAAAGCCTTAATATGATATCTTGATCAAATAATGAACTTCTCTAAAAAATAATGGCTTGAAACTATTTAAATGACAGACTAGATTACTTTTAAAGAATACATTGGACAAATACCTATATAAGTAGTTCTTTGAAAACATTTAAAAAATGTCACAAACTTCTAATTTTAGAAGTAATAAAATTAATCCACCATAAATTTATCTTTAAATAATGTTAATGTTCTGACTCAGGTTAATATACTCTGTTGATTTGAGGTGGAGTTCCTGCTGTTGTCAGTGAGGGGTTGCATATATTAACAGCTAATATGACCTTTAAACCCTAAAAAAGACATTATGCTACTAAAACTTAAAAGGAGGAGGAAAGAGTGAGATAGAAAATCCATCTTTAACTCATCCTCAGTATTGCAAGATACTCGAGCAGTGGATGCACGTGCAAATGGATTTAATGCTAAAAAATCAAGGCAGACTTTGAAGAGAGAGGGTCTGATCATACTTTCCTAGGTCCAGTGGAAGCAGGATTGGGCTGATGAAAGAACAAATTCCATTGCTTTCATTGATGCAAATCATTGGTCTTTGGATATGTTTGCCCATAACATCACACCCAGCAGAAGAAAGTGTAATTAAATTTTTAACAGGAAATGTTTATAATCCCAGTGGATTAATAATTACTGTGGTTTTAAACTTTTATGAGCTGAGGTGCATCTCATCATTTGTCAATTAAGGTTTTCACACTGATGTTTGTATGCACAGTGTAACTAATTACTGAGGAACAGGAATAAAGGGTGCATAAACTTTAATCATAGACTGTAGCTTGAATGATTTTGTACCTTGAAATGCTTCATTTTTAATTTGTTGGGTTTTTTCCATTCCTCTTTGGCTTTTTGAAAAAAATTAATACCAAACAAATTTGTTTCCTTAAAAAGTGACTTAAGCGGCTGGCTGTTTCAAAGGGAATTTGGATGTTACTAGGCAATAAACAGATAATTTGTGAGTGAACTGGTATTTCCTTTGATTGAGAACCTTGCCGGTTTATGTTTTGAGATTAATAATACATCAGACATTCACACATTAAAAAGGAAGCAGACATGATGAAGGAAAGAAAAGAGAATTTGATGTTTCTATTGGACTTCTTATGATTATTCAAGTCCACCATGGAAATGAGCAGTCCAGCCAGAGGCGAGGTCATATTTGCCCAAATGTACATGTGGCACCACTTAACACTTCTCTTGAATTTCCTATGCTAAAGAAAAGAAGCAAAGTATTTATACCAAGCTGGCACCCTGTTGGGGAGCAATCTGTATAAAGTTTCCTGCTGTCAGGTTAATAAATTTTTTTAAAGTATCCAATGGCAGAGAAAACTATAGGATGCTCATAGTAACTGTTGCTACTCTCCTGTGGATCATTTTTCTCTTTAAATCCTACGTAGCCCTGGATATTTCTTTCTGTGTTATCTGACTAGGTTTTGATCTTTCTTCACACACTTATGGGCTCTTTGTTTTAATTTTTTTCTTTGCTAAGCTGTAACCACCACCCAACCCTTTCCCCGTGTGTGGGTATGTGTGCATCTCGATATGTGTACGTACGTGTACACACACACACACACACACACACACACACAGAATATCTTTATTCAGGCTCATTAATTATCATTTTATTTCCTATGTTTAACATACTTTTGGGAGGGCAGCAAATAATAATTTCTGAAGAGATCAGTGGCATAAATGACAAAACTGCATTAAAATAAAACTAAAACACAATCATCAGTGAGTAATGAACAAATGAGAAGAAGCCAAAATCATTTAATTCACAATTAATTTGTGGATTTCGACAAGGGTATCACTTCTGAAAAAAGAAAGCCTAGTGAAATTAATTTATAGTTAATGTAAATTGCTGTATTCTTTCTTTGCAGTATAGAAGTCATACTCAATAACAATATGAAACAAGGGCAGATTTGAACTGTTACATCTCCTGCTCTATGTTCTGATACCGTTTTGACGCTATCAGAAGCAGGACTAAGCCCTTTTAGTTTGAAAGCAGAGGTCATCTAGAGAAGAATAGTACTGTATCCAGTCCAGCTAAAGAAAGCTTGCGCATCTCAGAGAGATTGAAATTGGGTTTGCTTTGTAAGCATTCCAAGGATATAGAAATCCACCTAATCAAGATACAACCCCCTGAGCATGTTTATTTAACATAAGCTACCACTTGTCTCTTCTTAAATGTGGCATGAATTTCTGTTTTTATTTTTGAATTTGTAAATGATTTTTTATCAGATGTCCTTTACTCTCTGAAAGACAAACTATCATTTTTAGACCCTGAATGGTTTATAACCATAGCAAGAAAAATGCTACACTGCAAAGAATAACCACTTGAAAGCAACCACAAAAAATAAATTTTAATTAATGTAATATAAGCAAAATTATTTATTAATGTGGTGAGACTATCCTGTAAACATGGTTTTTACAACACGGTATAGTATATTTCTAAATCCTTTTGATGCTTTAAATGTTATGGATAGCAAGCAGGAAATTAAAAATCAATATTCAGTAGTAGATACAACATTAGTTATCACAGATAACTAATGTTATATCTGAAGCAGCAAAAGTTTTAAAGAATATAAGAGGAAGTAGTTCAACAAAATTGTTTTAAGCAGTGAAATGTATATTCACTTTGATACCAGCTTGAAAAAAAATACCAGAATGGTTCAGTTTGAATGGCTATTATCAGTAATACTGTTTAAGCAATTTACCTTTCTCCCTAAATTCATTAGCTTGGGTGGTCCTGCTTTTTATATAGCTTACGTGCTTTAAGGATACTGATAGATTAAGAACAATTAGCCAGGCTTGCTCTGTTTTAAGACAATGGGAAAATTAAGCTTGATTATAACTAGAAGAAGGATCTGGCCTATTAAGATTGTGGGGAAGGTGACAAAAGCCAAGAAATCCAAAACTGAGGTTGATTCAGTCCTTAAAAAAAGTTTTCTCTTCTGCTTTTCCACATCATTTTGCTATTTTTTTCTTGTCCTTCTCTCTCTCTCCTCATTTTACAGATGTGTACATACACTAATATAGTGTATGTGCAGGCATACTGACCCATCCATAGGCCAGAGTCTTCCCTCATTGTCATCCTGTCTAACTTCAGTCATTTCAGTGGATTTTACCTGTTACTGAAAAGTTACTATAGTTCTATTATTTTTGTTTAAAGAACAAAAAACTGTTCAGGTGAGCATATGAAATTCACATGATTCAGTTGAGAAGTTGAAACTGCTTCATGGTAAATATGTCTTAAGGCATTTTTTAATATACTGTTAGGTTTTTATAATTATCTCTAGACATTGCACAGTATTTATCACAGAGGAAGGTAGATCGTTCAGTTTCATTCAGACCTCTTGAGTAAATACCTCTCTGGACAGTTTTTATTTTTTATTTTGCAAGTAATAGGTATTTATATTCATGTTTCATATAAAGACACAATGTTGTCTCAAGAATTTGGGTAAACGTGGGAAGCCGGGTCCTACAAGTTCTCACAAGAATAGTCACTAGATACACTGGTAATTACATTGACTTCAGTGGGACTGGCTCATGTTAGTAACTGCACAACAATTCAGGCTAATATTTAGCCAGGATATTACATGCTGTACACAGCTTGGCAGAATTCAATTTCTGAATTATTTTGAATTTTCACAGATATCTGTGTTTTACTTTAATTTTTTTTTTAATTTTTAATCAATTCAAATTTTCAGTCATGAGAAATCAGGAGGTGGGTCAGTCAATTATTTAATTATGGTAGAGCTTAAGAATCAAAAGATGTAAAGAATTAACATGGAAATTGTCAACATCAGATGCCAAAATGCACATGGTAAATAGCTTTAAATCAAACTCTAAGTTCTTGTGCAGCATTTTTCTTCATTAAATTTAAATGATCAGTGAAATTAACTTTTGTTGGTTTGTATAAGCACAGTGACATTGATGTTTGTCAATAAAAATCTAATCCTTCCAGGCCTAGGTATCCATATTTGTACATATTCTAATCTTTTGTTTTTTAACCAAATAGAGTATTTATGTATAAATATTGCATTTTAAAATCTGTGAGCTTGTAGTTTATTTAGTCAGTACGCTGTAACAGCAATCTTCTAGTCTCTTGTGAAGGTACGTGTTTCATAGAAGATTAGGGTTGGCAGGGACCTCTTGAGGTTGTCCAGTACAATGTTTCTCAGCCAGTGTGGTGTGAAACATTAGTGATCCTCAGACACAGGGCAGGTGTTTCCTGACCTACCTTGACCCCTCACTGTTGGAGGGACTGAGTGGGGAGGGGGAAGGAGCAATTTAAGGCCCCAGCCGCAGCAAAGCTTCCAGGTGCATGGCAGTGGACATTGACACAGCCCTGGAAGCATTGCTGAGACTGAGGCATTTTAAATCTCCTGCCCCTGTTACTGACTTTTTGAAGTATGTTTCCATCAGGTGTTCTGCATAAGGTAATTAATAACTTTAGGTGTTTCCTGCCCCCCTAAAAGGTTGAGAAACACTGGTCTAGTACAGAGGTCTGCAGCATGTGGCTCTGGAGCTGCCTGTGGCTCTTTGGCTGCTCCCTTGTGGTTTTGGGCTCTGGACCCCCTCATACCACCAGGGGACCTTGCTGGTGTCCTGCACCTGGCTCCAGGTTCCTCCCTCCAACTGGGGGATCCTGCAGGGGGCCCATTCCTGTTGCCAGGCTCCCTCCCCTAGCCATGGGACCCTGTGGCAGGCACACTGACCCAGCTCGCCCCAAACCCCACCAGGAGGCTATACCCATTACAGCTCTCAAAACACTTGGTTATTGAAGGAATTTTTAAAAATGGCTCTTCTTATCTTTGGGGTTGCCAACCCCTGGTCTAGTACAACCTCCTGCAAAGCAAGACCAACCATACAAGCTTATATGGTCCTGCCCCCAGTCATAGCACAAGTGCAAAACATCCAGACTTGAATGGGAGCAGGATCTACATGTGGGATAGTATATGTAATATAATATATAATGTCAGAAATATTGTCATAGGTAAAAGACAGAACTTGTTCATAGCATAATATAGTTCATGGCATGGGGAAAGCAGATACATCTGATTTTAATAATTAAGCTTTTTGATATAAAGATTACAGTATAAGAATTGTGGAAGCAAAACTTCATTGTAAAATCAATAATGATTGAGATGAAAATGAGGACATGTCCCAGCTCAAGAGCACTTGTAAACGTGCAGGCTTGGTATTTCTCCTCCTTTCTTATACAGTAGTTGCTTGCATCTAATAAAATTTGGGACTGCAAGCGACAAATTTCTCCAAAGGAAGTATACCATTTACAACCTGAAAAATCTTGAAAATATTTCATCTTTTGTTGTTTTTTTCTAATCCCATATATTTGATCTGTTTAGTGCACAGTATATACATTTAATCATGGAACTCATCCACATGAGTCACTTCAATCTTTTTCATATGACAAGAAGGAAGGAAATTCTTGTGTTGCTCTGGTTTTGTGTGATTTGATGCATCACTTTCAGACTTTTCTTATTTTAGCTGCCTGGATATAGTACACTGGATCCTTCTCAAAACAGTCACCACTGACAACCCTATACCCACACCCCTCAACTTCCAGTCACTGGGAACTACTAGCTTTTTTCTATCTCTTTGCTTTAATGAGAGAAAGAATAACCAAGAAGGCCCAGAGGAAGCAAACCATTGCATACCTAAGCAATCCTCTGTGCCACAGGAGTAAGGGTTAGCAAAATTACTCCTTAAGGCACTGGAGCCCCTTAAGGCCCTGAGTATAGTTTTTGTATTGGAGTTGAGGATGCTCAGTGTCTCTCAGGTGATGCCTTTCACCTTTCAGGATCAAATCCTGTGGGACAGATCCTCAGCTGAGATAGATTGTCATCATTCTATTCACATCACAGTTTACACCAGCAGAGGATTTGACTGATGTTTTTCAACTCAATCATGTTGCTCATGAAGTCAGAGACAAAATTCTACTAGCTTCATTGGGAACAGAATTTAACGGCTGAAAATAAGTTCTCAAAGCCTGCCCTAACCTTTTCTCCTTCACTTCTTTTCATGGAGCAATTTTGCTTATACTGTAGGATTTTTTCAAAACCACTCCAGTTCAAAACAGGCTGAAACTGATTAAAGACAAAAAAAAAAAAAACCTTTGGTTTGCCTAAAAGTAAGCTTATCAGTGACTGTGTAGTTTAGTTTATAGCTGATATTTCTGCTGGTACTCTGGTTATTGTAAAAGGCTAGCACAAGGGTTGCATGTCTTGTCATCTGTAGTGTATCAATATGTTTTTATAATGACACAATAACCTGAAACCTGTACAGTTTATGATCCATTTGAGAATTCTTATGGGTACACACAGGGACAGAGACCTGAAAAAAGAACCTGGTTGCTTTTGCAAAAATCCTTCAGTGACAGGAGGAACCAGTATGCCTGTGATTTAGTTGCTAAGGAATTGTATTGATCTGATTTGTCATTAAACTTTTAAGTTTAAAAAATTAAGCTGGGTGGAGGAACAAAAAGCAGTGATGTGAGGGTCTGAATTGTACAAGTAAACTGTTTCATACTACTACTGATATTGATTTGATGTGATTAATAAATGTGAATGTATGCATTACCCATGCACTGTATCCATAATGGTGCTTTTTTAGGGTAGAAGGAAATTGCTTGTTCTTTATTTTTCATTGACTATTTTAGTCAATGATAAATAAAGAACTTTAGCAGCAGTCTGAATCCAGTGAAGGCATGACCTGAAAACAAACTGTAGGAAATACAAGTAATGAGTAACAACACAGCAATATACACACAAAAAACCCCAGTCATCTTAACATTTGTAATGGTGCTAATTTCCAAATGCTTTTTAAAATATGCTTCCACATGAGCTCTCAAAACCCATAAAAGCCTGGCATGTAAAGTAAATTGTTTGTCACTTGCTGACGACCTGCCATATTTATTGTCAGGAGAAATGGACATTAGTTGGAAAAGCAGTTGTTAAAGGCCAAACAATTTTTAAAGATGGCAAAGATGTGCAAGGGTTTTCCTTTTTCTAACAATGAGCCACCCCTTCAGACATCAAAAGACAAGATAATAAGACACTTCAAGCACAATTCAAGATTATATTCAACATCTAAAGGCTCATCTCTTGTCAGTTTGCATTTACTCTCCTAGGGATGTGATGCTTCTATCATCATTCTGTCAAGAGGAGTCTGGCAAAAGCGATGAGGGCCCCTCATTTCACACACTTAGTGTTTTTTATCAAATAGCCCTCGCTCATTCTGATTCAGCCAAAATGGAGGGATAATTTGAAGAAGGTCATGCACAAGTACAAAAATCTTGTATTGACTTGTGTGATTAGGGGGCATTAAAATTGCACGTTTATGTTAGTTTCTAAGATGCTATGTCAGTTGATTTGTAGCATTAAAAAAGTGATTTTAAAGGTGCAAAATAAGTTTGCACAAAATAAACATGTATCTGAATATTTAGAAAAACATTTAAACTGTTAACTTTTTTTAAAAAATCATTTGTTTAAAAATGCAGTCAAACCCACTTATTGTCTTAAAGAAGCATTTATCCAGAGGAAAAAAAATTGTAAATGTTTAGCTGTTGCACAAGTGTAGGGATTGTATCTGGTCACACTAGAAGTTGACAAAAGTTTTCTTTAAGGACTGCAGGTCTAGATACTGTATGGTGCATAACAAGCAAGTAGTCCTGTGGCACTTAAGTATTAACATTTATTTATCACATGAGCTTTCATGGGAGAAAATCTCACTTTGTCAGATGCTTTGAAGATGGGGAAAGATGTACAGAAAACACAAAGGAAGACCTTTTAGAAGCATGTTTACACACACACCTGTTCAAGACAATAGTGACTTATAAGACAGTTGATTAAGGAAGGGTAATAGAATATTAAATGCAAGAGAACACTTTGAGCCAACATATGGAAGTTCTCACTGAATCCTACATTCTTGGCTCTCTGCAGATGTGTGCCTTCATTAGTATAATTTCACAGAACTGAGCTGAAGTAAAGGTTTATGTTATAGCTGCTGTGAGCCAGACCCTCAAATGGTGTAAATTTTCATAGTTGAATTGAAATTAAAGGAGGTAAGATAACTTACCCTAGCTAAAGATCTATGCCCTAAGGCATACACTGCAATTAAACTCTCATGGATGGTCCATGCCACCGAACTCAGGCTGTTGGGACTTCGGCTACAGGACCATTTAACTGCAGTGTAGATGTTCGAGATCAGGCTGGAGCTGGGCTCTGCGACTCGGTGAGGGTACCAAACCCCAAACCACTGTTCCCTCTAAGCTGTGAGCATGTACATGCACACACAGGTCATGAAACCTCTGCACACAACAAAATAAAGTGCTCACAAAAAAAATTCAACAGTGCTAATATTGGCGCGCACAAAGAAATTTTTTGTGTACACAATGTACACAAAATTAGAGGGAACATTGCCCCAGACTGCACCCCAAGCCCGGGCACCTCCACCATAATTAAACAGCCCTGGAGCCCGAATCCTGCTGAGCCCAAGTCTGCAGATATGGGTCAGCCATGGGTGTTCAACAGCAGTATAAACATAGTCTTAAGTCTTTGACTGTTTCCTCTGTAAACATACAATATGACACTTGTCTCAGTTCATTGGAGTTTTTTGTGTTCATTTCTATTTTCCTTGAAGGCTTGAGGGAAGAGGATCTCTATACAAACATAGCAGCTGTTTTCTGTTTCCTGTCTTACAGGGCTTAGGTTAATGGATAAGATGCTAATTACCGTATGAGACCATCTCAAAAGCAAGTTGTTTAGTCTTAGTAAAATACATTTTGTGGCCATTTGTTCTGGTGTATTCATGTTCTCAGATGAATAGTGCTCTGCTTACAAAAAAACAGTTAGCTGATTCTGCACTCCATAACCAAAAATTCTCCTGAAGTTAGTGGGCCAAATCCTGCATTTTATTTATATGTGCTATATCACATAAGTCAGTTGGAGTTTTATCTGAGACTTACGACAGGATGCAAACCAGCAATTCATAGAGTGGCTCAAGCAAGGGACTGAGTAACGTCAGCTCCTGTTGAAATCAGTGGGGGCTGAAGGTGTTTAGCATCTCACAGGGTGAGGAAATCAATTGTTGTATTTTTAAATTAAAGTCAGGAATTTCTCTTTATTGTCCAACTGTTTAGTGCTGTAGGATACTTAGTCAGGTGCTGTGAACAAGCATGCAGTTGGCCTGTGGAAAATATCTGCCATACTTTTTGCCTCTTTGCAACACTGAAAGAAAATCTAACCCATGTTGCAGTCCAGGAGCTTCTGCCAGCCAGGGAGCCTCAAGGGATTCAGGAAGCTGTGAACAAATTGCCAAAAAGATAGGTGAAATCACTGTGAACCTGTTGGCAAGTTACATTGAGTACTTCCATATGAACTGGTACAGTACTTATGCAGTAATAGAGAGTGACTTTTCAAAGGAGTGTTCTAGCCTATTTATATGTGTACATAATAAATCTAATTTTCTTATGCCTATGTTGTCTGATAGTTGTAAAAGATCACTTTATATATAGGAGCATTCATTATATCAATCACCCACCACTCCCAATCTATTATATCTTGTGCACGAGCAAACTGGCCACGGGGCCAGTGAACTCAAGGGCTAGTTGGCCAGTCTTCCTGAAAAAAACTGTGGCCTGCCACCAGAGCCTTTTATCAGGTCCCTCAGCTGGGCCTGGCTGAGCATGGTGGTCACTCCCCCCTCCTGGCACCACCTATCTCCCACCATGTGAGCTCAATGGCACCATGACTGGAGCAGAGTGACTGCTTTCCTCTCCCAAGTCCCACTGCATGGGCTCAGTAGTGGCATCCTGTCTGGAGTGCGACACCCACTCATCGCAGTGTGCAGCAGGCAGCACCCTGGCCAGAGCAGGGCAGCTGCTCCTCCCCTGCCAGCTCCAGCCCTTCCCTCTACCCCACTCCCACCACATGGAGCCAGTGGTGCAGTGGCTGGTGTGCTTATGGCAGGGCTGATCTTTAGCCCCAATCCATCACAAAAATGCGGATAACCATTGGAA
Source organism: Podocnemis expansa (assembly GCA_007922195.1). Classification (NCBI taxonomy): domain Eukaryota; kingdom Metazoa; phylum Chordata; order Testudines; family Podocnemididae; genus Podocnemis; species Podocnemis expansa. Next base: position 2,417,360 of record ML682116.1, on the reverse strand, counting down.
AGACCTTTTCACTTTTTCTTATGTACGGTTTACCCAGTTCTGTAATCCAGTTTTCTCTACTAAATTATTCTTGGTTTGAGTTCTCTGTAGCTGTTTTAATGGCACTTTTAATGTTAATGGCACTTTCATGTTAATGGTCCATCTGTTTCATTTTGTTGAGCTCAGATTTAACTCTAGTCCACAGACAGGCTAGTACAGCAGACTTTATGCTTTTTAAGCTGAGCCCTCTCCCTTTCAAGTTACAATTTCTGGTTGCAACCCCACCAATGCAGACAAAAATAAATACATTCAAAGTGTGCCTACTCAAAAACCTAACAGAGCCCTTGACACAACTTCAAATAAAATTACTTACACCTGTAAGTTTCAAATACACAGGTACTTACCATGACACAACCATGGCTTCCCCTACGCAGTGAGCTGCTTCTTCCTTGCAGCCAGACTGCACCTCTAGGGCAAGCCCAATACATGTCCTCTCCCCCCTCCATACATGTGTTTTGGGGGGGGAGTGGAAGATGCATGTGACAGTCTTTTGGGGTTGAGCCCAGTGCTGAGCACAGAGGCTGCTGGGAGCAGAAACCAGTACAGCTGTGGCAGATGTTGATGATGACCCAGAGGCTTGATGGTCAGCTGAGGCAAGTCAGAAAGTGAAGGGGACTGGCCTGGGCCACCACTCTTTGGGATTGGCATGAGCTGCCTAGCATCACTGTTTCCTCGCCTTCCCAGCTCGCAAATGTTCCTCCTTGACCCACAGTTTGAAAACCTTTGGAAGAAAGATTAATGTTCTGTGGATTGGACTCTTATTGTCCCAAGATTAAGGAATTTTGTGCAAAAACAGAAGGGGAAATAGGGCCCAAAGGCTGCATGGGTGTAGTAGTGCTGGGTTAACACTATATCAAACCAATGCAAAGCTGAGCTAAATAAAAAGTTTGTTTCTCAAATGGAAGTTAATTTCCAACTGGACAAGATTTACTTGCTGAACCTTTCACTCGGCTTTGATGGACAGGTCAGACCCATTTCTTTGTGACCTTTGTCAAATAGGGCAGTGTTTCTCAACCTTTTTTAGGTTGTGACACATGTGGTGGCATATCTCAAACTTACAGGACACACCAGCCCACCTCCGCCAGGCCAAATCCAGCCATCTCTCTGGCTCTCTGTACTTACGCAGTGTTTGAAAACCACTGGACGAGGGAACTTTTCTGAGGCTCGTACTATTTTCGAAACAAGTCTTTTCATTGCCATGATTTCTGGCAATTCATTCTGTAAGTTGCCCCTCTTCAAAGCATCTGATGAAGTGGAATCTTCTCCCATGAAAGCTCATGTGATAAATAAATCTGTTAGTCTTTAAGTGCCACAAGACTCCTTGCTTTTTTTTTTCTACTATGAGGCGTTCTGAAACTTTGTGGTTTGTGACTTATCTGGGATTGTTGTCCTGTTTGATTAGCCAAACTGTGCTGTGAAAGTCTGTCTTTCTCAGGGGCCTACTAAGATGAACTTCTAGTGACAGTTTCCTTGAATGATATTGGAAGTACTTGCTTGTAGAAAACAAGTGTGCGAGCATGTATTGTGTATGTCATGGATTTGTAGCCTGCCTTATCGATCCATGTTGTGTTCATATAATGCTTCTCACCGTGGGACCTAAGTGCAATTCTTACCTTTTATATGGCCTGTTGTTCTGGAATGGCCCTTTTATTGTGACTGGTGCTGTTGCATCAGCAAATGTACCTCTTCATCTAAAACACAGGTGTGCTTCTTTGAGAAAGGAACATGGATACTACAGCAGTGATTTTAGGTATTTTGGCAAAGGCCCACAAGCTATCCCTTGTCCTCACTCAGAACTCAGGTTGGTACCTATGGACCATAGGAAAATGGAGGGAAGTACATGTGCTGAGGTATATGGATGATAAAAGAGAATAGGTCAAATGCTATATGTTCAGTACTTCATATCTAAATGTTGCACTTGAAATGAAGTACTGTGCAGTGTCTTACAAAATTTGAGACTGGCATCAAGCACATGAAAAGGATTTCCGAAACTAAGAGGGCAGGTCTACGTGACAGCAGGATTCTGGCAGCAGTTGAAGGGAGATACGGAAAGTACTTAAAATACCTTACATATCTCCCCTTGACTGTGGTGTTTTCAGTGCACTGAGTCAAAAGGAAATACTTTCCCTTAGACTTAGTGCTACTCCAGTTGCCAGGGTGGACTTTAGTGATCAACTTCCTGATTGTTCAAGTTAGTCTAAACAGATCTGATCGGTCAATTGGAAAGATTGATCTGGTGGTGGCAAATTTGGTCAGAATTTTCCAGTGGTTATCAGACAATGGTGCTGCAGGTAAGATTGCCTGAATTTCTGCCGATGGTTAATTAGGGAAATAAAAATCTGTGGTAGCTGGATGTAATCAATAATGGCTTGTACCGTAGATGCTGGAGTTAGGGGTGCTGCTGCACACTTGCTTGAAGTGGATTCTATTATATACAGGGATTATAGTTTGATTCAATGGTTCTCAGCAGCCTCCCTATACCAAATGTTCCAACATCCTGGCTATACATAGTACAGTTTTTCTGGGCTATTCTGTTGTTGGGGTTTTCTGAGTCCCAGTAGTAGTTCTGAAAAAGTATAATATGATAAGAGGAAACTTAGACTATGGAAGAATGAGATGGAGTCACCCACAATTGGTTTATACCCAAAGAAGTATTTTTGGCAACATAGTTATTTTAGGAGTATGAAGACAGCCTTTAATTAAAGGACTAAAAAGAAAAAGCCAAGAGTCCATCTTTGTTTATGCTGACTTCAGTGCATACCAGGTCTGCAGGATGGAGAATTATCTTTATATGCATTTGTAAATGAAGTCAGTAGAATATGTGTGTAAATTACATTATGCATCTGCACAAGTCCGTGCATGATTGGGGCAAATGGATATGCAAATAAGAAAATGCTCATGCAAGTTGACTTTTTGTATATTCAATTTTCATGCATAAGTGCAGGTGCATGACTATTTATGAATCTGTTTTTGAAGGCATAATTTAGCCTCTATGTCTCTCCTTTTAGGTTTTATACCATGCTCGTCACCCTTGTGTCTTCACTTAGACAATTATTGTCCAACAAGAAGAATTAAATCATTAATAAGGTTCTGGAAAACAAAATTCAATAGATAACATAGGATATTAATCCCAGGCAGGTAAACCACACAAAGATGCTGTTCTCACCCAATTGTGTAAATGCTCTCATGGGTTTTCTTTAGACGTAGAGCTGCTGTCCTGGTCTTGAAATTATTGAACTGGCTGCTGAATAAATAATGAGACCTATGTCCATGAAATAAAACATCTGCATTTTGGTATCATTACCATTTTTCTTAAGTATCTTTTACCTTTTTCCTTTAACATGCCTGAATTAGCTCAATAGAGTTTGTCCCTAATAGTTCTGCCAGGGATGGAAGGGAAGAGTGGTATGCCACCCTCTGGAACAGGGCATTCCGAGGGTTTGATGGCTGGTCAGGTCTGGCTCTGCATCTCCCCATGTAATTCCTCCATCAAGTCCAAGATCTGGGGTCAAGACTTTTTAAGCTGCCTGCTGTAGCATGCCCTTCCTAGTCTTAAAGAGGCTCCCCTCTGTGAAAGGGGGAAATAAAGTGTAGTGGAGGCCTGGATATATTATGATTCTGCTCTGTTTGCAGTGGGGGTGTGACCCACGTGGTTTCTGGAGGAAGGGGAGGACACTGTAGTGGAGATGACTGAATTCATTTTCAGCATGCGATAGGGCTAGCCACATGTGGAGAGACTTGAGGACATCATCCAACCCAGTCATCACTTTATAAAGCCATTGCCACCAAAGCACTCAGGAATATGTCACTATATCACAAAATCTGATACCTAATTAAAGAAATAATCAGTTATTAAAGTCTGAGAAAATAACCCATAAAAGTGGGAGATTTAATGAGGGAACAAAAGGAACAAGTAGAGAGATCCATCCAAAAAAAACCCCAAACAAACCCAAAACCCATCCTTTAAATAATTTGGTTGTAATTATTTTGATGAAAGCTTGCTTTAATTAAAAAAAAAAAAAAGGAGTAGGGAACAGTTGAGGTGAAAGTCAAGAGAACTGATTTCCTTATATTAAGACCACTTCAGTGAAAGTTTATTGAAGTAAGATAATTTGACAGTTGAAATCTGTGGTGTTTGAATGCAGGCATTGTTAGTCAGTCCACCAATACTGATCTCTGTTCCTTTAGCCATGGAGGATCTCAGAGCCCTTTACTTACTGTATACCCAGGAATCTCTTCACCAATGTTGAAAAGTAACCACCTCTGTGGTGAATGTACCAGCAGCAGTATGCCTCCATTGTGAAAGTGAATAACACCTTATCCAGCTGAAGCTATAGGTGGAATATTTAATGTAGGTAGTAAGTATAATACCCAATAGGGAATTTCTTTGGGAAACAAGCTATGATAACTCTAGACTTACTAAAAGGCAGTAGGATTAAGATGTGAGATAAGGATGCGATGGAATACAGGAGGCCTCATCTTCCTCCACTTGAAGTCAATGACATAAGTCCTGTGAGTTTAATTGAATATGGATGTCCAGATGCATCTGTGCAGTCTGTTGACTTTGAACTCATCCAGCATGGACCACAGTCTGAGATTTTGACTTAAGTAACTGGCTAAGCCAGGTTTACATTTCACTTTGCATCATGGGTTGGCACAATTCAGCTGCTATGATCAATTAATTTGATAAAAATTAATTAATATATGATCAATTAATTTGATAAAAAATTGGTAATGGGACTGGTCTTGGAACCATACTGTGGTATTGGTTCAGAACTGACTTACCATTAGTTCCTACATTATTTAGCTTTTCTTTGGAGAATTCCTTTGCGAGTCATAACTTGATCCAAAGTTGCTTAATTTATGGGAGACTCCTTAATTAACTCAAGACATACTCTTTTGACAGATGGTAGTTCAGGTAGTAGTTAAGCTGCTGTTTGTATTTAATGTAATCAGCCATCCTTCAGAAACAATGTTGTGCATTTTGCTTTGTTTGCACCAAAGAAGGAAATGCTATAGTATGTTCTAGCTGCCTACACTGTACATTTAGTCCTGAAAGCATGGTGATACACTAAAATTGTGCTGCTGATTTATGTTTGCTACGGGGGTTAATGCTTATTTCATAAACTCACTTTTAAAAATCATATTCATTCATCTTAGATCACTAATAAACCTTTCAGAAATACTTCAAATACAATACAAATACTACGTAAATCAAATAATAAAGCCAAATACCCATAATACCCAATATTGGTGTTTGATTGTAAAATAGTTGTATACTAAGAATGTGTAGGAGTGATGTACGTGGGGACCCATCTGCTGAAGGTGGTGGATTAGCGAAATACCCTGCAGATATGCAAATTCAGTAAGCAGTTATAGATCAACTGGTGACGTCTCTCGGCAAGATGTGGTGAAGGTAGTTAGTAGCAGAGCTATCTCTATAAAATGCCACTTCAACTCTATGATGAGCATCTCTAGATGAATAAAAACTGCCTTGAAATAAGTTGGGAGCTGAGAAAAGGCAAAACTCTGACTTCAGACAAATGATGTAAGGTTTGGACAGCTGACCAGTAAATCTCATCCAGTATATATGATCATCTGAACTGATGTCCATGTCAAGTATACTCCAGAAGGCTAGGGCATACCCCACAAGCAATGTACACCTGCCTTACCTGACTGTTAGTAACAGGGCAAGGGTCACTGAAGTTAAAGAAGCAAATGAGTAAGATGAGTAAACTGAGATGTGGAAATTGGAATATAGAAATTGTGTTTGGAAGAAGTTTGGAGCTATGTGATGTCTGAAAGAGGAAAAGAGTAAATGTAGCAAGTGTAAGTACATGAGACCAAATGGAAAAGTTGCAAAGCTAAGGTGCTGTTGGAGGGCTACAAAATCTGCTGCTCCAGGAGTTCAACCTCCTGAAACAGTGTTGAGGCTATTCTGGATGAAACTATACAAAAACATAGAATAGAGGTTACCAGAGAGTTGGAATTCCTTCTGAATGTTAAAAAGTGTTGGGAAGAGGTAACTATCCATAGAGTAAGTGGGTCTGAATCACAGTTAGTAGAGAATAAAAAGGTGAAAGAGAATCATGGAATCATAGGGTTAGAAGGGACCTCATGAGGTCATCTAGTTCAGCCCCCTGCCACAAAAAGCAGGACCACTCTCACTAAATCATCCCAGCCAGGGCTTTGTCTAACAGAACCTTAAATATGTCCAAAGATGGAGATTCTACCACTTCCCTAGGTAGTCCATTCCAATGCTTCACTACTCTCCTAGTAAGAAAGCTTTTCCTAATATCCAACCTTGACCTCCTAGCTGCAACTTGAAACCATTGCTCCTTGTTCTGTCTTCTGTTACTACAGAGAACAGCTGAGCTCCATCCTCCTTGGAGCACCCCTTCAAGTAGTGGAAGGTTGCTATCAAATCCCCCCCCCCCAGGCTTCTTTTCTGCAGGCTAAATAAGCCTAGTTCCTTGAGTTGCTCTTCATAAGTCTTGTGCTCTAGCCAATTGATCATTTTTGTTGCCCTCCACTGGACTCTTTCTAATTTGTGCACATCCTTTGTGTAGTGGGGAGCCCAAAACTGGACACAGTATTCCAGACATGGCCTCATCAGTGCCGAATAGAGGGGAACAATCACATCCCTTGCTCTGCTGGCAACAGGTTCTACTGATGCAGCGCAGTATGCCATTGGCCTTCTAGGCAGCAAGAGCACACTGTTGACTCATATCCACCTTCCCATCCACCATGACCCCCAGGTCCTTTTCCACAGTGCTGCTACTGAGCTGATCACTCCCCAGCCTGTATCAGTGCATAGGGTTTTTCCATCCCAAGTGCCGGACTTTGCAAATGTCCTTGTTGAACCTCATGAGATTTCTATTGGCCCACTGCTCCAATTTGTCTAAGTCTCCCTGAATCCTGTCTCTGCCCTCCAGCATGTCTACCATTCCCCCTAACTTTGTGTCATCTGTGAACTTCCTGAGTGTGCAATCTCTTCCATCATCAAGATCGTTAATGAAGATACTGAACAGAATGGGCCCAAGGACCGACCCCTGGGGCACTCCGATCATAACTGGTTGCCAGCTAGATTGAGCCATTTACTCCTACCTGCTGAGCCCGATGATCTAGCCAGCTTTCTATCCACCTTACAGTTCACTCATCCAAACCATACATCCTTAGCTTGCTGACAAGATTGCTGTGGGAAAACTGTATCAAAAGCATTGCTAAAGTCAAGGTATAACACATTGACAGCTATTCTCTCACCTACATATCCAGTCATCTCATCATAGAAGGCAAGCAGGTTGGTCAAGCGTGATTTACCCTTGGTGAATCCATGCTGACTGTTCCTGATTACTCTAGTTTCCTCCAAGTGTTTTAGGATGGATTCTTTGAGAACCTGCTCCATGATTTTTCCAGGGATTGAGGTGAGGCTGATTGGTCTGTAATTCCCCAGATCCTCCTTTTTCCCTTTGTTGAAGATAGGTACTGTATTTGCCTTTTTCCAGTCCTCTGGTACTGCCCCCATTCACCATAAGTTTTCAGAGATAATGGCCAGTGGTACTGCTATCTCATTGGCCAACTCTCTCAGCATCCTCAGATGCAGTTCGTCTGGCCCCATGAACTTGTGCACATCCAGGTTCTTTAAGTAGTTTTTAACCTGACCCTCCACCACCAAGGGCCTCTCTTCTCTCCAATCTGTGGTACCCAGTGTATTGGATTGGGAGCTGGCCCCTCCCTGTGAAGGCTGAAGGAAAAAAAAGCATTGAGCACTTCAGCCTTTCCGCATCCTTCACCACAAATATACATGCCCCATTCAGTAAGGGACCTGCACCATCTGTGGTCATCTTCTTGTTGCCAACATACTTGTAGAACCCCTTCCTGTTATCTTTCACATCCTTTGCTGGCTTCAACTCCAATTGTCATTTGATCTTTCTGATTTTATCCCTTCAGTCCCGAGTAATATCTTTATGTGCCTCCCTGGTCATTTGTCCAAGCTTCTACTTCTTGTAAGCTTCCTTTTTATGTTTCAGCTCACTGCAGAGTTCTCCGTTAAGCCATGCTGGCTGCCTTCCACATTTGCTGTTCTTTCTGCTCATCGGAATGGTATCTTCCTGTGCCCTTAGCAGGGTTTCTTTAAAATACAGCCAGCTCTCTTGAACGTCTTTCCCCTTCAGATCAGTCTCCCAAGGGATCCTGCCCATCAGCTCCCTGAGGGAGCCAGAATCTGCTTTTCTGAAGTCCAGGGTCTGTGTTTTGCTTCTTTCCTTTTTTCCATTAATCAGCATCTTGAACTCTACCATCTTATGATCACTGCTGTCCGGGTTGCCATTCACTTCAACTTCCCCGATCAAATCTCTGTGAGCAGCAGTTCGAGAGGTACAAGGCCCCTAGTTGGTTCCTCCAGCATTTGTACCAGGAAGTTGTCCTCAACACTCTCCAGAAACTTCCTGGATTGCCTGTGCACTACTGTATTGCCCTCCCAGCAGATGTCAGGGTAATTGAAGTCCCCCTCGAGATCCAAGGCCTGTGATCTGGAAATGTCTGCTTCTTGTCCATAGAATGCCTCATCCACCTCCTCCTCCTGGTCTGGTGGTCTATAGCAGACACCTACCATGACATCCCCCTTGTTGCCCTGTCCTCTAAACTTAACCCACAGACTTTCAACTGGCTTATTTTCAGTTCCATAGTGAAGCTCTGAGCAGTCATACAGCTCTTTTACATATAGCACTACTCTTCCCCCTCTTCTTCCCTGCCTGTCCTTCCTGAACAATTTACACCCATCCATGGCATAGCTCCAGTCATGCAAACTATCCCACCACATCTCTGTTATTCCAATTATATCATAGTTTCTTGTCTGTGCCAGTACTACCAATGCTTCCTGCTTGTTTCCCAGGCTGCTTGCATTTGTGTACAGCCACCTATAAAATACTGGGCTGATTGCCCTACTTTCTCCTCTCAATTTTCAGTTCTGTTGCATCTACCTCCTTGCATTTTCTCCTGGCGTTGTCCTTCCCCACTTGCCTCAGGTATTAGGCCTTCATTAGGACGCCTAAGACAATTATTTGATTTAACCCCCCCCCCCCATTCCAGCTACTCTCTCTCTTATCCCCGGTGTTACAGTCCTGGCACTCTCCAGGTTCCATCCCTTCCCCCAGGTCTCTTGAGTTCTTCTGCTTTATTGGAAACGTGTCATCTAAGAAGAAAATTTTTGTAACAGATCGAAATGCACATCTTAGAATAGCAAAGGAGGAACAGAAACCATTCATGAAGAGCACAGCATTGGAACTAGATACTCTGAAGGGAAAAGGTCCTACAGACTTATCTGGCATGGAGTTGGTGATCTTACAAAACATTTTCAAAAGAAGGAAAGCAATTTCATAACATTTGCCAGTGAAGGAAACAAGTCCCAAATTGACTTCTTTTTAATAATGTGAGATGATGAATAGTAAATTATAAGGTAATATCCAATGAGTACATCATGAGATAAGAGACATATCCTTTTGGACTTCAGAATGCACAGAGCTCAGAAGCACTGAACCCATGGATGTTGGAGAAGGGTAACTGATAGAAACTTAAAGATAGGAATGAAAAAAAAACTTTAAAAGTGTAATGATTATTTTCTGACTGCCAACTGGGGTACATGGAAATCAGCTTATTCAAAGTAGAGTCAACTGTAGAAAAAATAAATGCATTAGTCTTTAAAAGTGCCACAGGACTTCTTTGTTTGTTATACTGGAAATGACACATTAAGTTCTAGGAGTGATTAAGCCAATGCCAAAATAGATCAGAAGGGAGACTTGGTGATGAATACTCAAAGAAACCATTAAGGGGGGAAAAGTAACCTTAAAAAAAAAAAAAAGAAGCCCAGGGACTTCAGCAGTGATATAGAAGTGCGCATAGATGAGAAAGAGGCCTTGTGACATCTAAACAGGCATTGTAACATCTAAAAGCATGTCCTGTGATGACTTTTATAACCAAGCAGGAGGACATGAATGAAAGAAGATAATCTCTAGCAGGGGTCTCAAACTCAAATCACTACAAGGGCCACATGAAGAGTAGTAGAGGGCTGAATGAGGAATAGTATGTTAGCCTGAGGGCTGCACCACTGAAACCTTTTCATACAACAGTATTGCAAATATTGGTAATGATAGTGTCATTGCAGGTTGCATGCGGCCCATGGACCACATGTTTGAGCCCCTGATCTATAGGCTACCCAAGGCAAGGGAGAAATTGCCAAGGGTGTGAAAAAATTTGCTTAAATTAGGAATGAATATATATGTTACAGACAAATAGCAGATCAGTCAACAAAATTTGGACTGATTATTTTGAAAGAGTGATGAATGAGGAGAACTCAAAGGAGAAAGAAGTGAACTAGTCATAGATTGCATGCAGAAGGAGGAGGTTGCAGAGGCACTTAGGAAAATGAAAAAGAGGAAAGCATTTGGGTCAGATAAAAGACTGGTGGACATGGTGAAGTCATTGGAAAATGAAGGCATCAGGTATGTTACAAATTTGTTCAATTATATTCTTAAGAAAGGGAGCCTGCCAGATGAATATCATGTAAGTTTTGTTGTCTATTTTTAATCATACAGGCAGTGTTACACGGTGGACTAAATATCGCTAAGTGAAGCTGATGTCACATGCTCTGAAAGCATATGGCAGGTGACTGAAAAGCATATGTATGGCATGGTTGAAATTTGGAAGAGCCAGAGTGGATCCATGTTAGGAAGGAGGGTAAATGATGCCATGATTGCTCATTGTCGAGAAGCTCAGAGAAAAGAGACAGCAACTGAGTATCACCTTTTGTGGACCTAGAGAAGACAATGATTGTGTACTAAGAAAACTAGTTTTGTAGAGTATGTGACAGAGAAGTGTCAGAAGGATACATATCCATCTTATCCAGGATGTGTATGATTGAGTGGCTGTAACAGCCAAACTAAATGGAACTACACTAGGGAGTTTCCAGTAAACATTGCCTTGCATCAGGGATCAGTGATGAGCTCTTTTTTTGTTTGCAGCTGTCATGGATATGTCAGAATATAGAAATGGAGCTGTCTTGGAACATATTCTTTCCTGATGACCTAGAGAAATGTACAGAAGAGTGAGATCTTTCAAGTCAACACTGAACAGTGACAACATAGAGGGCGGGCTGGGCTAAGAGTGAGCGTCAGTAAGACTGAGGCTATGATAATGGAAGGAGAAGACTCGCCACAAAGGAAGTCAGAGGCAAAGAGCTTAGAAGAATGAAAGAACATAAATATCTGAGATGAATGGTTGTAGACAGACAGTGGCAATTTTCCTGAGCAATGCTCAGTGTTGTATGAGAGCTGTGTGGTGCAAATGGCAGAAGTTGACCCCACTTCTCTGAGACAGAAAGGTGCCTTTAAAGTTGAGAGGTGGAGTGTGCAGAATTGTAATTTGACTCATTTTAATATACTGAACAGAGACCTGGATAGCCACAAGAAAGGAAATCAGTATACTCTTCACCATCAAAATGAAGATGTTAGAAACTTCATTATAGGAAATTAAATGACCCCTAATGTGTTGCTCCAACTGAAGACAAATTGAGGGAGACTAGGTGACATTGGTAGTGTATGTCAAGTGGAGTTCTTTCAGTGATTGTATATGATACATGATATTGGTTTGTGGGCTAGATATCAGTAGATCTCAAGACCAGTTTACATGACAGCTCAGGCATATGATCGTAGGTTTTGATCGAAGGCCTGAAAAAGGAGATAATATATTAATATGTATTTGTGATTAAATATTAGAGTATTTTTAAAAAATAAAATTTAAACCTTGACAATGGAAAGTGGAAAGGAAGATAAAGGAAAAATATATAACCGAAGAAGAGCTATATTAGACCTGATTCTTCTAGCGTCGGTCGAGAGTAAGTCCACTGAGATACTTGGAGTCTATAGTCCTGCCCCACCTCCAACACATGTATGCAGACTAAGCATGTGATTTCCGCACTTGGCTATGCATACGCATATGAGATTTTAGCAAGCTGGTGCAGGTATAAATCGTAGTGTAGCCATAATAGAAATGCTAGTGACAGCAAGGCACAAATAAACTGTACAAAGTACATACAGAGTTCAGTGACTGTGACCATGCTGCTATTTTTACTTGTGCTAACTCAAGGTGAGCTAGGATAGGTATGTGTATATAAGCAGGGGAATCACTGCCTTCCCCCACCCCACCCACCCCCAGCTCATGGTGTAGATGTTGCCACAGAGGAAGTAACTAACTCCTGCTACAATCAACAGGAATTATTTGTATCTACCTCAGAAACATGTTGGCTTCAGTATAAAAAATATAATTGCATCAGTATAAAGATGAGACACGAATAAGATCCAGTGCAGATTTAAGGCTTCAGAGGCCTGATTGTACCTTTTGTATTCATTTCTCACCCTGATCAGATAGCATTTTACATCTATTTGCTGCCGGTTTAGAGTTTTACAATCCACGGTGCAAAGATGTAAATGACTACACCAGGAACGAGGCAGTGGGAAATCAGGCCCATAAGCTTTTCTATTTGGGGATTATATAAAACACAGCTCAGAAATATAAAAATAATCAAATTATTTATTTTATTTTCATAAGCACATATTGCTGTAAGTCACAGTTTTATCTGCCATTCTCCACATTTTATTGATCTGTTTTTTTGAGGTATGGCATATTTTGTAAACCAGCTAATAAACATCGTTCTTTCTGCTAGGAAGTTAAAAACTATTATGTTTAAAATCAAAATAAAAGAAGTGGTTAAACAATTAAATGACAAATTTGTAAATATAGATTTTTATAAAGTTGTAAAATATTTCATTTATTTAAAAACACTCCAATATTTGATCACAAATACAGATTTATATATGATCTCCTTTTTACACAAAAAGGGGCATGTTCTCTTTTTCTTCATAGAGGAGTTCCTCTTTAAAATGTCTTACAAGTCTAGACTTAGCCTTGCTTGCCCTAAGAGGTGCAAACTATACTTGTCTGAAATCCAGGAGTGAAGAAATTTTATGCCACCTCTTTCCCCTTAAGGTTTTGTCTAGGTGAGGACAATTTTAAGTTCCTCCAGGGGATGATTTGGAGCTCAGGTAGCAGAAGCTACAGCCAGAATTATTAAATCAGCACTTCTCCTAGTGCCCCTTGTTTTGTCTTTTCTTTTGAGTATGCACTCATGCTTAGGAGAACTCCCCTGATATAGGGTAGTTACACTGTGACTCCCTTAAAGATTTCCCATTTTTCATTGGTTCCTGGTGGTAAGAACCATGCTGTGAATTTGGCCTAATGGTTGACATTCAGTTCAGGGCAGAGGCTCAATAAGGGTTTATTTGGTGTGTGATGGCATGGTGGAGGCTAACTGCACTGGAGTAAATTTCATCCTCTGAAGCATGAGCAAAATGTTCATTGGGTAACTGGGTTTGGGAGGATGGTTACAGACTGTGAGCTTTGAAACCTCAAAGGCTAGTGGAATTTCAAGCATCCTGCGTTACTCTTTGTTGCAGATGGGGCTAATGGAAGGGAAGGTCCCTCCCTGTTTCATTGACAGCTAGGGGGTGGGCCTTTAAAGTAGCTCTGTAACCCAAAGGTGGTTTCCCTAGCTGAGAACCCTATGCTGGCGCTCATCCAATGGGAAGGTAAAACACATTAAGCCGGACATTGTCAGTTCATTCAAACCAATTAGTATTTAAGTTGGACCAGTCCTCCATGTCCAGTAGTATTGCACATCAATGTTATTCTTGCCTGATGGTTGTTGTCATTTCCATAGAATGTGTGACCAAAGTTTAGGAGACTGAGAGGGCAAAGTGTCCAATCAAGCATAAAGTTTTTCCTCCTGCCAGCCAATTCTGTAAATCCCAAGTGAACATACTGTTTAGCTTTCTTGGTCTTACTCAGCAGGAAAATCTTTCTTCTGGGTCGATTATCCTGCTATGCTTTCAATATCCAAAGGCTGCCTTCTGTAGCCTGTTCATTTCAGAAGGCTACTGTTATTTTATGCTGGGTAGGGTCCTGTGACAATAAATAGTTGTTAGAGATTTGAGTAAAGATTTCTATACTTCTGAAATTAACATTCTGAATGGCACTCTTCTTCAAAAAAATTTCTTAGCAAATAAAAAAACACACACATAGTTGCTGTGGTACATGCTAGTGAGTGAGAAAAATGATGCTGGAAAAAATATTACATTGGTATTAGCACCCTACATCATGAGAGAATTTTGGGTTAAACAGCCACTTCTTTGAGTTTTTCAGTGAAAGAGCTTTCCAATCAGTCTTGGAAGAAAATCATCAATATATAGTTAAATGCAAAAGTAGGTCCACCAAAATCTGTGTGTAGCGATTGCTGTGGGACATCACAGTGCTGCTTTTGCTTGCTTCTTGTTGTAAGAGTTAAAGCCAAATCTGTCTTTTGGATTATTGCCCTTTTGACTCAAGTAGTTAGGAAAACATGTTCCATTTGTAATACTTGCAGCTGATACAGTTCCAGTGATATCTAACTATGGTGAGCTGGTAGTGACTGTCAAAGGAATGAATTTTATGCCCAAGGAATATTAATATGGTGTACTCATGCATAAAAAAAAGTTAGTTGAAATTTACATAACACTTCCTGCACCTGCTTGAATGAACTGTTAGATTATTGTACAAGGCTGACTCAGTTCCAATGTTTCAGCTTCTGCCATTCTCAGTGGATTAGTAAAAATAATTTGTGTGATTTGACAGAGGAATTTATATAGTATTTGAGATTCCTTGAGTAAACACTAGAGAGTGAAAAATATATTATAGACCTCATGAGCCAGTGCACTGTGGGAAATGTAAACTAAAATGATGATATAGTTTATGGAGTTGTTTCCCTATTACTGTGTGTGAAACATGTCACATTTTAATCACCCAAGAATATATAGAATCTGTGATCTAAATTGATCAGTGAATTTTATTAAGTTGTAAACATCATGCAATATTAAAAATGAAAATCTGTTAAGTTTTTCAGGAACAAAATTAATCTCTGAACACATGTTCAGTTTCAGCTTCAAACTTCACCACAATTATATTTAGAAGGGAACATTGTCTTACCAGTTTTTGTTTTCTTGGTTCCTTGGGGTCTTTGTCATGAGAAATAAAAATTGCATTTTTTTATTCAGATAGGAGACGGTTACAGCTAATGTACTGTACTATATATCTGCTTTAACATGTTCCAGGTTAGAATGCGGTAGCCATTTCTCTAAGAAATGTTAGCTTTTAGATTGCCACAGCTGTAATACGAGTTGCAGCAGAGTTGTTATAACCCATACAACTAAGGGTCATGTGAAAGAAACAACAAAATGAGATGGAAAAAGCAAAGCACATACAGGGCTCTCCTATGTGTTTCCCATGTTAAAGACTAGCATTATGCAACTTAAAGATTGAAGTCAAGCACTTTGAAGGATAAATGAAAAACAGAATTGAGGTTGAAAGCTCAACTTCAATTTTGCCCTCTTTGTTTGCACCATAAACTATGGTCTTTGGCTATATTATTATAAATTATTTGTCATTTATCAAAGTGTTGAAAGTGTTCTCTTTAAACTTGGCTCAGTTTGATTTGGTGCAATCTAACTGTAAATCACCCTAAACTACTTCAAAGCATCTGACAAAATGGGATTTTATCCCACAAAAGCTCCTGCGATAAATAGATTTGTTTACTCTTTAAAAGTATCACAGGACTCCTTCCTTGTTTTGCTGAATGAGGGTAAAACATCTAGCCCTCTGGAACTCCTAAACTTTAATGAGCCATTGTGACAAAACTGATACGTTGGATTTTAGAAATCTAATCCCTGCCCCTTCTATACAACTTCTCACCTCTACACTTTACAGACACTAATCAACTAAGCCTCAAAACACCATTGTGTATTCTCTCTCTTTATAGAGGGAGACATAAGACACAGTGGCCTTGTCTACACTAGGAAAATTAAATTAGAAGTTTCTAACATTGCCAGCTTTTGTCAGCTCCATATGACAGATTCTGTGACCCTGGCTCATGTTTTGTACTACCTTGCTCCTCAAGCAGTTCCAGTTGAAATCAATAGGATTACTTGTTGAGGCTGAGACTCCGCAAGGTATTAAACACATACCTAATTTTAAGCACTGAATTAGTCCCATTGATTGAGCACTGAACTTAGAGGTGTTTTGGTCCCCTTGTGAATCTATGGCAAAGTAAGGTAGTGCTCAGCCTGAGTCCCACAGTAACATAATCTATCCTAGTATTGGGAACCCATGTAGCCAGGGCACCTGCTCCAGCCTTAGCAACAGTTGGATATACAGCAAAGTGACCCACCTGACAAACACTGTAATTCAGTGGGATGTTGTTATTTTGTATGTTTCCCTCGGGGTGCTGGGATAAACTTAGCAGGCCAACGTTAGTTTTAATCTTGGGTCTGACACACACTATGTGTCCATGAGTGAGTCACTTAACAATCAATTTTACTGCATTGAAGTAAATGGGAGGGTTTTTCTTCACTGTAGTAGGAGCAGGCTTCAGCTCTCTTCCTAAAATGATGATTGTCTTTTGTGAGGTCTTACTAAAAGATGCTTGTTGACATGCTAGATGAGTCTAATACAAAGCCCAATGAAGTCAGTGTGGGTCTTTCCATTAAGTTCAGTGGGCTTTGCACTTACAGGATGTGACCCACGATACTAGTGACAGGTCTGTGAACTCAGAAATTTTGGACTATGAGCCCTGTCATCACTGCTCTAGCTGGTATTTGGGGCAACAAAAGAAGGAGGACTTATATCTTTAGATCAGTTCAACTGTTTCACTGTACAGTTAAGTGCATGATCCTGATTCAGACTCTGAAGCATTTTGAGAGCTCTTATTACCTCTTACTGTCAGGGCCTTAGTGGACCAAAAGACCCACTAGTTTCATTGATCATTTCAGCTACTCAGCATAAATTAGAATCAAGCCCTTAAACAGTTTCATGTAGATCCATGGCTGAATTCCTAGCATAAAAGTGAATGCCATTTTCTGGTATCCATGCAGCTCAGCATATTTTAAAATAGTTCAATGTGCCTAGTGTGTAAGTTTTTACTATTAAAAAAAAAAATTCTTCCAGATTTCAAGAATAAAGGTTTGGCGGTTTTAAACTGACTATTCATAAATTTCAGTTTATAAAATGTCACATGGTTAATATTTAACTGATGAGACATGATCACGCTAGGGATGATGATCGCCTTCTGGATCATACTACCTACTTATCCATCTCATAGTAATTTAAAGAGGAACCTGAGCTCATCCATCTTTTTCAAAGGGTTGGAATGAATATTCAATGGTCAGAATTTAGCATTTGCCCTTTGAGTCTGTAGATGGGTTAGTTTTAAAATTCTTTAGGGAGAGAGTTTTGTAATAAAACTTCTTTTCCATTTTACACTCAACATGCTGCATTTGTTTTTCCTGTTTCTTTTAAAAAAGAAAAACAGGTATGTGCTATCTATACTAATTATCAACATGTTTCAGACAGAAAGCAAACCTACCAGTTCAGGAGAATATGGACTTTATTTTTTTGGAGTAAATCGAAGGGATTATTTCATTTACCTCTTTTTTGGGTCCAGCAGGTGTCCATAGTAGAGGAATTTGCTTCTGAGCCTGTGGTTTAGCTGCATTATTTTAAAGGATAAATGTCTTATGTTAAGTCCCTTCCTGTTGTTGATTGTTCCTAATTTAATCTGGGTTTTAATTAGTTCATGATTGAATGTTCATGTATGGATGTTTTACCTCAGAATTTGCCAACTCTACATTATTTAAATGAGATCTTAACTTAGCATTTCCTCTTGTCTGTGATCTGACCTCCTGATTTTAAAGGAATAGTTCCAGCAATCAGGGCTTTTCTTGTATTTGCATCTATCACCTCCACCTCTGTCTGGTCTTTCACACAAGCTATCTGGTCACCCTAGTCTTCTTACATGTATAAAGATCTTTTATTCCAAAGGCTAAACAATAGTTTTATAAATATAATAAATGGATATACAAACCATATCTGGAGATTATTTTACTTGCTTTTGAAACATAGATTGTGTTTAACAGCACACACTGTAATTTAAAACAAGATGTAAAGAATACCACATGCAGTTAAAATTGGAGGGGAATTTTGGTGGGTAGAGCACATTTGTACACCACAAAAGTTGGAATTGATACTCAACCCTGTCCTCTATGGCCTACTGTAGAATTATTCTCCAGACTCTAAGGTATGTTCACACAAGGGGAAAAAAGGTGCTTGTTAGGTGACATGTTAAGTTGTGGTAGACACTGTCATTTATAGTTTTTGTGCTTATGAGCAAGTTGAGGTAAGATCTAGAGGAGAGGGTTGGCTTTTCCTCGTCCTGCTAGTACACTAGAACTACAGCTGCTTTGTCTTCATTACTATTTTACCTTGTGTTAGTTACTCTCTATTTTTTCTGGTGAAGGTCAGCCCTGAGCTTTCATTAAATAAAAACTTTCCAGCCTTAATAGTTGTGAAGAAAAACACTGCTGTGAATGCTAGTGTAAACTCATGCACAGGCATGTGCTTGATGTCTGCAAATCAGCTGAACCAAAAGCTTTAAAAGTGATGTGAATTGCCTCATTCATCTCAGGGGGAGGCAGACTTTGCAGCCTAATTCTGATGGTGTAAATCAGGCATGGCCAGACTGCGGCTTGCGAGCTGCATTCGGCTCTTCAAAGAAAAAGTGTGGCTCGCGGAAGAGCCAGCATGGAAAGTCAACATGGTTAGGGACAGCAGAGAAGCCATGGTCTGGTCGGGGCTGGTGGGGAAAGTGTGGCAGCATGGTTGGGGTTGGGAGGGGCAGAAGTGCAGCATGGTCAGGGAGAGCAAAGAAGCAGCATCATGGTAAGAGGTGGCAGGGAAGCAGCAGTGGGAATGAGGGGGAGCACAGCATGTTTAGATTTTCTCATAGGCTCTAATGTAGCTTACTCCTTTGTTAAAATTGTGTTTTACAAGTCCTAAACATGATGATGAATACTAAGAAATGAAAATACAAAGTAGAAAAGTTTAAAACTGGATGTAAATTACTTTCAGTTGTTGGCACAACTTACTGCTGTGAAGCATTGTATTCCACAGTGAAATTTGTTAAATCGAAAAATTGTGCAATACTTAGAGATCAGGACCTGAGAGAGCTTTTACCTACTGCATTGACAAGTTATTGCCCAGATTTTAAAAAAACTTGCCACTAGCCTGCCGTGTTCTACACCCAGCAACAGCTAAGTTTTTACTATATAGGCCTAGTTTTCATGGTAACCTTAAGTAATTATTAGAATCTGACATTAGTAGGATCAATATTTGCTCTGTTTTTATGATAAAATTAGAGTGCAGTGAATTTTAAGCTTAGTAGTTTTGGAGTAAGTAAAAGTATGTGGTTATATGCCTCAGTGCGGCTCTCAAAGGTTTAATAATTGACTTGTGTGGCTCTTGAGTTCCATAAGTTTGGCCACCCCTGGTGTAAAAGGCATTTTAATATTGCTAATTATTTTATCAGTAGCATCCAGTTAGTAGCTGTCCACAATCCAGTTGTACTAACAATCCCATTAGTGGCTATCCACAATCCCTTGCATTGTGAAAGTGCTTCACTTGTTCCTTCCCACAATGCCAAAGCCTCCAGCTTTGCCTTAAAAACTCCCTAATTCTGCATTGTCAGTACAAAATTTTGTAGTACACTGAATATTAAAATTTAGGGGCAGCCTAAAATTAATTAAATGCAATTTCAGATTAAACAAGCAATATTATATGTGATTGTGTTGTGTATTTTCATACCAGAATTTAATACGATAAAGCCTTAGTTTTTTTTAAAGTTGATCAGAACCACCGCAAAATTTCTAGTCTTCTCTTCTGTAATGGCCCAGAAATCCAGGCCTTGCACTAGAGAACACAGGTTGAGTTGTCATGGAGCATGTTGGGTCTGGACTAATGGGAATGCTCTGGGAACAGTTCATAACGTAAAACTGGAGATTTTTAAATAAGAAACTGAGTGAATGGCACACAGACTCAAGGGGACTGTTCCAGGCAGGAGAGGTAGAATGAGAAGAGGTGTGAAGCATTTACAGAAACAGACCAGAAGAACAAAAAAGAGCAAAGATGATATAGTGGCTAGTGCATTAACCTAGCCTAGGGTTGAGGAGTCCTGGATTCAAGCCCCTTTTTTGCCACAGATTTTATATGTTACCTTAGGTAAATCACTTAACGTCGCTGTGTGTCCTGTGACCTGGGGGTAATAGCACTTCCCTATTTCAGAGGCATGTTGTAAGGATAAATACTTTAAAGATCCTGAGGCACTCAGATACTACAGTAATGGTGCCATATAAGTACTGTAGACAGACAAGTGGAGTTCATCATGAGCAACTAGAAATGAGATGTAGCCTGGGGTAGAGTTGTGCAAGGCCCTGAAGGTGAGGTAATAACTTTATATACTGTATTATATTTCTAGGAGGGGCAATTTGAGGTTTCCCTGAAATGACCTTTATTGTGTTTTTTTCCTTTATTTTATTTATGGCTGCTTGTACTGACATTTGTACAATTTCACATTTGTCAGAGTGAAATCCTGCAACACAACATTTTGTTCGATATTTTACTCTGTGCTTTCATATTTATACACATGGAAACCTTTATATTAATTAACTTCAGCAGCATACAGTTAAAGTTTCACAGATATGATGCAAATGAATACACTGTATGCTTGTGTGATCTTAGTAGCAAATTCTAGCGAGGAAATAAAAATAATTTGGGTGAAGCTTTATGTATGTTATTGGAAGAGCTGGCATTGACATCTGTAGTGAAGACTGCCTAACACTTTCCATTAGAAGAT
The DNA here is from genome assembly GCA_007922195.1 of Podocnemis expansa. Lineage (NCBI taxonomy): Eukaryota > Metazoa > Chordata > Testudines > Podocnemididae > Podocnemis > Podocnemis expansa. The sequence continues at coordinate 2,396,497 of ML682116.1, read as the reverse complement.
CATCTTTCAATAGCTTATAGTTTTACCACACTTTAACCAATTAAGTTAACATGTTCCATGTTTTGTGACTGCCTGAGACTGAATTCTTTTAAACTGTGAACAGAAATGATTCAGTCATTTCCTAGAACAACAGTGGGGTTGGAGGACACATTGTTGTACTAATGTTTTTCCAAAAAAATAAAAGGGGGGGGGTCTTGAAGCTGTTTGTTAAGGAGCTCTAGCACCTTCACAGGTTGGAGCAGAGACTTGCAATTGGGCAAAGAACTGTCACCTTAATATCAGAGGTGCCTTTTGCAGTCTCAATGAAAAGCCACCTAAATTTGGTAGCCTTTGAAAAAAATCATCATTTGCAAATGCTCCATGGTGGGTTGATAGACCCTGGCAGCCAAATTCACTGGAGTCTGTCTGCATGGAGTCCAGCCTGAAGCAGAGCAGAATTTTAATTGCTCCTCTTGCTTTCTGGGGCTACTTTGACTCTGAAACTGTAAGATGGGAGATTCTTCTATGAGATGGGAGTCTAGTTGCTAGAGGGAAGGGGAGAGGAGGTCCATGGATTGTTTGGAGTATAACGGGAGCCAAACGGTGATGGAGACAGGTTGGGTGGGATAAAAGTGGGGACAGGGGCAGAAGGGCCAAAAACCATTAATATACTGTCTTCCAGAATTGAGTCTGGGATTACTGGACACTGGTCTAAACTAGAAAAATTAGTTCAAGCTAATGACTTCACTTAAGAGCACAAAATACACTCCTCTGACTAATGTACTTAAATTTAACCTAAGTCTCCATGTAGACAGAGATAAGTTGATGGAAGAGTCTGTTGATCTAGCCACTGCCTCTTGCGGAGATGGATTACCTACACTGATGGAAGATTTCCTTCCTCAGCATAGGTAGTGTCTACACTGCAATGGTGCAGTTGCAGTGTTTCAAATGGAGACGAGACCTGAATTTTATTGTAGAGCAAATAGCTGTGAAACACACAAACAGGATAAGTATTCTAGGGACTGGACCACACAAGCTATGTCTGCATCAGCAATTTTAGTCAGAATTTGCTAGTCTGAACTAAAGAAGTCCTGGGTTAGTCCAAACTAACCTTGGGCTAGTTTGAACTAATTGCAAGCTTTATAGTTTTAACTAACTGTGCATTCTAGTTTGAACTAGAACATGCAGTTAGTTCAAACTAATGGCTTAGTTCAAACTTTTTGAGTTCGAACTAAGCCTTAGTTTGCATATTGCATGCCCTTAGTCTGAACTGAAGTACAAACTGAGTAAGCGCAGACTAGTGCCAGGTTTTATTAGTTTGGACTAAGCTTTGCCCAGTTTGAACTAAAACATTGCTTAGTTTGGACTAGGCAAAGCCTAGTATAGCCATGGGTTAAATTAGTCCGGACTAATTTGCTAATGTAGCCATAGCCATAGACAATAAGAGCCTACTAATTTCTTTAAGTGGTAGAAATCCATGCTGTGGATCCAAAGTTTCTAATCCTGTTGGCAAACTCTGTGTGAATCAGAGTGGCTCCATGTGATGAAATATCCATTTTTGCAGTTTACCGTTTATAAAGCCTAGGAAATTTATATACAAAACTCCACCACATTGAAATATCAATAAGACTGCAAAGAGGATCACTCCAAAATTAGTAAGCAGCAGGCTATGCTTATAGAACTTTAATTTTGTCATTTCCCATTTTTTGAGTGCTTGACTTTCAACCTTAATGTTCTTTTAACATAGGTTTTCTTTTTCTTTGTTTTTTAATGTGTGTGTGTTGTGTGTGTGTGTCTGTCTATATTTTAGACTATAAGTGTGGGTTAAGTAGAAGGAGCACAGAAATGAATATTTTTGTGACTGCATGAAGGAAAAATGAATAATTAGAGAACTTTATGTTAATTTTTGCTCCTAAATTCAGTTGTCTTCTTTAAATAGACTTGTATTTTATGTAAATGGAAGGCTCACTTCTGCAGTCAATAGATTTTCCATTATGACCACACGTAAAGGGTCAGACCTAGAAGCTGTTAAGTCTGCAATATAAAAGACGCTATTATCCACAGTCCTCTTTGTAACTTTAAAATGTTTTTTCAGTAATTCCGATCTTGCTTACACCAAGTTAACATTGATTTAACTCCTGGAGTAAACAAGATAATATATTTGTGATATATCTGTTTAGAAGCTGACCTTGCAAAAGATCCTCAGCATCCAGTCCTGCAAGGTGCTGTGTGCTCCTAGAGAGGTGTTGAGCATCCTCACTGCCATGGGAGTGGATGGGAATCGAGGACACTCATTATCTTCCTGAAGATGCTGTACATACTGCAAGATCAAATCCTTAGCTTCTAGTTTCCCTGCAAGTAGGCTGGTCCTGCCCGTGCAGTATGGCTATAACTCACTGAAGAGAAAAGTTTGGTATGACAGGATTGAGCCCATCATTTGTGCAGTTTACAATACTGCTCTCTAATGTAATTGTTTACAGAAATATACTCTTTCTGTTTGTTACGCTAGAAAACATGACATTCTGGTTTTGCAGGCTGGTTTTGTAGAACTTTTAAAAAATATGTATGTATAGCATGTTTGTACATCAGTTTCTGTATTTCAGAAGAAACTGACACAGAGATGGAATCCAAAGCTGCTTGGTATTTTTAAACTGAAATTAGATTAGTTGCTTTGATTATTCCATTGTGAGCCCCAAGTTATATTTTAGTGTCCTTCACCCTTTCCTCCTTTATTATTTATAACCCACACTCTTTGAGCAATGACCAGGACTAATCTGTAACCTTCTGTCCTTCTGTCTGATTTGCTCGCTTTTGATACTCAAAGATTGAAGAAAACATTCTCAGACTTCCTGTTAAATATAATATGTATATATAATTCCATATGTCTGATACTGCAGTAAGAGTTCTTGGGAGTTTTGCTTTCCTAATTCATTCTCAGTAGAGTTGTTTCAAAAGAAAATGTGAAAGGGTGAAAGTATAAATTTGATATTCAATGTATTATAATGTCTTTCTCTCTCATATCCACCAACCCACCCAGCCACACAAGCAAGCCAAAGGGGTTCTGTTTCACCATCTCAATTGTTAATCTAATGCATCTGGGGTTTTCATGGTTTTTGTTACTCCTCCAATATTAGCTGCCCCTAAATAAATAAATATAACAATTCATTTCTGCTCACTCTGCATCATAAAGAAGTGGGGCATAAAACAGCATTAGTAGTGAATCCCCTGAGGACCCAAGAACTTCACAGGGGTCTGGTCCTCTGAATGGTTTCTGTCACTCTCTTGCAGCTAATGACTGAAACAGGATCCATTGCCACTGGGAGCTTTTAATTTTCTTACATTGTACAGTTTGCTGTGATCCAATGCAAAGTGACAGCTACCATTTCAGTACAGCTCATTAACAGCTTTTGCACAAGACAGCAAGTACCATGTCTTCATATGTGCTGTATGAGATCTGCATTTATGTGGGCTACAATTCTGCCTTTGGACAATGTGGAATATTATGTTGTTGCAGGCATAACAAATGCAGCATCTTAGACACCTGGGGAAAACAGAAGGTGTATTTAGGCTTATCTTGGCTCTCAGGGCTTTTCTTGAGGCAAAACAGTTACTGTCTGTACTCCAGAATAACTTGGGAAAACTTCAGGCTTCATTTGCTTGGTGATAATTCAGTGTCAGCACAGAAAGCACAGGGATGCAGCACATAACAAAGAAATCTTTCCAGAAAATTGTTTTTCAGAAATTTAGGGTGAGGAAAGAATTTGCAAAAATAATTGGAAAATGAAAGTTAGAATTCACATGCAATTGGATAGAATGTCAAGCACTGACAGATGACTAGAATAACTTTTGTGCAACACATGTGTTTTGCATTTATAGTAAAAATAGCAACAGGTAATTCTACATTCTGCATTTCTTCAGGGAAACTAGACCTCAGAAATGAATGTGTTATTTTAACTGATTCATGCATACCTACTACATGCACACATAAGGAGAATGTTGTTAGATTGGTAAAAGTTCTGAAAATCTCTTTTTTAATAATTTTAGAGAGTCACAGGGAGGAAGAAAGAGCTAAGTCTCCCAATTTCCTCTTTGCACTGTTCTAGTGTAATAGACCATAAATCTGTCTGAAATTAACCCAACAGAAGAGGAGCCAGCTATGCCTATGCCATCTCCTTCAAATCCTCTAGTGCAGTGGTTTTCAAACCAAGGATCTGACCCAGTACTGGCTCACAGCGCCCTCTGCTGCCACTGCCAAAAGACTGGAGTGCATTGCTCAAAGATGCCGTTGTTGCGTCTCAGACACAAATGATCTTTTCTCAGCTCAGTTCCAAGAAAAAAGTTTGCAAACCACTACTCTAGTGTAGGGAGAATAGCAGGAGAGGGAGAAGAGAGGTGTAGTTGAAGCATGCTCTGGTCTGGTGAGCCTCAGCTAGCATAACAGTCCCATAAAGATCTCATATAAGCAAGGGTATAGCAGCCCTGAAACTGTTCTAACGAGTGTTTTGGCCAATTAGCCCCGGCAATGTCACATATGGCAGTGGTGAGTATATAGATGATGCATATAAAACTGTCTGTACACCTGAGTGGTGGGTTTGAGCAGATTTTGCCAAGACCCTAGGTTTGGAATAAAAGTTTCTGTGGACTCAATGCTGCATCTTACCAAGTAAACAAGGAGGAGTTGCACACCCTCAGTGTAGACTGACCTAAGTGAAAACTGAAGGTATTCAGTTTCTCTTGTAGTTGTTCTGCAGCAATGTAGAGAATTCAGTCTACAGTGGAGGTGGTCGTTTTAACTGCACAACAATGGAAAGACTACCGGTAGGTACCGCTGTTTAGGCAAAGCAGTAAAGTTAAGTGTTATGCCACAAAATGTATGAACTTCAATAAGTCATGTAGTTCAGTCCCCTTGGATATCTGTGTCAGTAAAATTGAGTATAATTGAGGAAATATAGTCACATTTCTGAATATTGATCATTTAGACCTTCCTCCCCACCCTTACTTCTAGCTGTTATTTAGTGAGGTTGTTTTAGCCTAACTACTGTGAATAGCTTTGATTAGTGCATGGAGTAAACATCACCAGACATTGATAACATCTATAGAAATTGTATGGTTTCAAAGGGGCAGCCGTGTTAGTCTAGATCAGCAAAAAAAGCAAGGAGTCCTGTGGCACTTAAAGACTAACAGATCTATTTAACGCATGAGCTTTTGTGGGAGAAAATACCACTTCTTAATGTCTGACGAAGTAGGATTTTCCCCCACGAAAGCTCATGTGATAAATTATTCTGGTAGAAATTATGTGGTGTCATTGGAATGAGATACCTGGGCCAAATTTTGTGATGGGTTTATAAAAAGGCTTTAAAATATGCCAAGTGATGTAATAATCATCTTAAATGTTTCAATGGGAATTTAGGGTACTGAAAAAGTTGAAGATCAGGCATGCGTAACTCCCAATAACAGGCAAGAGGTGGGCTAGGTTGGAGCAATATGACCGATAAACTAGGAGTGTTGCACATCTTGGCTTGTAGAGACCAGTAGCAATGCTGTTCACTGACAGCACATGATGCTTACGACAGGCATGAAGTAATACCCTGAGAAATAGCTAAGCTTACTGCTTCTCAGGACACTACAGACAGAAACCCTCACTAACACATCACCCAAATAGTTTAGGACAATCATGGGGCAGCAGTCTGAAAAAAAAAAAGTTTATTTCATTTGCATCAGGAAAGATATGAAGAATTTTCAGTTAATAATGTGTTTTAAATGTTAAATAGGTACAATTATATATCATGTAAAATATGTTACTGTAACTCATGACTTGTACTTTTCTATCAACTATGTTCCCTTTCCTCTTGCATTTGTTGCCCTCTTATTTAACAAGTCATACAAATTATTCTTTTACATATCAACAATTTATGAAATAAAAAGTAACTATAATTTGCAACCTGACAATATATTAATCTGAAACCTAGAGTCTTATATTTGATAAAATAAATCAGGTTATATATTCTGCATATGTACGTTTGATGTAAAAAAAATGAAACAGATGAATATATTTCAGTTATGTAATAGAATTAAGCAAAGGAAACTTTTAATACTACATCTAGCATATATGGACTTTATTGATTACCAATACATTCTGCTAAATATATTGCTATGAAACATGAAATGTTTCTTCATTAGAATGCTATCATATATATAAGTATTAGACCCAAGTTCTATGTTCATAAAATGCTGAAATGTTTGGACAGTGGTGTATTTTGGTAGGATTTTAAGATGGTGTTTCAGGTAGGCAGACAAAGGTAAGCTTGGGACAAGTCTACTTTATTTTCCAATTCACTTTAAACCATTTTTGAGCAGTTTACAGCAACATAGGACTTCCTTGGTTGGACTTTTCCCTTGAGATACTCCCTTTAGTACTGAACACGTCCTTTTTTCAGCCACCCTCTCCCTTTCCGGCCGCAAATTATAGAATCATAGGGTTGGAAGGGACCTTGAGAGGTCATCTAGTCCAACCCCTGCTAAAAGCATGACCACTCCCACTAAATCATCCCAGCCAGGGTTTTGTCTAATGGGGCCTTAAATGTTTCCAAAGATGGAGATTCCACCACTTCCCTAGGTAAACCATTCCAAATGCTTCATCACCCTCCTAGTAAGAAAGTTTTTCCTAATATCCAACCTTGACCGCCCCAGCTGCAACTTGAAACCATTGTTTGTTGTTCCATCTTCTGTTACTACTGAGAACAGCCTAGCTCCCTCCTCTTTGGAGCACCCCTTCAAATACTTGAAAGTTGCCATCAAATTCCCTTCAATCTTCTCTTCTGTAGGCTAACTAAGCCTAGCTCCTTCAGTCCCTCCTCACAAGTCATGTGCCCCAACCCCCTAATCATTTTTGTTGCCCTCCGCTGGACTCTTTCCAATTTGTCAACATCCTTTCTGTAGTGCAGAGCCCAAAACTGGACACAGTATTCCAGATGTGGCCTCAACAGCATGGTATAGAGGGGAATAATCACATCCCTTGATCTGCTGGCAACACTCCTACTGATGCAGCCCAACATGCCTTGGCCTTTTTGGCAACAAGAGCACAAATCTTTTAACTGATTTAATATAAAGAACCTTCACTGATTTATTATAAGGTGGGACTTTAAAACTGATTGAGTTAAATTAATGCAAAAGACTGAATGGATATTCTCATTCTGTTTAAACCACTCTTATTTTGTCAGCCTATATTATTTAGAAGCAGCTTAAGCCCAACTGAAATAATGCACTCCTAAATTTAATATATGTTGTAACCAAAAGGCTGTGTAGACAAGGTTTATGTGAAGTTTGTACCATTATATAATCTCAAATCATTTCAAATAAGATTAACATGATATTTTCCAGTAGTACTTGTACCATAAATTTTGCACAATTGTATGTGCAAAAAAAAGGTAAAATTCTTCCTTCTCTCTGTATGGAGAACTTCAGTTTAGGTCAATGCATTCCATGTTCAGAACAAGGGTAGTGTGTGACACGTTGTGAGCTGACATAGAAGGCAGAAAAGAGACAGGATTACATCTTATGCTGCTGGTGGTGCTGGTTGAACTCCTAAACAACTCTTGAGAGTGTGCTGCAAACCTTAGGTTATGTTACTGCTCACATAAGTGAGGAGAAATCTGTAAAGCCTGTCTCTTGTAATTAATTTCAAATACTTATTTACACACACTGTTCTTACTTCCTCCTCTAATTTCTCTGTAGAATCAATGGAAAAAGAACAAAGAGCTACACTGAGCCTTATCCTGAGATCTTTCTCACATAAGTCTCACTGAAGTCAATGTCAATGCTAATTATGCATGTGGAAGGATTGCAGTAGTGCATTAAAGTCTAGGGTCAGAGACTGGCCATGGATGTGCATGAAGAATCCAGTTGATTACAATGAGAGGCAGATTGGACCTTAGGTGATGTGCATAGCAGAGATGAGTATTTGGTCTGAAACTAGAGAAAAACATTCATGATGGCATTTTCCAAGATATATTATAAATACGGTTGTCTAAGAACGTGTTCCTGATATGAGCAAGCAGTTTGCTCATGCCAGTTGAGTCTGTTAAGAGCCTAATGACCTAATTTAATATCGCCAACCCCAATTATTCAAAAAATGAGTGATTTAAAAATCATAATGTAAGGGTTCTTTTTATTTGCTCTTGGAGTTTTGAGACTTTAGAGTTAATGTTCTCAAACTTTTGCCTGCAACCAGCAGGGCTTAAATCTTCCTTTTAAAAAAAATAACTATGCTGAGATTCTCATGTACTCCTGAGATTCCAGCAGCTGGGCCTTCACAAAAAAACACTAAATAGTGTAAGCTGATGAGGAAGCATTTTGTACACTCAGATATAGTTTATGCACCCCAATGTGAATGTGTGCATATGCAAAAAAAAGTGTGAACATTAATGTGGAGACTAGGCTCCAGCCCCTTTAAAAAAACTTGTTTCTGTTCTTTCTATTGGGAATATCATGTTTAGAATTTGCAAAGAAATGTGACACTTGATTCAGCAGAAAATGTAAGTCTTGTGACTTGAAAACAGACCTTGAGATTGGACTTTAGAGGTTCTTTTGCTGTGTAAAAGTCTATTCTCAACAGGCCCAAGTCAAACCACCTCCGTTAGGATGTGACTGGGAGCCTCTTATTCTGACTTGTGGGCAGCTGCTCGCATGCATAGAGCCACAGACTCAGTGGGACCACTCTTATGATTAACTGTTCACCAGCGTTAGTAAAGGGTTCATAAACTGGCCCTTAATGTCTGTCTAAGGTCTTTTAAAAACTAATGTAGAAGGAACAACATCACTGTAGAAAAGGAAGGAGCTGCTGTTGCATGAGGTCATCCAATTTGCTGTCACCTTTCAGAAAGCAAACAAACAAAAAAGCCAATAACCTTTTGAAAAATGCAGTAATGTGTGTAGCTTGACTCTCTAAAGGTATTTTTTCCTTCTAAGGTTTAAGATTAGGTTATTTTTTAAAAGGGTCAATTTATTTGGTCTTATAGGTCTTATGTTTGTTTTTTTTAAAGCTTTCTCCTATAGCACTGCTGGAGGTGAGGTTTAAAACCCAAATTGCTTCATTCTGATTCCCCCCCCCCCCATTAAACCAGATGACTGTGTAAATGTTTACTGGGTTCTTTTTGGGTACAGAGCAGTGGATCTGGGCTGGGTTGTTATACCTGAGAGAAAAAGGAAATAGTATTTTAAAAAAACATTTAATTAAATGGCAACACTTGGGATTTCATTTAGTTCACATTACAGAAGGAATTTAGACTTTCACTGCTACCACCTGCTGCCAGGCTGAGCAGTGAGCATTGTTACTGTGTCTTACAGATGCAGGTGAACTTAGTGCTGAACCACTTTCACAGTCCAGAAAGCATGACATTCCTTGTTACCAGTGGGAGGAAAGGCTAATTGAGAAGTGTGTATAAAAGCTGTAATGAGTAGCATTTACATGTATTGATTAGAAGTAGGGCCACCGTCTCTCATTTATCACCACCAGCAGCTGTGAAATTTTCCCCACGTCGATTGGCACGGCTCATATTCCCGCTCCTCTAGTTCTTTATTGCTTTTTCTCCCTCCCTCCCTTCTGAACCAGAATGCTGATCCACCAGCTGGAATGGGCTGGTAATTACTCCTGCTACTCCACCAGCTGCCACAATTGCCAAACCACTGGAGTGAAAAATTCTATCCCGCATTTCCGATTTTTTACATTACCACTGCATAATCATATTTGACGAATAATTAACCTGGGTTAATACTTCAGGGAGCCATTTGCAAGTAAATTGATAAGCTGAGTGCTGTAAAGGCTCACAAGGGCTAAAGGCTTTAGGCAACTGCCCACCACAGCTCAATGACTAGTCTGTTCTAATGTGTGTGCCCCTCCTGACCATTGTAACTAAGAGTGACGTGCGGGTGCAGCCCTCCATGCTTCTTAAAGTTAGTGCAACTCAAGCAGTGCTGGAAAAAGGAGTGGGGGAGAAAAAACATCAAATTGAACTCTACAATATCCGATTATTGGAAATAGTGCACAACACTTTTTAAATGCAGCACTCTTCTTCCTTATCTTCAATAATTAATTTTCTTTAGAGGGTTAGCGGTCTTAGTCTGTGTACAGCAAATCAGTGAGAGTCCTGTGACACCTTAAAGACTGACAAATTTCTTCAGGCATAAACTTTCATGGACTCCAACCCATCTTTGTCAGAAGTTGGTTGGAGCCCACAAAAGCTTATGCCTGAAGAAATTTTTTAGCCTTTAAGTTCCAAAGAGGTAGCCATGTTAGTCTAGTTCAGTAAAACAAACAAGGAGTCCTGTGGCACTTAAAGACTAACAAATTTATTTATATATTGCAAAATTAAGAAATTTTTGGGGGATCATTTCCTTGGAGCAGAATGTTTTGGTTTCATTCTTTGCTTTTAATTCACATGCTGCTCGTTGTTCCTGATTTTTAAAATATTATTTGCAAATATTACAGAGCACACAACTACAAATATAAAATAATTTTCATATGTGGTTGAATCAAACAAAAATCCTGTTGTAACAAACAATATAACAGTTTCAAAGTCTTAAACTTATTTTAAGTTCAAGTTGAGGCCCTTATTTTCCTAACTGTCTGTGGCTGACTAACCTCTGAGCTGGCAATACTCAATACACTTTCCCCTGGTTATGCTGGTTTTTTTTCATTTGTGAAAACCATTACACTGAACATCTTAGCTGATTTCTGTGGCTTGTTTGGATTGAACAAGTGGGGTTTTTAGTTTAGATCATGCTGCTGTCTGTAGAGTTTTACTTTTGTTTCTTTGGTTTTTGCCCCACCTTTGTTTTTTGCAGTCTACACAGGCATTTACATTTGCAGTTTCCAAAAAAGACCTGTAAAAGTAGCTGAATCCCAAGGATTCTGTTGCATACCTTTTGGACAGACCATGCAGGGAGTGTTGCCAGCTCTCAAGATTTTTTTGAGAATCTTATGAAATTGTGTGATTTGTCTTAGAGTTCTGTTTCCTGTATTCACATGATTGTTGTGAGAATCTGTTTTTATTTCAAACGACGCATGAATTGCTACCCTTCCTTCTTTCAGAGAAGAGGTTGCAAATGTGACCTTACTGCATAGTAAAGACTCAGAAATCAGAATTTGTGTAAAAAAAAAAAAAAAAACCAAAAAAAACCCCAAACCCACATTTATTATTTAATCTACTGTTGATTTTTTTGGGAGTGCATTTTTATTTTTTGAAAGGTTGGCGGTTGGCAATTGTAGAGCCAAACCCTTTGTGTAAAGTGAGGCACAGTGCTAAGTTGGTCACAGACCAGGAGAGAGAGTGAGTCAGTTATGAAGATTCACTCTCCAAAATCTTTGCATGGCAAGCACACAGGAGACCATGACTAATATAACTAGAAAATGTGTAGATACTCCATGCACTCACTAAAGGGCCCTGCCTCTCCTTACTAGTAGGTAAACTCTCTCTAAAAAGTGTTAGTATGCAGACTTTTCACAGGAGATGAGAGTTCAGCTCTTTATGGATCCTATCAGCATTCCTCTGAAGATATTAAAAGATCAGGAAAAATAACTAGTGTAACATGGTGAGCTATTTCACCTTTAAATGAGCTTAAAATCTACCAAAAGTATTGAAAAAAAATAAAAATGTGTATTTTAAAGCTTTAGCAGATAAATTCAGTTTTCCTATTATCATTCATTAACCCAAGCTACAAGAAGATGGTAATTGAATTATTCTGGACAATATCTCAAACTTGAGGCTTGTGCAGGGGCAGACTTTTGGAACCCCAGCCCCATCTGGCATGCCAACTAATTATGGGCACAAATCAGGTAGTTAGATGCAAAACTACTGAGATATGCACCTGCACATTGTTAGTGGGCACTCACATTTCTCACAAACTTAATTGCACATCATCCAATAGCATGCAGAGGTATTAGCTTTTTAAGAGAATGGGACTTCATCCTAATGCCATTGCTGAGATTTTCCTCCCTCCTCCTCCTCGTTTGTCATGCGTTGTGCCAGTCATCCATCTAGTTGTTACCAGTGACCCAAGCACTTGACTCACTTTTATGACAGTGTGTTTAATTTGAAACTTCTGTAGCTTTCGGGTTTTTCTGATGGAAAAGCGTTATTTGAAAATATGGTATTTTTGATATATTGAATGGTTTTGTTTACTCTTTTATAAACAAACTGAGATTTGAATAGACATATTTTATAGATGTTTTCATTATGGATGATTATGGGATCAAATTTTGAGGTCCCTACTTAGATCCAGAACATACAGCCGTATTCACTGTTTCAGACATCTGTACCTCTGAACCCTTATCAAAGACCTGGTGTAGGGCTTTGCAGCAGGGGATGAGGTTATTGGTTAAAAACCTTAGGTTTTTTCAGCTCTTAACCAATCAAAACTCTCATTAAATCAAATGGAGTTGAGCCTAAATCATGAGTAGAAATTGAACAGGGGCTACAGGATCTGGTCCATTCATAGTCATATAGATGGAATTAGCTTTTCACTTTGTAACCTCACTGACCCCTCTCTTAGCCATGTGCCTTCTCATCTGCTTTTCCATTTGCGTACAGCCAAAATGCTGTCTCTTTTTGGCTACTCAGCTAACTGGTTTTGTACATTTTCTCTTTAAAACCTAAATAGCATTGCATGTGATGACCTGTCGATTTAAAAAAAAAAAAAAAAAAAGTTTCTATCATTCTGTATTCCTCTGCTATGTGAGCAGACGGTTTCTAAAGTGCGGTTTATGTGTATGCCAGACAGAAAAGTCAGCACTAGGCATTTGTCACTGTGTGAGGTAATGCAAGGGAAAGCAGTTCCTTTCAGAGCTCAACTGTAGCACTAAGTGAAATCAATGGCCAAACAATCTAACACAATTGGTCACATATTGATAGAATTAAACACCGCTGTTAACGTGACTTGTCATTGATCTGACAAAAACAGAGTCGAGGGTAAAAGTCGCCTGAAGCCTTTAGACTCTGTGTTTATGTAGCAAAGGTTGGGAAATTATTCGCTCCATCTGCTTCTAACATAATTTTTATTTTCACTGACAATATTCTTCACTCTAAAAAATACTTTCAGAACTTTAACCTCTTCATTGTCAAAAACAGGGGAGGGAAAACTGGTCTGCTCTGTTGAAGTTCTGATTCGGTATAGTAGTATCACGCTGAATACGTGCTGAGATTCTTTCAGAAGTTAGTTATAAGAAGGTGGAATTTCATTACAATAAATGGATACATTCCACCTTGCACAAGGTCTAGATCAGGCCATCAGTATGGTTTGCATCTAAACCAACACAATGGAAAATGATACATTGACTTTGGTTGGAGTAGTTGCATAAGGCAAGTGAGCAGTATTTGACCTGCTTGTGTGTGTGCACACCGCTGTCCTCTGCTGTATGACATATCAGACCTGCTCAGTGGACAATCATATTGACATACCAGGACTGGTTTACAGAAAATAGAAGGTCAAATGCCATTGACAGCTTATAAGGAATTCTTATCTAGCACCACTTCAGCTTCCAAGAGCTAAATATCTTGGGTTTTATCCTTGACATCACACGTTCAGCTGATGACCATAATCTTTATATGTAGGAAGCCAAAGCATGTTACAGTTTGGAACTGTCTAATGAGTTGTGATATTTGCTTTGCTTTCTATAAGGAAGTACCTAATGTATGTTTCAGATACCTTATAGTTTCCAAAATATCTTGGGCCAGAAGATTGTTCCTTGAAGAAAATCATCTTAGGTAGATACAGTAAAGTTTTAAGTTTTGGTGTATTAGACGTGCTTTAAAGCTGATCACAGAGTTGCTAACACTTTCTAGAGCACTCAACTATGGTCAGCCACTGTAAGTTTCATATATCTTACTGGTAATTCATAGTCAGTGCATGTCAGCTATATATTTGGTCACCATTCACAATGCCAGGGAAGAAATTTTCAACTCTGCTAGGCAAGAAATTACATATTACCTCTGTTTTCATACCTGCTTGCTCCTTCGCTGTTTATTTCATTTACCAGAATTTCTTTGCTTTATTATTAATTACAAATACTTGATTTTCTTTGGTATTTTAAAGTATATTTGTAATGTAATTTTATTTTTGATTCGTTTCTTGCCTGGTGCTAAACACCACCTATCCATGATAGATTATAATATTTAAAAATGTTGGCAGGTAGAACATTGCAGCCATGATCAGGAATGTGTTGGTATGCTACTGAACAGGCCAAAAGGCACATTTTAACACTCAGTTGGTCTGAAAGAAACATTAATGGATGACCTAAGCATGGTTAGTACTGTAGAACATGAGGAGCAAAAGGTTCTATGTATCCACAATCTTTTTCTTTCACCTTTTTGTTGTGGGGGAGTGGGTGCAGAGGGCACAATCCTGACACTGCAAGAGGGAGTCCCAATCGAGAGGCAAGAGACCAAACCACAATTTTTTGGGTTAACCACTTTCTATGTGACTTTCATTGAGATAAATAAAATTACAGAAAAGAAAGAAGAGAAAAAAAGTTAAATAAGAGGTTAATATTATCTAATTACTAATATTTCCATTACTAAAATTAAAAAACTTGCAATTCCTATTAAATTACACAACAAAACTCATACAAACTGGGTTTTAGAACTCTATTTCTTTAAGGCATTCAAAGATCTTTTAAGTACAAATAATAGCCCAATAAACAGAAAATAGAGCACAAATACCACTACAACATTTATCCAATCTTTGTGCCTAACCCTGAATTAAAACCCCCCAGTTCCAATCCTGGTTGGTATAATTTAGCAGAGTGGGGTTTATTGGAGACAGAGATAGAACACACAGTTTGTAGGCAAAAGAGCTTTGCTATTTACCACATACACACACTAAAACATCACATGCAGCCCAGGACAGCACAAACACCTTGCTTCTCCCCCTTGCTCTCCAAGCACCGTGGGTCATGGCCCAGTGAGGCTAGCCATGGGTTGTTTGCGGCTAGGAGTTACAAGGGTCAGCTGGGGTGCCTGGCGGGGAACACAAGTGGATTTATTCTTTCATTACACTCTTTCACACTGCTGTTTCCCAATTTGATTGTGGAACACCAGCTTGATTCTGATTTGTGAGGTTAATAGGTTTAGAGCAGTAATAATACACATACACATCCCCAAAAAGCATCTTCCAATTTAAATTCCAAATTTGACCAGATTATATTTACCACATTTGGATGTTATCTCCGGAGTGACAGACAGCAGATCTGTTCCTTTGAGCGAGAGAGAAAGATAGCAAGATGTGATAGAACAGCCCAGTGTTAAAATGGCTTGACCAACAGGCAGCATCATGGCTCTTGCCTGTGTCCGTAAAATCCAAAGCCCACCGGTCAGGTGTCTACCAACTGCGTGCTCCTCAAAATCCTGCACTTGACTGGCCCGGTGTTAAAACGGCTCAGCCAACAGGCAGCCTTGTGGCTCTTGCCTGTGCCTTAAAATCCAGAGCCCACCGTGACCAGCTGCAGCAGTTGAACACCGCCTGCCACCCTCTTTGGAATGCCTGAGGGCTACGGCCCACCTCCCACTCCAGGATGAACAGGTGAAAATTAAAAAATTCAAAAAGGAAAAGATCTGCCAAAAGGAAAAAAAAAACAAACCTGCAGGCTCCCTTGGTGATCAGTCAAGGGGTTTAACACTCTTCCTTGTGAAGAGTGGGGAGATGCCTAGGGGGTGGCCAGATCCCCTGGCAACATGACAGGCTGCTGACCTATCGCTTCTCCAACATGCCTAGACCAGAACCCCAGCTTTATGGCTGAGACCTCAAAAATTAGCATATCGCTTGTTGGCATGGAAGCTTACTGACCTTGGTCAGTAGATCCTTCTCATGAGGTCATGGGCCTTGCAGGTGTCTCTTATCACTTTCCAGGGTTCAGTTTGAACCGGTCTGGGGTTACTTGCAGTCAGTTTTCTTAAAAAAGTGTTACTGTCTGCGGTTTTCTGACATTGAAAGATAACACCACATAATTATTTCTTTTCCCAATTAGAGGCCTAACAAGCTACATTCCATAAGCCAGGCTGGAGTTTAGCCATAGCAAAATTCAGGTGGATAAGTCCACCTTTCACACTTTTGATGGGCCAGCTAGCTAAAATATTAGATAGTAAATGTCTCCCAACATAGTGATAAGTATGGTTGATGGATTGTTGAAGCCCATGACAGGTCTGATTGTAAGATCCGTTCTATGGTAAGTTTCCTAGGTATTCTAAGGCAAATGATCACATCTTCACTGTTGAGATGCTCTGAACTACACTTTGATTTTATGAGTCTTTAACAAACCTTGAGAAAATGTTGGAGGAAGGAAAGAAAGTGCTCAACTTGAACAACAGCTGATTTCTGAGAACCAAAAGAGACTTCCGCTGCTTATTTGTTCTTCTGGGAGTGTTACAGAAGCAGACGTGTCTTCTGAATGGAATATGAATTTTCCCAAGTTGATGAACAGAAAATTTATATCCTCAGTGGGAATGCAGCAAGGATACATGTAATTTCATTCTCTCAGTCAGCAAGTCTGAATGTCAAGGTGATTGTGCTAATCCATCCAGTCCATGGTAGGGCAGTGAGAGAAACCAGTCTCAACCTCATTTGAGTCCCTAAAATAATAGTTGACTGGAAATGTGAAACACACTAATGATCACACTACACAACAAGTTAATGCCATGCCTATAAGAATTCCCAAGAGACTCTCTAGTATTTGAGGCTTCATCAAAACACTAAGGGGCCAATTCAGGGGCAAAAGGTCCCATTGACGGAAAGCCTGTCTGGAGAGTAGAATGACAGTCATATAAAACACCTGCAAACTCAACTCCTTCAATGGTTCTCAGCGAGCTAGGACAACTTAAGTATGGGCAGCACTGGCAAGGGATGAGGCAAGACTAGGTTACACAGGAGATATGCTAATTCAGTGCATTCCCAAGCAGATACTGCTAGCAGGACTCCTTTGGAACCCTAGAAATCTGCTGAAGATCTCTCTTACAGCAGAGGTCCTTGCAGAGAGCAGCAGTGCCAACGCTAGGATGACCAGATAGCAAGTGGGAAAATCAAGGCAGGGTAGAGGATAATAGGTGCCTATGCAAGATAAAGCTGAGTATTGGGACTGGTCCTATAAAATCAGAACATCAGGTCACTCTAGCAAACACTGCCTTCTCTCACATGGACTAAATACCCCTTCCAGTGCAGCAGCTTCTCTTTTCATAGTTTCCACCCACATGTGCTGGTGGTGTGAACTCAGGCCTATGCATGGAAAGTTCTTCAACTTGAAGGGCAGCAACACAAAAGTCCTGAGGATAGAAGTGAGCACCCAAAATTGCCAACCATCAGCCACAGTGTGCAACTGTGATTTCAATATATAGACAAAGTACAGGAATATCCCTGTACAATATTCCAGATGACTGTACAATAGTCTGTACTATATTCCAGATGAGGTCTCACCAGCACCTTATATAATGGTACTAACACCTCCTTATTTCTACTGGAAATATCTCATTTGATGTATCTTAGGCCCTCATTAGCTTTTCTCATGGCCACATCATATTGCCAGCTCATAGTCATAGTCAGGAGCATTGCTGCTCTGGGGAAAGACCCGGGGCATGGGCCCAGGCTACACCCCCCTCTGCCAATTTTGCATGCAGGCCTGATCCCGCCTGGGGTGCCTGCTGCCACCAGCCTGGCCCTGGATCCTCAGCTGGGGATGGGGCTGGGAGAGGCACATGGCACTACAGGTGGCCTGGCCTGAATTCCTGGCCAGGGACAGGGCTGGGAGCAGCAGCCACTGTCAGCGGGTGGCTTGACCTTGGATCTCTTTCTGGAGACGGGGCCAGGAGAGGCAGGGGCTGCACTAGGAACTCGGGGCACTGGCCCTGGGAGTCAGGGCATGAGCCCTGTGTGCCAGGCACCAGTGATGCCCCTGGTCATAGTCATCCTCTGATAAAGTATACACAGGTGCTTCTCCTTCTCCATCTCACTTTCGACTTTCACCCCCAGCTTACAGGAAAAATTCTTATTAGTCCTTATATCACTATTGAATTTCTTCCTATTCTTATTATTCCAGTTTACAAGGTCATCCAGATCTTGGTGTATGATATCCTGATCCTTCTCTGTATTGGTAACACCTCCCCTTTTGTGTCATCTGCAAACTTTCTCAGCTGCTTGCTTCTTTGCATTTTCAGAGGAAATCTTTGATTGGGAATGAGCTTTTTATTATTAAGATAGCCATTCGAAACAGAAATAGCTTAATTAAAGAAATTGCAGACCCTCAGTCATATATTCCAAAGTATTGTCCCTCTTACTATGTTTTCATGTTCCAAAGGGGTAGCTGTGTGATGAAGTGGGATTTTCTCACAGGAAAGCTCCCTTGAAAGTGATAAATAAATTTGTTAGTCTTTAAAAGTGCTACAGGACTCCTTGTATGTTTTCATGAAATCCCTAAACCTAGACATGGGCTTATGGCATATGTTTGACTTACAGTGATGAATACCTTTTCATTATAATGACCATTGAAGAACAGTTGTATCCAGAAATCTGTTCAGAAAACATATGAATTCATTTTTTGAGTTCTCTTTAACTTGCTCAATTAAGAGAACACAAAAGAGGATCAGAAAGAAGCTTTTTAGAATCACAGAAGATTAGGGTTGGAAGGGACCTCAGGAAGTCTAGTCCAAACTCTCTGCTCAGTACAGAAGCAACCCCAACTAAGTTATCCCGGTCAGGGCTTTCTCAAGCTGCACCATTAAAAACCTCTAAGGATGCCGATTGCATCACCTCCCTAGATAACCCATTCCAGTGCTTCACCACCCTCCTAATGAAAAAGCTATTCCTAATATACAACCTAGACCTCCCACACTGCAACTGGAGAGCATTGCTCCTAGTTCTGTCCTTGCTGCCATTGAAAACAGCCTAGTTCCATCCACCCTGGAACCTCCTTTCAGTTAGTTAAATGCTACTTTCAAATCCCCTCTCATTCTTCTCTTTTGCAAACTAAACAAGCCTAATTACCTCAGCCTCTCTTCATAAGTCATGTGCTCAAACCTCCTAATCATTTGTATTGTCCTCCACTGTACTCTTTCCAATTTCTCCACATCCTTCTCATGAGTAAGGGGGCCAGAACTGGACACAGTACTCCAAATGAGGCCTCACAAGTGCCAAATAGAGGGAGTGATCACCTCACTTGATCTGTTGGCAGTGCTCCTACTAATGCAGCCCAAAATGCTTTTAGTTTTCTTGGCAATAAGCACGTACTGTTGACTCATATCCAGTTTCTTGTCCGCTGTAACCCCCAGGTCCTTTTCTTCCAAACTGCTGCCTAGTCAGTTGGTCTCTATCTGTAGCACTGCATGGGATTCTTCCATCTGAAGTTCAGGACTCTACACTTGTCCTTGCTGAACCTCATCAATTTCTTTTGACCTAATCCTCTAATTTGCCTAGATCACTCTGTATTCTCTATCCTCTCCTTGCTTTCCAGTCTATCTGCTACTCCCCCCAGGTTAGTATAATCCATACACTTGTTGCTGGTGCAATCCACTCCATTCTCCAGATCATCAGTGAGGATGTTTAATAAAACCAGCCCAGGCTCCAACCCTTGGGGCACTCCACTTGTTACTGGCTGCCAGCTAGACATTGAGTCATTGATCACTACCCATTGAGCCGATTATTTAGTTAGAAACCATCTCTTTTCACTAGTTTTATAAAGTTTAAAATAAAGTAAGGGGCAGGTTAAATAATTGGACATGGCCCTCAATTGACATTACTTTCTATGGTTCTGATTTTGTTTAATCACCTTCATTATTGTTTACACATACTATGAGAGTTAAAATCAGATTTTTTAGATACTCGTACAGTACCAAAATGTTTTGTTTTTTGTCACAAGGAAAATTTTAAACTCTGCTTCCAGTTGTGTGAGGTTTCTTTCTGTTGTCTTTACCACTTCATGTCCATGAAGTATTTAGCTTCTATTATAGATTATTTACACAGAGTAGGACTGAATGTTTTTCCTGAGCTTAGACAATTGGCTGATCAAGGACAGCTCCTGAGAAGTAGTTGAGAGATCCATAACAAATTATCATAGACCCATGAAGTAAGCTTCATAATAAATTATCCCACATCCCATTTAGTCCCTAGCATTGCAGTTGGAATTCATAGGAGCTCTGTTTGACATGTCTTGGGAGAAAGTC
Organism: Podocnemis expansa; assembly: GCA_007922195.1. Taxonomy (NCBI): domain Eukaryota; kingdom Metazoa; phylum Chordata; order Testudines; family Podocnemididae; genus Podocnemis; species Podocnemis expansa. The sequence continues at coordinate 2,376,323 of ML682116.1, read as the reverse complement.
TTAATCCTTCAAGTGAAAGCCTGAAAAACTTGGCATGACAGCATATATAAGAGAAAGCCATGGGTATCTGCCAATACTTGTTTAGAAATGCTGTGCTTAATGGCCTCAACTATATTTGTCATGCACAGTGTTCTTCCAGTTGGTCTTTCAGTTTATTGACATGATGGACAATAGTGTGGGTGACCAAACTGTGGCTCTTTTACAGTTAAAATGCAGCTCACAAAGTCCCTTATATTCCCTCATTCTCAGCCCCTCACACTGGTGTGGAAAGCTTAGAGCTTCTGACCTGCAGGACATTTTTGCAGGATTCTGCCCAGTGTGGGGGGGAAGAGAGGTCAAATGGAGTCAATAAGTTTAGCCGCCCCAAGAATATAGATTGGCCAAAGGAACAGGTGAACTGTTATCTATGATCCAAATTTTGCAGACAGTGAACACCAAATTATTAGCAATCCTGCCATTTACACATTTCCATAACTTTACTCACATGAGGAGACCCATTGATTTTTAGCAGTAATATTCACCTGCAAAATGTTATATATGAGCATATCAGTCTATATATTGCTGCTAATAATTTTATACTCACTTTGCCAAAGCTGCTGTTTGATTCCTTCCTTCTGCAAAAGGAAGTGCCTTTGTAAGAATGAGTCAAAATACACAGTGCTCATAGGGAGCCATAAAACTCTCTAATAAAGTTCCTAAAATAGCTTTTCTATATATAACATTGTCATAACATTAAAGTACTCTGTCTTGGGACCTACTAAGACTAGAAGTGAGAGGTGAGAATCTTCTCTTTCAGCACAAAGTGCTTGATTTGATTTCTGTTGTGTCATGAAAGATTTGAACCTTAAACCTGCCACAGGAGCAAAAATGGATATAACTTGCTTTGAATCTTGGGCTAGTGGCATGGAGGGAGGGTGGAAATTCCATGTTTTTGGAGGGTGACAAAGAAGGAGAAAGCATAATTCTGGCAGTTAGGTTTCTTTTTGAAAGAGTCAATTGGTTGAAACTGATCAGAGGAGATTGAAAAGTTACAGAAATTCTATGAGAGCAAAATTAGGGAGCAGAGGGCAGATGATGTAGTAGCAAGTAATAGATAAATTTTGCTTTTACAATGTTTCATGGGTACTGCAGCCACATATGTCCTTTTATTATTGTAGTTACTATTGTATAATATTTGTATTACAGTATAGTTTAGAAATCCGATAAAGTTATGAACTATTGTGGTGGGTGCTGCACAGACCAACAGCATCAGGACAATTCCTGCCCTGAATAGTTTAGTCTAATTTAGGACTAAATAGAATGAAAAATATAACAAACGGTAGAAAGGAGCAGTGTAGGGAAAAATAAAGGAAACAGCAGCAAATAAACAAAGGGATGACAGTGGGAGGTGGTGAGGGGGACAATTGTACCCTGGCCCCAAGTTCAGCGCTCCACGCAAAATATGTTGTCTTTGTAAATAGAGTGGAAATGGAGAGGTGGAGCCTCAGGGAATGTGATCTGCTGGGCCCCACATTTCTATCAATAGGTAGGATGAGTGTATATAGTATATAAAATGTGTGGAGGTAGGGGTAGGAATACTGTGCACTATATACATACAGCACACAAAATTCATACCTTTGCTAAGGAAGTGCAACATCCATTGACCAGAGCTGTATTTGTGTGAATCTATCTCAAATCCTGTCATCATGGTGGGGACCACAGCACCTGCAGTTAGTGCTAAATGCAGAATTCTATTGTGTGTGCCCAAAAGTTAGCCATGACAGTGACACTTAGAGCTTCTATCGAAATGCTGTTCTTGGGCCTTGGAGGAAGCTCCTTGGGAGGAGCAGGATTATTTATGTTGCTGAAATGTAGAGTTGCAAACTTTAAAAACAAAACCTATTACTTACATACATCTGTCCATAGTGGGCTACATGAAAGAAAAGCAGCTACTGCTTCTTCTCCAGACAGAGCCATAACTCTCTGTTTTGCCACCCAGGGGGCATTCCATTTGGAATGCGCCCCTAGCAATTAGCAGCACTTGGAGCCAGCGCCATGAAAACCACCCTTTAATAGAGCAGCTCCATTGAGCCACTCCAGCGTGCCGGAGGCAAAGCTCGGTTAGCCCTGGTATAGTTACAGCTCTGTCTGTCAGAAATGTTAGCAACCATGGATTCCACAATGCTGAGTGCTCTGGCCCTGATTAGTGAAACACTTAAATATGTGCCTGATTTTAGTTGTGTGATTAGTGTCACTTATTTTGTGGAATCAGACTCAAAGATTACAGAAATCCACAACACCCCTAGTGAACCCACATAACTTCTGCAGGGTACCAGGATGTGGGGGGAGAGGCATTCCATCACTTCCCTCCTCCACTCCTGTCCTAGGGGCTTAGTGGTTGAAATTGTTAGAACATTTTTATGAAAAGATCCAAAGGAGCAGCCAGGTTAGTCTAGTTTAGCAAACCAAGCAAGGAGTCCTGTACCAATTCAAGGCAAACAAATTTATTTATCACATGAGCTTTCATGGGAGCAAATCCCACTTTGTCAGACACTTTGAAGATGCAGGAACTTACAGAATGGGAGGAAAATAAATGCAGGGAAGTGTAAGTCATGGGAGCAGGTCACTCTAACAACAAATCAAAGCAGCTGTTAAGATTCAAACACTGGGAAACAGCACATAGAGGGGGGTGAGGTCAAATCACCTGTTGTAGTGGGAAAAGAAGGATTTCCCATTACAACAGCTGATTTGACCTCATCTCCCTTTATATGCTGTTTCCTAGTGTTTGAATCTTAACAATGGCTTTGATTTGCTGTTTCAGTTTGACCTATCCTATGACTTATACTTCCCTGCATTTATTTTCCTCCCATTCTGTAAGTTCCCCCATCTTCAAAGTGTGTGAAGTAGGATTTTCTCACATGAAAGCTCATGTGATAAATATTTTTTTTAGTTTTTAAGTGCCACAGGGCTCCTTGCTTGTTTTTATGAAAAGTCTTTGTCCATAAATTTACAAGAAAAATGTTTGTGCATTTCTAACCTGGTTCTACTGACCAGTTTTTGGAAGGTTTATCGTCATCAGCTGTATGGCAATCACAGCTAGGAATTGCAGTCATGGATCAAGACCCCACTGGCCTAGGCACTGTGCAAATGCAGGTCTCGGCTCCAAAGAGTATGCAACACTGTTAGCCCATAAATAAAAGCTTTTATGGGTATGATTGTGAAATTAAATTGGTCAATGAGAAAAACAGGGCAAAGAGACTAGGTGCTGTACAAATCTATCAGGTGATGAGTGACCCCAACTTTAATTAAGGCTCAAACCGATTCCCATAGTTCTGAAGGAATTGTAATGATGGTGAGAAGATGAAAATGGGTGACTACTTGTACAGATCAACCATAAGTATAATATATGTTTTGCATACATAGAAAGGCAAACAAAATAGGAATAGCAAGATGTGGATGGACAAGAGAAAAATTACATCAATACTTCAGTTATACATGAGCTTATGAATTGTTTATTGATCTGTTTTTCTTTGAGCATCAAGATAAGATTAGTGCTACATGCATGGAGCTTCCTAAACTATTGTATGTAAGTTTCAGTGATTGGACTGTAGGAGAATAGCTTTAAAAATCACGATGAAAGTCTTTCTGTTAGCCTTCGTAGATTTGCTGTGGGCATCTAGTAGTTATTTAATATTTTAAAGAGCTCTATACCTGGCTGCTACATATTGATATTCATTATTGTGCCCCCCCATTGTTCCATAATGTGCAGGAATAATCTCACTGTCACCTGTCTTTATTAAATTTTGTTTACTTTGTGGTTGCACTTAGTGGCTTCAGCTGAGATTGAGGACCCATTATGCTATGCACTATACTAAAACATTGTAATCAGTAGGACCTGCCCAACCAACATAGTCTTAGTGACACATGTTTGATTTTGTCTCTGAGCACAAAGGGCGGAGGATAGAAAGTAGTAATTTTATATGTAGGGAGTTGAAGCACAGGAGGATAAAAGCCCTGATTCAGCAGGAACCATAAGCATGTGCTTAACTTTAATTCCATGAATAGCCGCAGTGGCTGCTCATAAGTTTAAATCTCATATGCTTAAGGGTCTTGCAGAATCAGGTACAAATGCCCAAAGTTGTTCAAGAAGTATTTGCAAGGAATGGGAATTGAACCTAGATCTCCCAAGTCAGTCGAGCGTCTTACCTATAATGGCTATTCCCTCTCCATGTGAAAAAATGAAAATGAAACATAAAGCAAAATTTAACTGCTTTTGGGAGGACATAAAATTCATCCAGCTGCCGAATTGGAGAAACTCGCTCTCCCTGCCACAGATCAGGGGCCGGAGGAGTTCTATGCCCCTGCTGACAATTGAGGCAGCCGGCTTGCTCCCCTTTGAGCGTACCCCTGATCAAGCATTTCTCTCCCACATATATAAACCTTCCTTCTTGAAGTCTCAGTGAACTGTATGTGCTCAACCAACAGATATTTGTACCCCTGTGCCTAGAATGGATTTAGCAATCTAATCTAAGGGTATCTACTTGAAGATGCCAGCCCAGTCAAAATTAGAGCTGGCTCCCTCCAGAAGTGGTGGGCATGAGAAACTTTATAAAAAAAAAAAAACTTACTGTGCGTGTTTGACCCTCAGTGAGTAGATAGCAAAACTGACTTCTCCCAGACACATTGTTATCACATGGCACTGTGAATTTGACTCTAGATAGCGCTGTGCATTTTGAGGGAGTCTATTAAGCTTGCATCACATTATACAAAGTCATTACCAATGCCATCTGTATGCCAGTCTCTTGGCTATGATGCCAGGTGCGCATTTAATCAATGATTGAAGGGGGTCTCCAGTTAGCTGTTTCATGCATCCAAACCAGGTCTGAATTGCTGTGCTCCAAAAAACAGATGTGCTCATCAGGCTAGCAACAATAGTGTGATGCAGTATTTCACTTAGAATTTACATGACTATATATTTAAATTGCTGTTTGAATCAATGTCTTACTGTTTTTAGCATTGAATGAGAGTTGTATGTTGATTTTATTTTTATTGGTATAGGTACTTATGCGGTGGGAGGTTCATGTGTAAACTGCTCCAGTCACAAAGAAGGAAACAATCATATAAGTTTGAGAATCACTGGTCTAAGTGGCCATAGTTCACTGATTTGGGTGATGAAATACTAATTCACTTACACTTTCAGTCCCTGTGGAAAGCCCAAAGGACTATAATTTGGATGGCAATGTCCCTGAAGTGTAAGGGGGATCAGGCCAACCAGCAGCATACTAGTCTTCTGATGTGTCATATGTGGGCAGGATGTCTAGTTTAATGCCAGTAAAGTCAGTAGTTTAATGGACATTGGATAGAGACCAGAGAATGGACACTGCACAAAGACTATACATCCATGCCTCAGCTCGAAGCTTTGGAACAGCTCCAGTGTAAGCTAATCTACTCCAGTAGAACAGGGGTACTTATTGCTGCCCAGTTGGCATGCTCTTCCCAGCATAGCTTGAGTAAGGGTCCCAGCATCTGCAGTTTTACAGCCTCTGGCTGTCAGAAGGCGCAATGCACATTATCCCTGCCTGCCTCATGTGTGGTAGTGATTTTTAAAACTCACTAGAGGCCTCTCTTTAGTAGATTTCTTTTTAAAAATGAACCAACTCATTATTATAAGAAAGTGGAACCTTCCTAGGTTCCAAATCCTAGACAGAACCATTGGGCTTTTGTGCCTCTCTTTTTAGAGTGTTTGTTTTCCTGGAAGAGAAAGGATAGAGAAAGAACAAGTTGAGTAAATGTTCCCATCATGACAATAGGTAATAGGAAACATCTTTATTGGCCTTTGCTGCTAAAGTACTAACTCTCCTACAGACAAAATGGACACAGCTACTAAGAAAAATGGAAGAGAGAGTTGAGCTGGTACCAAGGAAATACACAGAGCATACTGTACTTCAGGGTTTTAGATGGGTGTCTTCTCATGACAAGCATTTGTATTAAGCAAGTCTATTGTATATCATGAGAAAACTTAGTTTCCCATGTCATCTTTTGTTGATTATGTTTGTGTCAAGAAGCCGCTGCTTCTAAATATGCCTCTTCATTTTTAAGACGCTGTATTTGATCTAGTTCACACTCAACCTGCTTGGGTTTCTGTTGCTGACTTCAGTGGGAACCAGGCTCAGGCCTTGGCATAATTATGGAACCTTGGTTGCTGACAGATTCTCACTTAAGATTTGCTTGGAGTTTGAGCATCTAGATATTACAATGATTGCTTTCTTTCTTCCCATCGTTCCCACCTCCTCCATTTTTTTGGATGCAAATCCCTCCTGTTAAGGATCTGACCCTGTGAGATGCTGAGTATTTATAATTGTCTTATAACCAGGTGTTACCTGTTTTGCTGCTGATTCTCCATTTCAACTCTGAGATGCTGTGTTCAGCTGATGTTCTGTTTGAAGTGGAAAGGTACTAGAATGTGTCTATTTTGCATTGAATTGGTTAGCAGAGACTTTCTGCAAAGCTGAATTTAGTCAAAAACCGAGTTTCCCACTGGATGGTAGTGGAGATGTGGATGCTTCGACTGAAAATTTTGAACCAGCCTTAGGTGGACCCTTAGAAGGATAGTGCTAATTTCTTGTTTATAAAACAGTAAGGACCTTACATTACATACTACGGAAGTAACTGACTTACAGGGACTTGCCAGTGACAAATGTGGCCCTACTGCATATGTCCTAAGTATCCTCCCTCTGCAATGCCAGATAGACAGGTGCAGTGATATTTCAGTATTAGATTTTAAGAGATTGGGGGAAACATCGGATAACTGAAATGGCACAGCGGAGATTGGAGTTTCTGGGACCCCCCTCACTTTCAGAATTGATGCAGATGTTTTGATGTGCTTGTAGTGAACCTCAGGAAGAGGAACTGAATACCAAAAAGTATTTAAAATTAAAAACTGTAATCCTCCTTCTAAGTAATTGGCTGACTTTAAATTTCCTACTGCCCCAAATGTCTCAAGGTACTAACTTCATGGTGTGGTGTAATTTCCAGAAAGTGAAACAGACATTAAAAATAAATAAAGAAATACAGTGTGTGCACTTTAATGAGTGCTTTAGCTCACTTTTATAACCAAGCTGGCAGGACCATTACAAGTTGCAGATACAGCATCTAGCTTCTGAATGCAACAATTTGTTTAAAAAATTGACAGTTAAGATGAATATTTTTTGTTATTATTGACCATTAGGAGTGTTAAATACTTGAGTACATTAGAAAAAAATTAAAAAGGATATTTACACCAATGCAATGAGTTGTTGGCTTGTAACCAAAATATTTCTGCTTTCTATTTGCACAGCTTTATCTTGGTAAGCCTTTGAGTAATCTTTTTCATCTTTTTTAATGAGGAGGAAAAGACTATTTTTTTAAGATTAGTTTTGAATGGCAAAATTTTCATTTAGAATGATGAAATGAAACTTGCTAAAAGCATCCAGGCTAATACTGAGGGCTTCAAATTAATTAAATATAACAATCAAAATGAATTGCCTCCTTCTGTATGATATTTCCCATTAAAGTTTTGGATGTTTGTTTTAGCATCCAAGTTGGTCTTATATCATGCCTTACTCAAAAATTGTTTTTTGATACACATTTAACTGGTAAAAATAATCTGTAGTACTTCCCACTGTTTGATATTTAATTGAAGGATGGACTATCTGAAGGGGAAGTGATTAATTTCAATACACTAAATTGGTTTTCCCAGTTCCTGTTTACTCTTCCTGTTAGTGCACTGATGTTTTAAAGTTGACTTGTAATCTTTCCTTTTTATTTGTGCTTCATGTCTAGCAATGTGGGCCTCACTGAGAAATCATCATTAATCAGTGGGAGTCTATCCTTTGCCTTGATTGATTGCATTGGGCCCTGAAGTCAATGTAGTGGTGTAGCCAGGCTCTCTGGCACCCAGGACCCAAATAAAATTTGGTCCCAGTTACACCCCCCTCAGCTGCCCCAGGAAGGGGGGGATCTCTAGGGGACAGGCCACCTGACCCCACTGCTGGTCTGCGGGGGGGGAGGGCACTGGGCCAGCCCCACATCAAGGTGTGATTAGAGGAGCCAAGCCTGGGCTGATCAGTTTTTGCAGTGATCACATGCTGGACTGCCTCACCTCTTGGGGTGGTCCCGGAGCTAGCCAGGGGCAGAGAAGGAGAGGCCAGAATGCTATGGAGCAGTGGAGGGAGGGCAGCCTCTGTCCCTAGTGCTCCTCCTCTGCGGTGTTGAATGGGCTGTTTTCCAGCACCGTGGGGTGTGGCTGCCTGCTGCCATTCTGGCCTGTGCACTATTAAGACAAGGCACCTGTTGGCACCCCAAAACTGGAGAGCCTGGCTTTGGCCCCTCTGACATGGCCCTAGTGTGAGGCCAGTCTGGCACTCCCCTGCAGCCAGGCTTCCAGGGGCTTGGCCCCTCCCAGCCACCCACCCATCACTATGCCACTGAGTTGGTGGGAGTACTCGTGTGCTGGAAGCACCTTGCTGCATCAGGACCTAGAAAAGAGGCTTTTAGGATATTTTGGGTATAATTCTGTATTGGCCTGCTGCTTGCATAACCATTTTTTACCCATAGCAGGTTAGAATGGCAGCAATTCTACTTCATTCACATTGGACTGATGTAAAGAACAACACAAGGTGGAGAGCATCAGGGCCATTTTCTTTGTTTATGGTGCCTGGCACATCCAGTCTCAGTCATTGACTTCTTCTTTGATGTGATGTCCCAACACATGGCTAGCTTTGGTGTAGTATCAGGTTAGCTAAGGGACTCTGCTGGAGTATGATGCTGGCTTTTGGAGGCTCAATAAATGTGTCTTTTATGTTTATCTCACAGTTTTGCAAAGTATTCAGTATTGAAAAGCCTTTGAACAGCTGTGGAGTCTACTGTAAAGAGGCACTTCTGGTATTCCTCGGCTTGTTAGAAGCTTCAGTAGGGTTTGGTCATGGATACAGTATCATAGCATAGTGCACATTGAGGTCTCACATCAGAGTGAAGGAACTGAACTTCAGAGGGTCTAACATCCCTTTTAGTGTAACTGTTAGAGTAACTGAGCTTCTATATTTCCTAGCAGAGGGAACTTTGTAAAAATATGCGGCTCAATCCTGCAGTGTACCAAGTACTACCTGATAGGTGCTAAGACACTTAACACATAGTAGTAGTGACATAATGAGGAAAAATGAGTGGCATTTGTCCCTTCCTTTTCTATTCAAGATACTTTAGAAAACCTGAAATGTTTCGCTTAGTTTCTCTAATTTTTGTGCTTGCTTTTTTAGTTCAGAAGTATCAAGAGTGTCATGTTGTCCTTCTTTAATTGAAGGGATAGTGAATCTTTTAACAATTTTTTGCCAACTATTATGGTATTAAGAATTTCAAATTAATATTATAGAAATCAAGGAATTGAAAGCTGTTGTCCCTATCCATCAAGTTGCTGTTGCATGCTATTTGTGATACCACAAACAAGCTGGTTCTCCAGGTGCCTGTAGTGTTACAGCAAAAACAAATGTCTAATGTAAAAAAAAAAATAAAAAATAAAAAAACTTTAATAAAAAATAGAAATGCTTTCAAGTCCTCTTCATGCAATCTGAAGAAGAAAAATGGGCACAGCATTTTTCCTTTGTAGTTCTTTTAAAGTCTCTTTGATGTTGGAGACAGATTGTGCAGAGAGACGTTTCTCACTCATGATTAGGCCCTATTAGGCTCAATCCTGCAAACTAAAATACGAGCAAGTTTCCATAGATGTCATTTGAGCACGAGTGTTCATGGACATAAATATGTATAGGATCAGTCCAAATGGGACTACTCACTTGAGTAAAGAATACTCATCAAGTATAAGTTCCGGATCAACACACTACAATATCAACCACATTGTTTGCAAGCTGGTTTTTCAAGAGACACAGTGGAAATCAGAAACAATTTATTTCATATTGGGCATCAAAATCCATTCAGATTTCCTAGAAGAGCCTACTTTATTTCCACTTTATTAAATGTAGTCTTGCTTGTCCTAGTATCAGTTGTGTGTGTGTTTTCTGAATGTCTCCTTCTTCATTTATTGTAATCTGTGAATATTGTATTTTGCAGTCTGTAAATTAGATACGTGATTTAATGCAGTAGCAGAACACAAGAATGTTTAAAAAAAAAAAGTACAATTCCAGCAGGGAAGCCACAGGATATTTAAAAGCTGGTGCGTATAATGTTAATATTACATTAAGAACTGTGTTATTGCACTGGATGCTTATTGTTAATGTCTGTGGGGAGAATGAGTTCCAAAGATTTCAATTTCAATAAACAGATTATGCAGTTCCACCATATGCAATTAGGGAGGTAGTAATGAAATGGTTATAAAGTCCCTTGCCATTCCGTTGGTTTTTAATTTTGTAAATAACATCAAGAGCATTCTGGGGGGAAGTGCATATGTGTTTATTTAATATTGATTCTTTTTTTTAAAAAAATACACATTTAACTTTGCTAGTTATTGCAAATCCAGTCACTGCAATAGGAAGAAGATAAGCTATTTCCACATTATTAAATATGGTATGCCAAGGGAATTAAAGCATTTTATCCTTTATATAAATATATTAAATATTAATGAATGATGATTACAGAAATTAATTTACAGCTGCATTTAATTTCCAAATAAAAACCTTTTCATAACTTTGTTCCTTAGTTGCAAACAATGCATATTTAAAATATATCCCCTTGATAAATAGCTTGGATGACTGCAGATTGCACCTATCCTATGATCAGAATACTGCATGCAGTTCTCTGGTTAAGAGACTCAGGATGAAGTTGAAAGTGTTTGAATTCAATCAGTGCTCTGCCCATGACACAACAAAACAAGCATCATGAAGTAAGCATTTCCTGAAGGGAAAAATAGTGGCAGTTCAGGAACTGAACAAAGGTTTCTGCCTCAGTACAAGCTCAATTCTGCCCTTTTGGAGGGAGAAGAATGTATCACGACTCAAAAAACAAAAATCAGGTTTGTCATCTTTCACCAGGTTTTATGATGTGGATTAAGTTTACTGCTTCAGGGCTTACTGCTGTTCTGAGTTCTTGTGGCCATGCTCATTTTAGGCTTCTTGGGAAGAATTAGTGAGAGAATTGCTTGAATTTGTCTGCTGTTGAGCATTCTGCTTCTTTCAATCAGTTCTTCACTCCTCTAATGGCATACATATACATTCTGAAACAGCTTTGTACCTTGGTTTTTGTTTGGTTTGCTTGCAGAGTATTTGATCTTGGCACTAGACTGGGACTCCAGAGAGTAGTTCCTAGCTCTGACACAGACTTTCTGTGTGACCTTGGGCAAGCTACTTTATCCCTCAGTGCCTCAGATCCCTCTATGGAAAAAGGAGGATAATATTTCCTTTCTTTCATTCATCTCCTTGCTTAGATAAACCCTGATTTGGGCAAGAAGTTGGACACAGTCTAAGTCCATTCCTGTATGTGCTTGCTTGAATCTGGGTCCTGAACAATAAGTTCTTTGGACAAGAATTTGTCTTTCCTATGTGTTTCATACCATGCTCAGCACAACAGGGGCCCAGTTGAGGCCTCTAGGGGCTACCTTAATACAAATCATAGAATCATAGGGTTAGAAGGAACCTTATGAGGTCATCTAGTCCAACCCCCTGCCAAAAAAAGCAGAGCCACTCTCACTAAATCATCCCAGCCAGGGTTTTGTCTAACCGAGCCTTAAATATCTCCAAAGATGGAGATTCCACCACTTCCCTAGATAGCCCATTCCAATGCTTCACTACCCTACTAGTAAGGAAGTTTTTCCTAATATCCAGCCTCGTCTTCCCTAGCTGTAACTTGAAACCAATGTTCCTTTTTCTGTCCTCTGTTACTACTGAGAACAGCCAAGCTCCATCCTCTTTGGAGCACTCCTTCAAGTAGTTGAAGGTTTCTATCAAATCCCCCCCTCAGTCTTCTCTTCTGCAGGCTATAAAGACCTAGTTCCTTCAGTCTCTCTTCGTAAGTCCTGTGCTCTAGCCTCTGTCATTTTTGTTGCCTTCTGCTGGACTTTTTCTAATTTGTCCACGTCTTTTGTGTAGTGGGGAGCCCAAAACGGGACACAGAATTCCAGATTTGGCCTTACCAGTACTGAATAGTGGGAAATAATCACATCCCTCGATCTGCTGGCAACATTTCTACTGATGCAGCTCTGTATGCCATTGGCCTTTTTGGCAACAAGAGCACACTGTTGACTCATATCCACCTTCCCATCCACCATGACCCCCAGGTTCTTCTCTACAGTGCTACTACTTAGCTGATTGCTCCCCAACCTGTATCAGTGTATGGGGTTTTCCTGTCCCAAGTGTAGGACTTTGCACTTGTCCTTGTTGAACCTTGAGATTTCTTTTGGCCCACTGCTCCAATTTGTCTAGGTCTCCCTGAATCCTATCCCTGCCTTCCAGTGTGTCTACTGTTCCCCCCAGTTTGGTGTCATCTGCAAACTTCCTGAGTGCGCAATCTATTCCATCATCCAGACCATTAATGAAAACATTGAACAGAACAGGCCCAAGGACCGACCCCTGGGGCACTCCACTCGTTATTGGTTACCAACTAGACATTGAGCCATTGATTCCTACTCGCTGAAACCTTAGATCTAGCTAGTTTTCTATCCACCTTACAGTCCGCACATCCAACCCATACTTCCTTAACTTGCTGATGAGAATGCTGTGGGAAACTGTAGTAAAAGCCTTGCTAAAGTCAAGGTCTATCATGTCAATGGCTCTTCCCACATCCACAAATCCAGTCATCTTATCATAGAAGGCAATGAGGTTGGTCAAGCGTGATTTACCCTTGGTGAATCCATGCTGATTGTTCCTGATCACTCTAGTTTCCTCCAAGTGTTTTAGAATGGATTCTTTGAGAACCTGCTCCATGATTTTTCCAGGGATTGAGGTGAGGCTCACTGGTCTGTAATTCTCCATGTCCCCCTTTTTCTCTTTCTTGAAGATAGGTACCCTATTTGCCTTTTTCCAGTCCTCTGGCACTTCCCCCATTTGCCACAAGTTTTTAAAGATAATGGCCAGCGGTACTGCTACCTCATCAGCCAACTCTCTCAGCAACCTCAGATGCAGTTCATCTGGCCCCATAGACTTATGCAGATCCAGCTTCTTCAAGTAGTCCCTAACCTGACCCTCCACCACCAAGGGCCTCTCTTCTTCTCTCCAATCTGCAGTACCCAGTGTAGTGGATTGGGAGCTGGCCCTCCCTGTGAAGACTGAAGGAAAAAAAGCATTGAGCACTTCAGCCTTTTCCACATCCTCCAGCACAAAGATACTTGCCCCATTCAGTAAGGGACCTACGCCATCTGTGATCCTCTTCTTGTTGCCAACATATTTGTAGAACCCCTTCCTGTTATCTTTCACATCCTTTGCTAGCTGCAACTCCAGTTGTCCTTTGGTCTTTCTGATTTTATCCCTGCAGTCCCGAGCCATATCTTTATATGCCTCCCTAGTCATCTGTTCAAGCTTCCACTTCTTGTAAGCTTCCTTTTTATGTTTCAGCTCACTGCAGCATTCTCTGTTAAGCCACGCTGGCTGCCTTCCACATTTGCTGTTCTTTCTGCTCATCGGAATGGTATCTTCCTGTGCCCTTAGCAGGGTTTCCTTAAAATACAGCCAGCTCTCTTGAACGTCTTTCCCCTTCGGATCAGCCTCCCAAGGGATGCTGCCCATCAGCTCCCTGAGGGAGCCAGAATCTGCTTTTCTGAAGTCCAGGGTCTGTGTTTTGCTTCTTTCCTTTTTTCCCATTAATCAGCATCTTGAACTCTACCATCTTATGATCACTGCTGTCCAGGTTGCCATTCACTTCAACTTCCCTGATCAAATATTCTCTGTTTGTGAGCAGCAGCTTAAGAGGTATAAGGCCCCTAGTTGGTTCCTCCAGCATTTCTACTCAGAAGTTGTCCTCAACACTCTCCAGAAACTTCCTGGATTGCCTGTGCACTACTGTATTGCCCTCCCAGCAGATGTCAGGATAATTCAAGGAGTTGTGTGGCACTTGAAGACTAACAGATTTATTTTTTGCATGAGCTTTTGTGGGAGAAGATCCCACTTCCTCAGATGCTTCGAAGATGG
>ML682116.1:2307692-2362142 GCA_007922195.1 Podocnemis expansa | reverse complement strand
AAAGTAACAGCAAATCAGAGCAGTTTACAGGCTCAAACCATGGGAAGGCTGAAGTCAAATTACCCTTTGTTCTTTTCCCATTACAAAGGGTAATTTGACTTCAGGCTTCCCATGGTTTGAGCCTGTAAACTGCTCTGATTTGCTGTTACTTTATGACCTGATCCTATGTTTTACACCCCCTTGCATTTAGTTTCATTCCTTTCTGTAAGTTCACCCATCCATCTTCGAAGCATCTGAGGAAGTGGGATCTTCTCCCACAAAAGCTCATGCAAAAAATAAATCTGTTAGTCTTCAAGTGCCACACAACTCCTTGTTGTTTTTTCACTGGACTAGACTAACACGGCTATCCATTTTAAAATTGACAGGATAATTCAAGTACCCCTTGAGAACCCAGGCCTGTTATCTGGAAATTTCTCTTCATTGTCCATAGAATGCCTCATCCACCTCTTCCTTCTGGTCTGGCAGCCTATAGTAGACACCCACCATGACATCCCCCTTGTTACCCTCTCCTCTAAACTTAACCCACAGACTTTCAACTGGCTTGTTTCCACTTTCATAGTGGAGCTCTGAGCAGCCATACAGCTCTTTTACATATAGTGCTTACTCCTCCCCCTTTTCTTCCTAGCCTGTCCTTCCTGAACAATGTATACCCATCCATAGCAGAGCTCCAGTCATGCAAGCTATCCCACCACATCTCTTGTATTCCAATTATATAGTACTACCAATTCTTCCTGCTTGTTTCCCAGGCTCATCGCATTTGTCTACAGGCACCTAAAGTACCAGGCCAATTTTCCTACTTTCCCTTGTCAATTTTCAGTTCTGTTGTATCAACCTCCTTGCATTTGCTCCCAGCATCATCCTTCCCCACTCACCTATGGTATTAGAGCAGGGGTGGCCAAACTTATGGAACTCAAGAGCCACACAAGTTGGTTATTAAACCTTCAAGAGTCGCACTGAGGCATATAGCCATATACTTTCACCTACTACATTGATTTGCTGATGATGTTCTGCAAGCCACACCTTTTCATTCAAGAGCCACATGTGGCTCCTGAGCCGCAATTTGGC
Source organism: Podocnemis expansa (assembly GCA_007922195.1). Taxonomy (NCBI): domain Eukaryota; kingdom Metazoa; phylum Chordata; order Testudines; family Podocnemididae; genus Podocnemis; species Podocnemis expansa. The sequence goes on along the minus strand of ML682116.1, from coordinate 2,361,077 downwards.
CACACCTGTATTAGAGCTTCATTAGGACACCTGAGACAATTATTTGATTCCCCCACCCAAGTTCCAACTATCCTCTCTTTTATCCTTGGTGTTACAGTCCGAGCAACCCCCAAGTTCCATCCCTTACCTCAGGTCTCCCACATTGTGACTTAACTGTGGGCTTTGGTCACATTCCCCTTTCAGACGTATTTTAAAGCCCTCCTCATTAGGTTAGCCAGTCTGCGTCCAAGTATGCTCTTCCCCTTCCTCAATAGTGGAGTCCATCCCTGCCTAGCAGTCCTCCTTCCTGGATCAGCACTCCGTGGTTGAGGAAACCAAAGCTCTCCTGATGATACCATCTTTGCAGCCAGGCATTCACCTCCAGGATTCATCTGTCTCTGCTCCGCTGATAATGTTTCTCCATTGTATGGGTCAAATTCTGTCTTTGGATCCTTGTGCATGATCACTGAAGCGTTCTTTGGCAACTGTGCATGGCAGAATGGCATGCATCTGGCCCTGACTGCTTCCCTGAGGGCCATGTGTGTATACATGTATGTACGCTGGGGGTAATGGGAAGGCGAGGGTTAGGAATCTCTGCTACATACCTTTAGCTTTTTCTATTGAAGGAGAATAGAAGGTTTCATTTGCTTCCCCTCGGAATAGACAAGTTAACGATTCTTAACTTATGGACACTCTTTGATACCTCTGCACATCTCCCTGCCCCCATTATTTATTATTATTAAAGGTGCTTCAATCATGGGCCTTGTTGTGTGGGGCACTGTATAAACAGAATAAAAAGATGGTTCCTGCTACAAAGAGTTTATAATTAAAGTTCTCTACTCTCACCATCAAGCACAACTTCTCAGGAACAGCTCTCTTGTTGTGGCTCCCCAAAGTTCCCATGCCCTCCCTGCTCAGGCATTCTCATGCTTACTGTCCTCTTTGTACTCTTAGATGGCAGTGATCTTGCACAGTCAGTTCTGTCATTCTCCTAAACTGGCCTGCTTGTATTCCCATTGATCTTTGACGCCATAGCCTAGTCTAGCAAGGAGCTGTGGCCACCTTCAGAGCCTGGGCCTGAGGAAGGTGCTGAACGCCCTCCGTGGTCAGACTGGGGAACTGCAGGACCCAGGCCCTGGAAGCAAAGGGGCAGACCCTGAGCAAGAAGAGGAAGTAGAAAAGCCCAGGCTGGGAGCTCAGTTGGAGCTGAGCTGCCAAAGGGGAAGGATGTGCCTGCCCAGAGGGAGCAAGCTAGAAGAGGCCGGGTCCAGCCCCGACGGCTGACTCCAGCCTCCCCAGGCGGCCAGCTGTACAGACTGCCCAGTCTCCCAGGGCCTAGTGACTGGGACAGGAACCCCGAGGCATCAGACTGGGGATGGCGCTCCAAAGTCCACCAAGCCCATGAGCAGCTACCCCACACAGAGGCTGACCCAGAGCTGGAGGAAGCAGGGGATCCCATGACCTACAGCCCCTGCGACCTAGAGGAGCTTCCCTCAGCTGACAAAGAGCAGTCGGTGGCATACAGACCCCAGAACCTGGAGTAGTTGCCCCTCTCTGATGAGCCAGAGGAATATGCAGACGTACTGCTGATGGACATAGAGGGTTTTAGCGGAATCCCACAGGCTGTTTATCCCAGGGATACAGAGACATGCTACCCCCTCTGTACCCAGGTACCTGAACCTCAAGTACGGAGGAAGTGGCCCAGGGAGAGCAGGTTGTTGTGCATCTGCCTGCACCAGCACTTTGCATCTGTAGCCCCGCTGGCCCTGTGACTTGACTTACAGTCACTGATATGGCCCTGGGCTAGTACACAGTGGAGCAGGTGGGCCTGCATCCCCCTTCTCACCCTCTCTCCTTACCCAGCCAGCTAGAGTGATTGAGCACTGTGCCTGAACTGACCCGAGGCATCTGCGGTGTCCTTGCCCTATTGGGGCCAGCTTCTAGCCCCTGCCAGGGCTCACTGACTGACTTTGTGCCTTCTCACCCCGCCTAGAGGCTGGGGCTCATTGACTTTATAGTTAGGACCCGGAAAGTCCCCAGAGAGGGACTTCTGTGAAGAGGGCAAGAGGGATCTGCCGCATGGAGGGGCCTTAGGTTTGAGTAATTCCCCGACAGGGGGTGCCCTCCAGGCTGACCCAGTGACCTCAACTTCTACACCTACATTTAGAGAGGGTTCCCAAGGGAAAGAGAGAGATTTTACTAACTCACTGCTTCCTTAATTATGCATTCCACCCCTATTTGCACCTATTTTAGGTTTCCTCCATTATGGCAAGGGGAGGAGATGTTATGCCCTCTATTTTAAGCTATTGACTAATCTGTTTTGCTTTGGGATAGATATGGGACATCATTCTGATTTCTTTGTTGGGGGCATTGTATCACATCCCCTTCTTACTAGTCTATCTCCTAAACTGAACAGTCCCAACCTTTTTAATTTCTCCACAGATGAGTAGTTCCATCCTCCTAGTCATTCTTGTTGCCATTCTTTGTACTTTTTCCTAGTTTAATATGTCTTTGAAGATGGGGTGATCACAGCTACACACAGAACGTAGAGTCGTTACATTTTGTCTTGTTACCTATTCCTTTCCTAATGGTTCCTAACAGATGTGCTTTGTGTTAGTGGACACTTATCTTATATCGGAGTCTAGAGGTCTCAGTCAGGACCAGGGCTCTATTGCACTAGAGGCTTTCTAGAACTTAAGATGATGCATTCTGTCCCCCAAGGATGTTACGTGCTATGGCCCTGATATTGCATGGAGCTCTGACGAGGCTTGGGGAAAGCAGGAAGCAGGCAATGGAGGATGCCAATCAGAGAAGGATGACATTTTATATCCTGCTTGCAGAGTATGAGTTACAACGACCCTTTCAGGAGCTTTTATTCTCTAAATTTCCAGGGGTACAGGCTCAACACTGAAGCCATCTTTTGGTAAGTGAAGGGGTGAATTGGAGAGTAGACCCACAGGGGCCATGCCCTTTTTGAACCAGGCACAGTCACTGCTGCACTAAGCATTTTCTCATTCGGCCCTTTCAAAGTAAAATCAGTGACACTGTTGGAATCAGTCAGTTAGCAGTCTCCTTGTATCCACAAGGATGTCCCCAGTATACTGGGTCATAGGGCAGCACAGTATATCACCGTCCCATGATGAACAGAAACAACTAAATAATATGCAAGAATTTCATACCATGTTATGGTTCTCCTTTCTACTTTCTGTGTGAGACTCACTTTGTTCTGAGCACATAATGCTGCATTTCAGAGGAGAAAGCATGAATAGGATGGGGCTATGTGATCCCATGTTGGCTTTTGTGGATGTGGTGGGGCAGTACCCTGGGCTGGTCCACAGTTAACTCATCTGGAAATAGTCTGGGCTGCCAGCTGTCAATGGACAAAGACATTGCCTATGGATTCATGCTTGCTGAGTGCAAAATAACTCACATGCTTATGTCTGTAACTGAGCTTGAGATTCCCACTTGTGAAAACTGTGCCATTTCTACAAGATGGAATCCACTCAGAAGTGACTTACGATCCCAGTCATCCACTCTCATGAATGCTCTGAGTATAGATGGAATAGAACATTAACATCCAGCACAACAGTCATAAAAGAGAGCAATTGGCATCTTGCAAATGAGGTTCTGGCAACTAACATTGGAGGCACTCTTTTAAATGTCTTTGCAAAGGTGACGAGGACATTTCTGGTGTGATGTATACTATACCATGTTGTCCCCAGACACAGAAAAATCTGACAGAAATGAATTTCTTTCTTCTGATGCATTTGAGGAGGTCCAGGAGGACACAGATGGAGATGGCAGAGTACAGCCATGATACATAGACCCCAGAAACCTTACTCTTGGGACCATAAGAAACAAGCTTATTTGCCATTGAACAGAAAGCCAAAATTACTGGAAGAAAATAAACACATGAATGGTTCCCATAGGTGAAGTTTAGAAAGGGAGGGTAGTGACTGGATCTGTATATTACTTAATAACTCCAATCATGTCAGCCACAGTCATATTATCAGGCATATTTATCATTCTCATTGTGGATAACAGTGATGGGGAAGTGTATTGTTACTTCCTGGATCCTTGGCTGTTAAAACAATGACAGCACCTCTGTCTTACCAGTTGAGTTGATTGCCACTGCGTCTGCAAACAGAGGCACCTGGAAGTGTAGAGTGGTTACTCTGCTCACAAACTACTCAAGAGGGTATTTTGGCTATTAGACAGTACAGTGCTATCATGATCAGGTCAGTCTGTGGAACAGGGAACATATACAGATGTGCCATAAAGTTAGGAGAGCAGTTGGGGATGGCAAGAATGAGAATAGCAAATTCGTGGTTTAAAGAAGTGTCTAGCATAAGACTGGCATGGTGGGGGTATATAGATCAGTGTAGTGGACATTGAAAGGATTGGTTTAGCATTCTGTGGGGCTGTAAATATGTCATCACTAGTGCATGGTCAAACTTTAGGAGACTCGGGGTTGTTACTGCAACATGCCTGATCCAGAGACCACTGATGTCAGTAGGAGTCCTTCCCAATGAAGTCTTTGAGCTTTGGATCATGTCATAAGAAAGCAAGTGATTCTACTTTCTGCCTTTGTGAAAAATTCCTGGATGTCAGTGTGACAGAGGGAATATAAACCCTGCATTGGGACTGAAAGGGGTTAAAGAACAGTTATGGGCCCACATGACCCAAGCCAGCTGTACCTGCAGAGCATGCTCCAAAGGGAGGTGGAGCTTAAAAGGAAGTTGGGCTGATGAAGCAGGGAGAGGGACCTGCCCTGGAAGCCCCTGATAAGGGTGGCTGCAGTAGCTCCTCTGTGCAAAAAGGCCCAGACAGACTGAAGGTACAGTTAGTACCTTTTCTTCATCATCTATTGCTACAGACTGCAAAGCTTAAATGACAGTGTGTGACATCAGGAAGTGGTCCAGGGAAGATTGGCTTATGATGTTCTTGACCTATAGGGACTTGCACAGGTCTTCAACTGGACCCTAGTGGAGTGGGACGGCCTTGGCTGCCATACCAACCTCCCTCCATGCTAAGGTGGAATCGATCCCCTAAGCACTGGGCTAGACTTCTGTCAAGCATGATCACAATCAAGGCAGTAGTATCGAGTTGTCTTGGTTAGTCTGAGTTGCCATAGTAATAGATGTAGATAGAACCAATCTGGCTGGTTTTCTTAGTACTCAGTTTTAATAAAACCACACGGTATTTGAGCTCCTCATTGTGTGTCTGTTTCTAACATCTTTGGGATATAAGAACCCTACGTAACAAAGGCATGATAAATACCATGAAGGACAGTAACTCCTTTTGTATGGCAGACACCCTAATGTGGGTCAGAGCCAGAGCTGGTCTGGTTTGGTACCTGGCAAAGTGCCCAAGCTATGTGCTCCTCTTTTATTTTTGGCAAATTAGCATTGGAATTTTGAACATTTTAAATGCTGCAGTGCTCTCTGAACCATGCACAAACTCACCTCTTCTTTCTCACCCCTACAGCCAACCTATCAAATCCCTGACACCATGAAATATGTTGGTCAACAAACAAAGGGAGTGTCAAAGGGAACCCTATAGCCCAGTCAGGGTTATATTGGTTTTTAACATTGATTCAGAGACATGTATTAGAATATGCAATGTGACTTTTGGATTTTATCTCCTGGCTTGCAGCCAAATTTATTCCCAGAGGCAGTGTTTCACATACTACCTGCCTGAGTAAACAATGCCTTTTGGTTTTTGGAGTTACCACTTTTTGCTGTTAGTTAAAACTAGACTCCAGCATGTTGTACCTATTTGAAGATAACCACTGCACCCCTCTGTTTTACTGTGCTATTTTTGTTAAGATATTAGAAAAATAGTTTCGTGCATAATCTTCTACTGATGCACATTTAGCGATGCAGGCTTTCCCTGTGATATATATCCTTTGGTATAGCAAAGCTATCCAGGTGATGTAAATATGTGAATCTGAAGGCAATTCCAAATTCTAATTCAGCAGGTTAAATTCTTTGCGAAAATGGAAAATATGGTAGACCCTCAAAATTCAAGTGCTTTAACTACATTGTAATGTAGCTAGCTGCTAAAACCCCAAATGGTCTGTCTTCAAAGGAGCAATCTGGTTTATGTGGAGCCTCAGAAGTTTAGTTTTGATTAGCACCTCGGTCCCTCACAGGAGCATGTGAATAATCATAACGGATTCAGTCCCCGGTATTATATTGTCAATACAAGTACCCATATGCTTTGGAGCAATTGAGACTTGGAAATATTTGACACCTTTCTGTCACACACTGATTTTCTTAGCAAATTGCCAGGTATTTAAACTTAATTATGTACAGTACTTTTGCCATCCACTAGCGGCTCAGTTAACTTCTCACTTATTCCCCACTCAAGGAACACGCTTAAGCATGTGCCTAATTTTAAGCGTATAAAGAGTCTTACTGGAGTCAATCAGGTTATTTCTTCCATGCTAAAAGTTAAATACGTGCTTAAGTGCTTGTTGGATTGGGACGTCAAGGCCAACTTCTGCCAACTAGCACATGGACAAGCTGAGTGCTACAAGCTCCGATTAACATCAGTGAGAAAGGCCAATTAGCATACACCATGGAAACCCTATGGTCTTCAGTAGGCGTCATGTATGCAAATGAATGACAGACCTAGTCTACACTTGGGGCTTTTTACGGGAGCAGTTGATAGCCAGTTACACAAGGAGCGTATAATTCCTTGCGTAACTGGTGGCAACTTTTAAATCTGCCAGTACACGTCAGAGGAAAGCCAACCACAAATCACTTGCGGTTGGCTTTCCTCCACACCCCCTAACCAACAGGATTTCCAAATTCAGTTTCTGGGAGCAGAGCAGCAAGTTCATATCGTGATCCGCTCCTGGAAGGGTGAACTGACAGCAGCGAATTTGCCATCATCAGTATAGACATACCCATAATATGATGCATTGTTTCTCAATTCAAAAGAAAGATCTGAGATGTGTATATTTTATAACAATTGCTGTTCACTTGGCTTTTCCATTTGAATATTTGTTCAAAATATTTTTTGAGGGGAAAAGTAGTGTTTTTGTTGTTTCTGTTTCTATTAAAATATCTTTTATTCCTTTTGTGAAGTAGATTGTGATAATGTTTAGGTGCCTCTTTAACCATATATCAGCAAACTGAAGTCACCAAGGAATACATCTGATGAATGGAAATGCAAACTATGCTTTCCCAAAAAATACTCAGTGATCTCATTTCATAATGTAGGTGTTTAATATAAATGTTAGCACTCCTCTCTCTTATTACAGATATAGTCATACTTTATTATTATTATTATTATTATTATTATTACTTTATGTGGTGGAAAACTGGTCATCTTTCTTTGTAGGTAACAGTACAACATTTCTGCAGACAGATGGCCTCAATTCGTTTTCACGGCAGGGCCTGGCAGCATGAGCCAGAGAGGAGAAGTGAAGAATTGGTTGGCTCAGCGCTGGGTGTGCTTGAAATCACAGTGAATACATATGAGAAGGGAGTGATAGGGTCTTGGGCTTGGGGAAAATTAGAGGCAAGGCTATGTGAATATTTCTGGGGATAATAAAAAGTCCTCGGCATCCTGTACTACTGGATGGCGCTCGGCTATTAGAATCATGATGAAGGTGTTAGAATATATGTAGAATACAACAGATTTTTTCCTTCCAGTTTTTCACACCATTTCTCTGTCTCTCATTTTTTGTCTGCTGTATTATCTCCTGTTCCATACAATAACAAAATCTCAAAAGCTGTTTGGAACTTGTCTCCTCCCAAAGATGCACCAGTTCAGTTATAGGGGGAGCTAAACCACAACAAGCCCAGTATAAACTAGTGTAAGTTGGCCCCACACACTCTTGCAGCACTTGAGCTATTTCAGTGCCTCAGCCTTTAATTTATACTATGCAGCTTCTCTGGGTAGACCAGAACTTACTTGCATTGAGCCTGATAGAAGGCTCTCTGCCCACAACCATGTGACTGACAGCACTAATAATGCCTATCTGGGGTAGTAGAGCCATCTCTTACTGCACTATACTGTAGTCTGTTCTCCAGTGTGCAAGGTAGGGAGAAGAGATTAGATCAGAAGCAGTACGATGGGAAGGATCCAGCAGCATTTTGAGCATTGCTAATGCTCAGCTGACTCAGGATGGGGTTGGTGTATATATGTTACAGTGCAGAGATTTGGGAAGGGCAGGGGGAAAAGGTTGAGATGTGATGCCAGAGTCCTTTTATGCTCTCAGATCATAGAAAGTTTTCTCATCTTTCCCTCCTTCTCCATTATACTCACCTGAGGACCTTTAATAGGATAAACCAGATCTTTCGACTTTATTCACTCAGGCTCAGAAGTTACCCACCAGCCTTCCTGTACAGAACATCCTAAATGGAGAAAAATCACTTCCAAGGGGGCAGGCTGTGAAAACTCATACAGAAATACTTGTATCCCACTGGTCGGTGTCTGTTGTGTGTTGACACTTGAGTCTAATCCACTGGTGATACAGATCCTTTACAGCGGCCAATTATAATGCTTGGCTCTTCAGTTCAAGCTGGAGTTTTTAGCTTAATATTTTTAGCTCTGGAGGTTCTCAGTGTCTGCCACAAGGAGACCATCACCTCCGTACTCCCTGTTTGCTATAGATTTCAGCTCATAAACTCATACTAGGAGAAGGAGCCATTATGGGTGTCTAGTCTGACCTCCTGCACAAGGCAGGCTGTGGCACCTCACCGTCCCACTCCAGTTCGAAGACAGAGTTCTGAAGGACTCAAATCATGGTTTAAAGATTTCAAGGTACAGAGAAACTAGAACCAAATGAGCCATGTCCCATGCTGCAGAGGAAGGTGAAAAAGTCTCAGGGCTTTGAGGGCTATCCCAGTCCCAAATATGCCAATCAGCTAAACCCTGAGCCTGTGGGCAAGACTCACCAGCCTGACATCCATAAAGAGTTCTCTGTAGTAACTCAGAATCCACCTCATCTAACATCCCATCACAGGCCATTGAGCGTATTTACCACTAGTAGTCAAAGATCAGTCAATTGCCAAATTAGGCTGTTTCATCGTGCCATACCCTTCATAAACTTATCAAGCTCAGTCTCGCAGCCAGCTATGTTTCTTGACCCCACTACTCTCCTTGGAAGGTTGTTTCAGAATGTCACTCCTCTGATGGCTAGATACCTTCATTGAATTTCAAGTCTAAATTTCCTGATGGCCAGTTTTATATCCATTTGTTCTTGTATCACACTTAAATTCCTCCTCCTTCTGGGTATTTATCCCTCAGATGTATTTATAGAGAGCAATCATATCTTCCCTCAGCCTTCTTCTGGTTAGGCTAAGAAAGCCTAGCTCTTTTAATATCCTCTCATAAGGCAGGTTTTCCATTCTGTGGGTCATCCCAGTAGCCCTTCTCTGCACCAGTTCCGTCTGAATTCATTTTTCTTGGGAGACCAGAACTGCACATCATATTCCAGACAAAGTCTGACCAACATTTTGTATAATGATACTAACACTTCTCTATATCTAATGGAGTTGTTCTCCTGATGCAGCTGAGACTCACGTTAGCTTTTTTTCATGACCATGTCATATTCGCAGCTCATAGGCATCCTGTGATCAGCCAATGCGCACAGGTCCTTCTCTTCCTTTGTCACCTCTAATTGGTGAGTTTCCAGTTTATAGCAAAAATTCTCGTTATTAGTCCCTAAGTGCACAACGTTGCATTTTCCACTATTAAATTTCATCCTCTTACTCCAGTTTACAAGGTCATCCAGATCTTGTATAATATCCAGTGTTGTGGTGGTGTTTGAGACCTCCATGGTTTGTCATTTTATAATAGTATGTGGGAGAGGGGAGATTTGCTTTCTCTACACTACAGGGCTTTATTAAGCTATCTTAATTAAGTCTACTTTAAGCCATTTTAAGTTGACTTTATTAAGCTGGCTTAGAGCTTCCACACTCAGAATGCCAGGAGACCACCCACGTCTACACTGGCAGCTGGTAGGTCACCCTAGGAGTGGTAGATTGTGGTTAGCTGGCCCACAGTGAACCACAGCAGAGGAGCCCCTCTCTCGCAGCCACTCCTTTACTATAGGAAGTTAGTGGCCACACTGCCCTCCATACTCGGTGTGGCAACAGGGAGGTCAGGGAGCCTGTTGTGGCCCAGCTGTGTGGCCCCACAGCACTCCACACCCTCCATGAATTGCCCAGACACTTTCAGCTCTGGACCAGGTGCCACAGGGCAACTGCCAGAGCAGGGGCAGGGCAGAGCAGTTGTTAAGATTCAAACACTGGAAAACAGCACATAAAGTAGGGGTCTCAAACTCAAATCATCAGGAGGACCGCATGAGGACTAGTACAATAGCCTGCGGGCCGTACCACTGAAAACTTTTCATACAACTATGTTGGAAATATCGGTAACAATAGTGTCGTTGCGGGCTGCAGAAAATAGCCTTAGGGGTCGTATGCAGCCCATGGGCCATGTGTTTGAGACCCCTGACATAGATGAAGGTGAAGTCAAATCACCTATTGTAATGGGAAAAAAAACCCATAGTCACGATTTAATCCTACTTTCACACAATCTAAAAGAAATAGCAGCTATCTTTCTTTCTTTTTCTTATGTGCTGTTTCCCTGCGTTTGAATCTTAAGTGTTTTGATTTGTTTTTAAAGTGTCACCTGATCCCATGTCTTCCATTCCCCTGCATTTATTTTCCTTCCATTCTGTAAGATCCTCCATCTTCAAACTGTCTAACAAAATGGGATTTTTCCCATGAAAGCTCATGCAATAAATAAATCTGTTAGTCTTAACAGTGCCACAAGACTCTGTTTGTTTTACAATAATAGCGGGGGTCTCACTGAGAGGGGGAGAGGGTATTCTCCCCAGGACTTTGAAATTGGAGGGTTGTAGGACGAGGTGCAGGGGAGTGTTGGGGTGCTCACTAAATTGGTATAACACTATTACTAGCTGACAACTGGGTGGGTTGTTGGGAAATTCAGGGGGAGTATAGGAGAAGTGTTAGGGAAATCCCTGGGAGAGACAGGCAGGGTTGGTCTGAGAAGGAGAGAGATGCAGAGATGGGCTGAGAAGGGGAAAGACACTGGATCAGGTTGGGGGAAGGCAACATGGGCTGTAGCGCAAGGATGCAGGGTTGCAGGGCTGGGGCAAAGACATGGGGGGTGGTGTTGATGTGTTGCACACAGCTGGGAATGCTCCCAAATGTGTTGTGCCTTCTCTCCAGCCCCCATTCCCATGTTTTGGATAGCTAGGAGGCCAATTAAGTCGACTGAAGCCAACTCCTGGGCTACAGTGGCTTAAGTTGACTTAACTGCTGAGTTGACTTTACAAGTGAGAGTTAAGTCGACTTAAGCAAATGCTTAAGTCAACTTAATAGCTTCTTAATGTGGCTGGGGTTGTTTAAGTTGACTTAAAGGGCTTTAAGTCAACTTAAACCTGCTGTGTAGACATACCCATTGTGAGCAGGGTGGATATGGGTGTTGAGTGGACAAATATATAAATTTAACCCCCTGCATGGACTTCAGTTGCTGCTAAAAGCCAGGTCACACTAAGCTGCTCTTGTGGAAGTGAGAATTTATTCCTCCCCGCTCCTCCTAGATCCCTTGTACAATGCCTGTTTTCTCAGGCTTTTCAAAACAAAGATTTAGCCATAAGCAAGGATCAGATAAGTATAATGGGTCCAACATATGGATGCTAATAGTGCTTTTGAAGCATATAATTGTTGATCATTATTATGTCCTTGGCATTTCTTTTCATTAATACAAAGCAAACGGTACTTCTTGCATAATTATTGGTGAGAACAAATACTCACTGATGTACTACTAAATAAAAATGTCATCAAGATAATGTCACACCAATCACTGAAGGCTATGAATGAACAGTTATGACAACTATGTTTTCCATCAGCTGTAAGGAATCAGAGAAACATGAGTAAAGGATAGAATCTCAGCCCTAACAGTGTTTTCTGGATAATGTCATTCATCAGATATTTTCTAATACTTGTTACATCATGAAGATACCCATATGTTCCTGATTTAGAGCAAAAAGCACAGAAAGGAGAGAAATAGTAATAAATTATGCATGCAAAACTAAGGATGATGAGGGGTTTTTTGTGCTTTATAAACACAAATCTAAGCATAGCAAAAACAATGAGAGTCCTGTCGCACCTTAAAGACTAACAGATTTCTTCAGGCATAAGCTTTTGTGGGCTCCAACCCACTTTGCCAGTGTAGCAAATTGCAAAGCATGAGTTTGAAAGCCCATTGTGAAAAGCCCAAAGCTATGGATCTTAGCTGGGAAAAATCTGTAGCGCTGTGCCTTTTCATTTCTTTGGATGGGCACTATGGAACTACTAAGTGTGATATGTGCGACTAAAGTAGACTACAGAGAAATAGATATTTTTACTGTAAATCCACTAAGTGTACATGTGCCATGTGGCATAACATTTTTTTAAACATTTAATTAAGGTGGGAATACGCATTTCATGTGCACTATTGCATATGGCAAAGCACAATGGGTGAGATTCTTACTACTCCTTTGTATTTCTTCCATGGTACAAAGAGTTTATAGAGCTGCCATAGCGTGGCATTGAGAATTGTGCTTGGATATCACTCTTAATGACCTCCCTGGTGTTGGGAACAGAAAGGGTTGTGGCTTAGGGGGGCACCAGGTTTCAGCAACATAATGCCTCTTGAAAATCATTACAAACTGATGCAAGCTGGAGCAGCCCCCAGGTTGTTCTGACTTGTCTTGCGGACCAGCATCGGTTGCTCTCAGGATGGGTGGGAAGAGGAGGTAGGAAATGTGTTAGAGAACCATATTTGCATCTTTGCCTCTCCTGACCACCACTGAAAATAGCTCAGTCAAAGCCAACAATCGGGCTCCATAATGTGGATACTGTAGCTTTGCAATCATTTGCTCTTGTTGGGCATAATGATAAGTTAAGCTTCTGCCTGAGTTTACATATGTGCAAAATCCACTGTCATCTTATCTGTGAAATATAATGGTCAAACAGGTTAAAAAACAAGAAGCATCTTTACACTCAAATGTTGCATTCTTAGTTTTGTCCCACAGTCAACTTTCCTGAAAAAAAGCTATAAACCCACTGAAAAAATGGATGTATAGTGACACTGCTGCCAAGTTAGCTTTACTTTGCAGACAGTTCAGGGTTAATCTTAGAACAAGACAGCTGGAAATTGCTAACACAATTAAAAATTGTTAACACAATGGAAGGGATTGCAGGGATTGGAAGGTGGGGAGAAGTAGGTTGCTGCATGTTTTTTCAGCACCACTCTCAGCCTTAATCAAAGGGGATAAAATGATATGACATTGGGAAGAAAACTACCACACCAGAGACTGGAGTTATTGCTGTGTTGAACGCTTATGCAGCTGCCAGGTTGATTCATTTCTAGGTAATGGTCATTATATATAGTTTTACAAAGAAAATGCTATGCTTTCTTTTTAGTTGTCTTGTCTGATGGATGCTGTTATGATGTATTTTATTGAATTATATTATTTCATTACACTGTTGAAATATTAAGATACTGGTGTCTCTTAAGGACCGAAGATTAGAGCACATTTGGTACAGCATTGGTAAATGCAACTTGAATTTTTTAGTTTTATTTGGAAGGTGAGTTGTACCTAATGTGCTAATTTCTGCTCCCAGTTATATCCATCAAGTTGAGAAAGAATTTGGCTTGCTGTCTCAAGTGACATTCAAGCACACTGAAAACAGCACAATTAAAACAACTTTGTTGGCTGGATCTTATAATCCCAGTAATCTGATTTCCTACCCTATTAACATTTAAATGCTCAAAAAAAAATTATTCATAGCACAAAATGCATGCTCTGAAAAGTGTGAACTGAAAAGTTAATTTACAAATTTCAGTTTGGGAAATTTGTTTTTTTACTAGTAAAATGATTAATTGAGCCAGGAATGTGTCTCAGGACCCACTCCACCTTCGCTTTGTATCTTGAGCATCCTTTAAATCATTGTTGTGCTTACTATTTAAACAATAATAAGAGAAGATTCACTGATTAAAAGAAAATGAAAAGGTTGTGTGAGCAGGCAGGGGAAGCAGAAATATGTTTAAAGCCTAACACATTCTCAAATATTGTAAATGTAAAAATATGTATATTGTGAGGGACCAAGAAAGTTTAGTTAGCTTACCATCACATTTCATTTGAAGTCTTTCCTTACAGGTGCCTGTTTCATACAGTCCTCAGTGCACACTCCAATATAACTAAAATGTTGTAATGTTCTGCTAAAGGTGAAGATGGCAAAGTGTTGGGCAGTCCTTTGCCCCACTAGTTAAAACCATAGAAGTCATTTGAATAGACTCAAACATGCCCACAAAAGTAATCTAACTATATATTCATCATACAGATCCTCCATTCAAAAATATTTTTTCACACTTGCCATGCTGCGTAAATATGATGGCCCATCTGAAATCTAGAGGTGCTTTGTTCATAGTAGCCACAAATTTGAGCAGCATGTTTCAAACTGAGCAAAGTCCTTAATACATACCCCTGGCTTGACTTACACTCATAGGCTGTGTTCACACACAGCGGGTTATTTCGATACCGTTGTTTCGAAACAAACGTATATCGAAATAAGGCTTATTTCAAAACAACTTATTTCGAATTAACAAAATGTTAATTCGAAATAAGGACAAAAGCAGGAATCAAAATAGCATGTTGACACTGTGAACATGCTATTTCGTTACCTGCTGCAGGGGGCTGCAGCGGCTTCATACTGGCATCTACATAAAACACTCACTGCACAGGATCTAACACGGCAGGGGGATAGAGATTATATTTTGCAGTCATATAAATGTTCTGTTTCATGGCATAAAGTAATTAAAGGACAGATTGTAGAATGAAGTCAGAGCTCATAGTAAGGGATGATGCAGAATACCATTGCCCCAGAGAGACTGGCTGGAGGCATGCCTTTAGTAGTCTCTGTTTGGGGGAGAGGGAGCTCATTCTGTGATAGCCTTTTATTGGATATTTTACACTCTGCTGGCATGGCAGCCCAGCTCTGCTAAATGATACAGGTTTAGAGCCATGAGTACATCCTAGGGTGAACAGATGTCCTGATTTTATAGGGACAGCCCCAATATTTGGGTTTTTTTTTTCTTACATAGGCTCCTATTGTGCTCTTCATCTTGATTTTTTCAGACTTGCTAGTTGGTCACCCTATATCCACCTACTCCTCCTGTTCCTTCCTGATCAGCTGCTCTTTGAAGGTGCTTCTCAGGAACAGACAGTGCAGGGACTGGAATTCTGGCCAGGTCTTAACCAGACAGTGAAATGGAGATCAAAGCTCCTGACTCTCTTCCCTGCCCAGCTGCAGAAGAGGCAGCAGCAATCTAACCCTAAGTTTTCCCACAGCATTCTTGTCAGCAAGCTAAGGAAGCACGGTTTGGATGAATGGACTGTAAAGTGGATGGAAAGCTGGCTAGATCATTGGGCTCAGAGACTAGGGATCAATGGCTCAATCTAGTTGGCAACCAGTAACTAGTGGAGTGGTCCAGGGGTTGGTCCTGGGGCCTGTTCTGTTCAACATTTTTACTAATGATCTGAGTGAAGGGACAAATTGTATGCTCAGTAAATTCACAGATGACACCATGCTGGGTGGGAATGGTAGGAGGGCAGGGATAGGATTCTGGGAGACCTAGACAAATTGGAGCTTTGAACCTCATGAAATTTCATTTGGTCCAACAAGGCAAGTGCAAAGTCTTCTACTTAGGATGGAAAAATCGCATGTACTGCTACAGACTGGGGGCCAACCAGTAAAGTAGCAGCACTGGAGAAAAGGACCTGGGGGTAATGGTGGATGGGAAGCTGGGTATGAGTCAACAATGTGCTCTTGTTGCAAAAAGGCCAAACTCATATTGAGCTGTGTCAGTAGGAGTCTTGCCAGCAGATCAAGGGATATGATTATTCCACTCTATTTGGCACTAGTGAGGCTGCATCTGGAATACTGTGTCCAGTTTGGGGCTCCGCACTACAAAAAGGATGTTGCCAATTAGAATGAGTCCAGCGGAGGGCAACACAAATGATTAGGGGGATGGGGCACAAGACTTATGAAGTGTGACTGAAGGAACTAAGCTTATTTAGTCTCCAGAAGACAAGACTGAGAGGCGATTTGATAGCAACCTTCAACTACTTGAAGGGTGTGCTCCAAAGAGGAGGGAGCTCGGATGATCTCAGTAGTAACAGAGGCCAGAACAAGGAGCAATGGTTTCAAGCTGCAGCTGGGGTGGTCAGGATTGGCTATTAGGAAAACCTTTCTCACTAGGAGGGTGATGAGGCATTGCAGTGAGTTACCTAGGGAGGTGGTGGAATCTTCATCTTTGGAACCATTTAAGGCTTGGTTAGCAAAAACCCTGGCTGGGATGATTTAGTGGAAGTGGTCCAGCTTTTAGCAGGGAATTGGGACTAGATGACCTCATGAGGTCCCTTCCAATTCTGCAATTCTATGAAAAATGAAATGGTGTGTCAAAATAATAGGGAAAAGTGTTTTGAATGTTCTGAACTGATTTTTTTTTTAAATTTATTGTTCAGTTTGCAAAACTTTTCAATATTTCAACTTTTAGATCCATTTCAGGATGGGGAAAGTTTTCAAAATCTGTAATTTTTACAGGACAGGAAAAACATTTCCCAACCAGCTCTACTTTTATACAGGAGGGACTTGACCCCATGAACACTTAACTGAGAAGTATTATAGGTCCCAAGAGTCTCATTAATTCAGTGGGGCTAGTTGCATGAGTATAATTACTTACTCGGGTGGCTTCCAATGTCATGCTGTAAAAAAGACCATACCATCACATTTTTCCCCTGTGTCAGGGAATAACATGAAAAACGTACCTATGTCAATCCTTTTTTTTTAAGTAGAATTCCAAAAGAATCTCAAATTTCATTTCCCCAACATATTCACCCATATACTTCACACTATCTGTCATATTTTGAAAGCTCTGCCAGCGTTATTGATTTGACCTAACAAAATATTGAAACCTGCAGTAATCTCACAGTGAGCTGTGGAGCCTAGGCCCTGAGTCAGTTTTCCTAACTAGAAAGGATTTAGAGAATGATATTGTAATACAGGGTTCCTATGTCATTCCCTGGATGACCCAGGGTTTCCATTGTTGACATAGATATCCTAGAGCCAAGCAGTCCCTGCCTGCCCTGCTCTGTGAAATAACATTCAAGGACAGTTTTACCCAAAAGGTAAATGCAAAGTTGCAACATCAGAGCATGAGAGCATCCATCAATATCAGATCATACAAACAACCAGCTAAAGAGGGTGTAAGAAAAAAGATACTGCATCTATGAATGTAAGTCAGGCCAGGGGTGTGTATTAAGGACTTCACTCAGTTTGAAATGCGCTGCTCAAATTTGTGGCCACTATGAATAAAGCATCTCTAGATTTCAGATAGGCCATTATATTTACCCAGCATGGCAAGCATGAAAAACATTTTTGGATGGAGAATCTGTATGGTGAATCCATAATTAGATTAATTTTGTGGGCATGTTTGAGTGCCTGAAAGACAAGGAAGGATGGCTATAGAGCCATCCTAGTTTTGTCATATTTAGGGTTCTGTGATAGATCCAGAATGAAAATCCATGAAAAAAAAATTAAATGGAATAAAATTTAGTGCACTTGCCCTTTGGCTACTTTTTATATCACAGCACTTTTGCTGTTTAATTTTTTCCCCAGCTGACTACTAAAAATTGGAGTTGATCAAATTATGGACTTAATTACAACAAAGTTAGGTAATAATCTATTTTTACAAGCCTAAAATGAACCATATAATCTTAAACAACTAGTTAGATTATAAATAAAACAGCTTAGCTTATTAGAGGACATCCTTCCTGACTCATAAATGCAGCTCCTGCCTACAGAACAATCTGACTGAAAAAATGGAGCTACTCATATGAATCAAGAGCTAAGGAATCTGGCTTCTTGTTTAAGTTTTAATCCAAAGCAGATTTTACAGCCAAGATACAAACTTCCAAAAAATGGGGTTTATAATGGAAATGCTGACACAACCTCAACCATAGAGGCATGAACAGCGCTATAATTCAACAGTGCTGGTTTGATGGTA
This sequence comes from Podocnemis expansa, assembly GCA_007922195.1. Lineage (NCBI taxonomy): Eukaryota > Metazoa > Chordata > Testudines > Podocnemididae > Podocnemis > Podocnemis expansa. The sequence continues at coordinate 2,342,996 of ML682116.1, read as the reverse complement.
GTTAGACAATAATGCAATACAGGCCTGAAGTTTTTTAGCTCAGTATGTCAGTATGGACCTAATTTACTTAGGCTCTCATGTAGTCATTCATATTAAAAAGTATGTGCTTCAGTACTTGGATCAAGACATTTTCTGTCCTACTTCCTTATATAAGACAGGTAGATGTGAAATTACACAGTAAATAGGCAGAGTCTTAAATTGCTGAGTTGGTGTTCCTTGATGCTTTTTTTGCAGGCCACCCTATACTAAACAGTGCCATAAGAGCTATATATCCTTCAGAGTGTTAATATGTAACCAGAACAAACAGAGGACATAGGAAAGGTGGAGAAAAGTTAGATATATAAGCAAGAAAAAGTGAGTTATTGATTTTATTGACTGGTCTGTTAACTTCTGACATTGCAATAAAGCCTTATTTATTTGTATACAGAAGACTCAATTACAGAGATACATATCATTTTAACAACTGGGTTATTTACAGGAGAATTGCACCTTCATAAATAAAATAGACCTGAATTTCTCAAACTGATATTTATCCATTGTTACCATTTAGGGAGCTGTGATGTCCAAAGATACTATTCAGAGAAAAGTAATTAGAATAGCATTACATGAAAGCAAAACTATTATGTCAGTACAAAGGGAGTACTTGGTAAAGATACTAAAATGTACAAGAGATGTTCTGTATAATGACCAAAATGAAATGTACAATGATATTCTGTTCTATTTACCTCATGCATGAGGGAATTTACAGGAAGAATGTTGATAATACAAAGTATATTAAAGAGTTGGGAGTGTCTAGCACTTGTTTTCAATACTATTTTAGTTGAAAAGGCCTTTAGGATGATTATAACTGATGTAATTTCTAATTTTTAGTTATTAATCTGTCTATCTTGAGTCTAAACTTTTGTTGTGGAGGCTAAATGCATTGGATGAGCTACCCTTTACCTATTTATAATTTATCTTCCACTTTGCTATAGCATCTCTCTAGTATCTAGAGAAAAATACACAGAGGAAACATTTAATTGATCTTATAATGTAACCTGCGGACTGGATGAGTGGTAATGGAATGATTTGTCAAAGGTCGGAAGTTACTAGTAACCAAAAGTTTTCTGGCTGGTGGTAGTTTTTTTTGATGAACCACAAAACCACCATCACAACTGGTACTTTTGTCATGGCAGGGAGAGAGAGAATTAAACAGGCACTGGGATGGAGCAGAACTCTCTTATCTAGCCAGCTGCGATCACTCAAGTAAAGAGAGCAGAATTTGGCTCTGCTTAAAGAATGCTGCAGAGTAGGGAGCTGGGAACAAAGAGAGGACAAACACATTTGCTGCTGCTTGTTACTTCTTACCTGTTCTGTGGGTTCAGACCAGGCAAGTTAGGCATAGCATCTGTGAGAGAGGCACTATGTTTCACCTAATGGTAAAGTTATTTAGTGAATAAAATTAAAATGTAGGGCCAGACCCTCAGCCTCACTGAGCCTCCTTTGTGCCACTCTGATGATTCAAAAAGAACATAAAGTTGTCCTAAGATGGAAGATGAGGCTTCCTACAATACAGGGAAACCTCTGCGTTGCCTAAAATCCAGTATGCAGACTCTGTGCCACCTTTCCTTACTCTTTAGCATAGGGGCTATGTTAGGAGAAAAGAGAGATATGACTGAAACATGCTTCTTTATGGCAATACCTGCTGATGTAATGTCTATTTTTGCTACTAAGTAGCTTGCCAAAGAACATGTAGGAAATCTGTGGTGGAGTTGGGATAGTAACCTCACTTTTTGTATTCTGAGGCTAGCTCCTTAACTACTGAATCATCCTTGTCTTAGGATGGCCATTACAAGCAGGAGGACTTTAGAGGAACTACTCAGTGCTACGCCAGATCAGCCCCCACATACTCCCACAACTAGGAAGGGGTAAGAGAGGGTAGTAGAAAGTGCCATTCTTTGCTCCGGATTTCAGGTATTCAATGCAATGCTCTCACATACCTGGTGATCTGACTCCTTAATTTCAGTAACGGGAGGGAATAAGGCACATGGATATGCTTTCGTCTAAAAACTACATGTGGTCCAAATGTCTTATTAAAATAAAGAATAAAGAAAAGAATATCTTCTTTGAAACCACATTCTCTAAATATGTGCAAGGAAGCTATGACTTTTCTTTTTGCCCAACTCCAAATTATGTTTAGTGGGCACGTATGCACAGTCTGAGATCTGACATAATCCTCAAAATAAATAATATGACAAATGGAAGTTGATGCTGGTTTTGTGTTGCTGTGTAATGGAGTTAAAATAATGACAGGACAATAATATAATAGAATTCCATGAAGCCTTCACTCTACTTGACTGTAAGTGGAAGTAAAATCTTAGAAATGAGAAGACAATAAAATAATGCTTTGTAAAAAGGATAAAAGAATAATGTTACCTAAGTCTATTAGTGACATAATACACTATGAATGCACTTAAATTAATAGCATCTTTTACCAGTAGATTTTTTTTCAATTACTGTAATGCTGAAAAAATAAACAGAACAGTAATGTATAAAAAAGGATGTAAAAAGCTGATTTGTAAAAATCTGATCTCAGGCATTTTTATGGATTGGAAACTTTAGGTCAATTTATATATTTCATAGGATTTAATCCCATTAGTAAGTATCATGGTACCCTCTATTACCCTTTGAAGAAAGTTGTCTGTCGCTTGGTATTTTGGCATGGCAAGATTATGCAGCTTTTTTGCTTATTTCCCACCTGCACAGCATGTCATGGCAAGACCTCTCTGTAAGAACAAGATGTTACTAACCAGGGGATCTTTTACTGTGATACCACACATTTTATGCATTATGACTGTCGTGGGATATGCCTGCTATCCACAAAGCTTTTTAATCCTATACAGTGTTCCATATCCCTGAATCCTTCCTACAAGACTAATCCTGTACCCGTGGGAGTTTTTCCATGGCCTGAAGTGGATGCAGGGTGAGACCCAATTATAAGAATGATGTCAGAAATTTTTGTATCCCACTTGCTACTTTGCACATCTTTACTCCCCCACATCTTTCTCTGTTTGTCAGCAGCGTATGGTTAGGAAACACAACTGTATTAGTTCTTGTATAGGCCTTTTTGAGTGCAACTCTTTAATAAATACCTTGCCAGATTTTTTAACCAGTTTGGCTAATCAGTAGACTAGCTGTTCTTTGGGTTTTATAGGTATTTTTAACTGTTGAGTTTATGGTGAGAGTAAACAGCTCTTGCTGCATTTTTAACCTCAAGCCAGCCAGACTCAAGTTTACGGTGTTAATCCAGCCTTAATGACAGAATAGTCCTGAAAAGCAAAAAAATTAGAAGTATTTGGGAATTCCTGATGGAGTACCACAATAAATAATTGCTACAGTTGATTTGGGGTGGTAATAAAAAGTCCCAAATTAATTTCAGTCCAAGAATTACAAGGTCTTGAGGACCCTCATGTTATGAAGTTCCAAAGGGGCAGCTGTATTAGCTTAGTTCAGTAAAACAAAAACAAGGAGTCTTGTGGCACTTGAAGACTAATAAATTTATTTATTGCATGAGCTTCTGTGGGAGAAAATCCCATTTCATCAGATGCTTTGAAGCATCTGACGAAGTGGGATTTTCTCCCATGGAAGCTCATGCAATAAATAAATTTTATTAGTTTTTAAGTGCTACAGGACTCCTTGTTTGTTTTACTCATGTGATGAGTTACAGCAGCCACTCTGATTTGAAATAGTGGTTCAGTGTGCTGTGGCAGATCATAAAACCTTCCTGTGGGTGTCAAACAGTTGAGCCCGCCTTATGGAATCAGGGAGGGTTTAGAATTTTGTGGGTGGGAATCTTTGGTGGTACATGTATGTTTAATGTAGACTTTCAGCATGTAATTTACACTGATATGGGAGCGTGGTCTCATGTCAAGAGAGCTGTTGCAGTTCCCCTGGCTCTCTGTTGCACTTCTGTAGGATGCATCACTGTAGGGGTGATCTTTCAAGAGTTTCCATAAAGTGTGATCAGTTGACTGACCTATAATGCGAATCTGAATGGAGCAGCTCGAGCAGGCTGCAGAAAGACCATGGCAGAGAGGGGAAAACATTGTCAAAAAAAGTGCAGGGATAAGACCAGATTAGTGGACTCAGGAATGAGGGCTGTAGTTTCATTAGCCATCATCTCGTGAGTACTATCATAGGTTAGGACTGTGTGGTGGAAGTACAATTTAAAAAAAAAGAAACAAAGGAAATTGCTCCCAAACCAAACCAAAACTTTGAAAAGGGCTTAGAGAGTTGCCAGATCTTCTGACTTTTACTTCAAACATATTTGAGAATTGTTTTTGCCACCTCTAGTCTTTACTACAATCCTGAATAAACCACACCTTTTTTTTTTTAATGGGGTTCTGTTAAGTAGCTTCAGTGATGAATAGCAAAGCACTGGAGAAGATGAAAGGTTGTGTGACCCCAGAGAGAAAATTCTGGGAAGCATGAAATTGCAGAGGATTTGTGGGTGCATTAAAGCTGAGAGAATGCCAGGGTTCCAAGTAGCTGTTTCCCCCCAAAACAGGATGTGACTTGTAATGGAAAACACAACATGAATTATTGCTGCTACAGCCTGTTTCCTGTCCTGGAGTCCCAGCCCAATATCAAATTGTATTATCCACTCGCACTCCATCTGCACCTCTAAACTGTTGTCATATACTGCATCTCTTTATAACATAACAAGAATCTTTCATACCGTAACTGATTGCTGTAGTTAACATGCCTTCTGCTGAGAGTTGGGTCTGTCAGAGCTGCAAATCCATGTGCTTTCATTGGACTTAAGCATACATTGCATCCTTCACTTGGTGATTACCTACTGAGTTGCACCTACTGCAGCTCTCTTAAGAAATATAAACCAAGGCTGATAAAACAAAAGGTTTAATTAGTTATTTTGCAACATTTTTTCTTTCTGCACAATTACAGTTTTTACATTTAAAATCTATTGTTGGAGCTCACCATTTCACTTCTTAAGCTGAATTATAAACCAGCTTGTGACTCTTCCCTTGGGAGTGAAATCAGTCATTATAACTTCTGAAATCAAAATATCTCCATCAAGCCAAGCAGTAAAATAATCTTGTGTACAAACCCTCTAGAAGTGAACGTTTATGTATATCATTTGTTATATATCAAAATGCTATAATGCCAGCAGCTGCTAAACCAGTAATAAATTAATTGTACAAGTCCTCCCAGACAGCTCGAATGATAAGAGCCATTTTTAAAAATTCCTTCAGTAGCCAAGTGTTTTGAGAGCCACCATGGGTGTATCCTTCTGGTGCAGGGAGCTGGTTGCTGGACCAGGGCACATGCTGGAGCATCCCCTGGAAAGAGGGAGGAGCCCAGAACCAGAAGCAGGCTCCCCACAGGGTCCCCTGGTGGTGGTGGGGGGCAGTGGCAGAGCCGAGGGCTGCAAGAAGGCACCCAAACAGTCACCTTTGGCTCTGCAGCTGCAGATTGCACACCACTGTCCCAGACAATATGCAGTGAAAGTCTATAAAATGCCCTCCATCACTACGCTATATATTTTATTTGGAAGTACTAAAGGTAGGGCTGGGGCTGGGTAGGGAGCTTGCTGTGTGGGAGGGTTGCTTATGTCCTGTAAACAAAGTCATATATGCGTACAAATGCCATAAACATCATAAGGAAGTGGTAGATGCTAGTAAAAAAAAAAAAGTCAAATAGTAGTATTTACTCCAGATAGATGTGCTTTCTTTGGCATTTAGTAAGCTTGCAGGAATTGAAAGAAAGGGAAGTTTAATTTAAAGAAGTCTCCTGCCCTGCTTAGCTAGGGATCAGCAGCCCAACATGAAATAATAATGCATTCAACTGTCCATCTTCTAATAAGTAACCTTTATCATCATTGCATTCACTGGCGCTAACAGCAAACAGTGGGTATGAAATGTATGAATTCAGGGAAAACTGATAGGATCTTTGTGACCTTAATGTGATTATGTTTGTGCTAATGCATACAGTATAGAAGAAACCACAACTCTCACTATGAAGGGTCCAATTCATAAAAAATGTATGTACCATTAACAGGGGATTTTTTTTCTGTACTGTAGTTACAGGATGAAAAAATTGGAATGAGCCTATTTTGAATAAAGAACATGCTTTTGCAATTATATCCCTTTCCCTTGTCTGCTGTAGCTATGATGCTTTTTCTCGTGTGAAACACGTAAAGTGCAAAAATAATTGATATAGGGTTTAACAATAAAATGGGTGTTGATTTTATTAAATGATTTCAGTTAGAGAAACAAAGGAGAGGGAAGAAAGGGATGGGGGAGGACAAAAAAGGAAAGTCAGGAAGATGGATCCCACTGTACTCCTGATCTGAGAGTCCACCAAATGTGTTCCACAATCCCACAGATCAATTTTCTTTGTTCTTTGGACAGCCAAGTTTGATGGATAGCCAAGTTTACCCACACTGCACCACAAACAAAGGGCTAGAGCAGCCACTTTTGCAGAGGTGCTCTGGGATATGGGTGGTTGGACTCTGGCCCATATACTGAAGTATAGATTTTGGAGCCTCAAGTTGGCACCCAGGATTCAATGCTTCCTAACCCAGGGTTATGAACGATTGTAGATGCTCAAGCCCTAGGTTAACAAAACCAGGATCTGTTAACTTGAGTTCTAATAACCCTGGCTTTCCATTCCGGTATAGACATACCCTGTGAGATATTATCTGTGATGTAAATCACTTTTGTAATCTAAATTGCATTTTTATAAGCTGCATATGTCACTGTGTTTTAGATCTCGTTCAGCAGGGTGCATAAATGAGTGCTAAGCATGTGACTAGTCCCATTGATTTTGATGGGTTTACATACATGTTCCAAATCGGGCATATGAGTAAGTACCTTGCTGAACTGGAACCTTTTGGAGAAGGTAATGGTTCCCAAGAAGAACAAGAGGATGAAACAAAGATTCCCCTGTACTTACAGGCAAGTGGGACTAGGAATCTGTGTCAGTCTAAAAATTATGCAGCAGCTCCATTTACATTTTAAAATGCAGCAGTTTCTTTAATTAAATACAAATTGAATGATAAAATTAGCACAGTACTCCTGTACTGGTTATTTGGATAATGCATACAATTTATTTTTTGCTTTCATACTTCACTTTCTGATATGTCTGAGGTATTTGTGTTGACAGTGCCTAACTACATCATAGACATTGTCAGAGGTAAACTGGGATTTGGGTTTTGGGGCTTTTGGTGCCTAGGGAGGTGTGGGAGGCAATTATGGTTTGTGCAATAAACACGTTAGCAGGATGTTCAGTTAAAATGATCAGCAGTGAAACAGTTAACAGTTCTGACATTTTAGGTTTTGTATTTAATGAGCCATTCATATGAACTGGGCAATTTACACCTCTCAAAAGCTTTTATTTCACAGTCTGCAGAATCAGGAAGCAACACTGAAAGAACCCAGTTCATTCATATTTTTAAGGGTTTCTTGGTAGCTAGAAATATTTTTCTTTATGAAGGCTCAGAATCTAGAGTCTCAACATCCACCAAAGTCGAGCAGAGTTGAAAAAGCTCCACTTTCCTACCTTATAGGACCATATTTTACTTAGCTTGTTTTCTGTTTCTGCTGCTATTTGTTGGCAATCCCACATGTCAGTGCCCTTTAGATTTACATGTTAAAGGTTTTCCTTGTTCTATTGATCATGTTATTTAAGATCTAAACATCTGTAGGCTTGGACAATGGACATATGGCTTCATAGAAACTGACTTAAAATAATGAAATACTATTGTAGCACTATACGTAAGCATCAATTCTTGTTTTGTTCTGTTTTCATACTTAGATTTGTTAAAGCCGTATTTTGTACATGACTATGCTGAATCTCAATGAAGTTGGTACTGAAATTTATAAACTTTAGCTATTTAAAGTTATCACATAAAGGATTTCTAAAACATTTTTGGAAGGCAAAGCAGAACAGCGAAGAAGAAACAGCCCAGCTTAGCCTTCTCTTTCCTTCTGATTGTAAGACACGTTTACTGTGATAACAATTAAAATTAATTACATGCATAGCAGAGTAGGGTTGGAACCAGGCATTTTAATATGTAGAGGTGCTTGAAATGCTAGTTTCTTTATTTAGATAGTTATTCGTCAGCGGTAGCTTCATTGCTGCTATGGTGAAGTAACATAACTTATTTTCAAAGTACATTTGGCTCTGTTAATGCAAAACGTTATTAGTGTGGTTAATTGAATTATACAAGTGAGGCTTTAAAAAACCAACAAAGGCAAAGCTTTAGGAAAAGACGATTTAGTGGAAAGAAAGGTCTGGTGGTTAGGATCTGGGACTTGTTGGTTCTGGATTCCTTGCTTTGCCATACATTAGTGACTTAGCCTTTCTGTACCTCATTTCCTCATCTGTACAATGAAAAAAGCATTTTCCTATTCACAGGGGCGTTGTTAGGGTAAATACATTTAAGACTGTGAGATATTCCAGTACTATGTGGTTGGGGCACATATAAGTGTGGTAAATAGTTTAAGACTTGGCTATAATTGATACTTTCATCATCATATTCTAACCTAAGGCTATAAGGCCTTTTCTAGTCTGACTGTGTAACTCCATCCCCATTGACACCTATCTTGGTTCATCCCTCCCAACTTTTCAAAAACCCCTGACCAAGTTTTCATTTTAAAAGCTTTTTATTAGTAGTAATGGTCGTCTTTAGTATTGCTCAGAGGCCCCAGATGAAATCATGGCCCATAGAGACTGGACGGACATATAGTAAGAGATGTCTTGAGGTCCTTACCATTTAGACAGATGAGATAGACAGGAAACTGAATTTCCACATTGCCACATAAGAAATGTCCATGGCTGAGTCTGGCACTGAAACCAGACCTCCTGAGTACCAGTCCAGTGCCTTGTACCTCAGGTGCCTTGAACCCTCTTATTAAAGCCTCACTTAGTGCATGACTATTTACTTTTCCTTGTCATCTTTCCCCTCTTTCTTCTTTTACTACCTCTCTGTTTTATTCTGTATTTGTAGAGGGTTGTTTTACATTATGTTTTCATGATATTTTAATTCTTTCTTGTGTCATGCCCTCCAAGTTCCTTGACAGGAAGGGAATGGTGCTTCAATAATTAATTTGGTATTAATAATATTTATTAATTATTAAAACTGTGTTTGAGTTTGTGCTTGTGCCTTGGCAGTAGTTCCACATACTGTTGGCATCATACTATTGGACAGGCTCTCCATCAGTGAACCTCTGCTCCTGCTCCATTTCTGCACACAAGGTGCACCCAAGATTATTTCTGTTCCCAGAATGGATCCACCCCACCTTCCAGAGCTGGATTAAGGATCCTGGGGGCCCTGGGTTGCCCATTCTTGTGGGCCTCCCTCGCAATGGTGGCACCCAGCCTGGGGTGGGGCAGCATTCAGCACCGGGGAGGGGGGGTCAGCAGGACTGATATTTGGCGTAGAGGGTACCAGGGCCCTGGGGCCAGAGGCTGTGGTTTGTGGTGCTCCCACCCTGCCCTGCCTCACCCACCCCTCCCCTGTACTGGCTGGTCTGCTCCAGCAGGTCTGGAGGGGGGACAGGTGCCATGTGGTGTGGCCTCTGATTGTGCAGGGGCTCCTGGGATTGTGGCAAGGGGAACCAGCATGGCACCCCACAGCACTCCTGGCCCTGAAGCACCACTGCCAGAGGCCACACCACATGCCAGCTGGTCTTGCCCCCATCCCTGGAGCACAGTTGCCACATACCAGCCCATCTCACTTCCTGGGGCTAACCGGTGAGCCTGGGGCTGGGACAGGATGGAGTGGTAGCACTGCAGACCATGGCCTGTAGCTCCAGGGCCACCCCTCACCCCAGTACCAGGTGGGCCCCTCTCAGTGTCTTGTAGGCCTGGCAAGTGCAGCACTAGATCTTTGTGGTGTGGCACGGCCCCCGTTTAACCCAGAGCTGTAGCCCCTAAAACCCCTGCATCAATCCAGGCTTGCCACCATAGCTTCTCTCCCTTAGCCCAAATGCTTCATCTTTCATGCACCATGAGGAGATGCATCACAAGATAGGACAGGGTGATCATCCACCTTCACTATGAATAATTAGACTTGTAGACTCATATACTATAAGGTGAAAAGGCACAATCATGGTCATCTAGTCTGATCTCTTGCACCTTACAGAGGACACAGATGAGGATGCAGCCTTCCTTAAGCATGATGAGGGGGTAGCCTACCCATGTGGTGCTTATAATTATTTAAGATTTTCAAACCTGGGAGTGAAAAAAAAGTGAGGCCTAAGAACAATACTGCCTATCTCTTACTTTCCATCGATGGCTCTCAGAGTACTTCACTGGCACAATTCTACAGGTGGGGAAACTGAGGCACGGGTATATGAAGTAACTTTCCCAAGCTCACCTGGCAAACTAGTGGCAAAGACCAGAAGAGAACCCAGACCCCCTGAGTTTCAGACCAATGCTTTATTCTCTAGGCTGCACAGCCTCCCTCATTTGAGAAGGATTTAAATCCAGAGCGCTCATGCCATTACTTTGATCACAGGACCACAGAATTAGCTGAGAGGTTTGCTCATTCACAAGATCTTTTTCTGTAGGGGGCAGAGAGGCTTGGTTCACCTGCCTATGGGTGAAGAGAGTAGCAGCTGATCACTTAATATGTACAGTGTACCCTGCAAACACCAGCCAGAGCTGCTCTTACATTGCTAACCATTTATGTTGTAGTCCCTTTCTGCTGTTATTACTGATTTATAGTCACAGAGGTGTTCTGAGGCTTTCTGAATTCATGTTTGTACAGGGCAGTGATATCCTTGTAAAAGGAGTTGTACAGTTGTTATAAGTGATCTAACAAGAGGCAGTGGCTGGAATCCAGAAACTGGGAAAACTTAGACTTTGGCAAACCTTTTTAAAAATAAGGTCACTTAGCCAAGATCCCATTTACCTAGGGAGGTCACTGAGCCAACAACAATAGAGGACGCAAGAGCAGCTGAGTTAAAAATGGGAGATTAATGGAGAGGACAATCCAGCACTGGTGTGGAAGGAAGGGTTTAGATAATGACTTATGGACCCTTCCCAATCCATCATCTCTGATTCTATGAATCACAAATAGCAGATATAACATGTAGTATTCTCAGTATTTCATTTTGTTAACTGAATTTTAGGTGTGGCAGAAGCTGTGCTGCTAATTCAGGGAAATAATAATGTAGGAAAGAAATTAACTGTGGAATTCTATAAACCTTTTGTAGCTATATTTTGCCTTCCTGGATGTCTTTGCTCGGGTTTCTCACTAAATGTAATAGGTGGCAGAGAACAAATTCTGTTTGCTTGTGTGATGCAATGGAACTTCCAATCACCCTGAAATTCTTACTCTGCCACATTTACTCACTGCTCAGCCAACAAGCTGCAGATTTCCCTCCTGACTTTGAAAGAAAACTTTTCTGGAGTGGCTGCTGTGGAAGATAAATTAGGAGACGGGCCTGCACAACTAAATAGGCTACATGTGTATGAGAAAAAATAGATATGGGCATAAGGGGAAAGATGCTTTTTTGATCATGAAAAGACAGCATGCATAATTGCATATGGAGACTGTGCAAGACCTCATTCATACACATGAAATTGTGTGCCACTTCAACAAGGCTCCAACAGTGTCAAAAGTAAGGTGGAAGAAGCAGGCACACCATTCATGCAGTGGAATAAAATCAGACATGTCATCTTGAATAAAAGCAACATTAAAAGAATGAAATTCTGTTTGATTACAATTAGTGCAATGCAATAAGAAAACCATAAAATTTATTATTTAATATTACTCCATATTTTTATTGTTTTATTTTGTATGACACCTTTGTACAAATTGCCTTTCACAGAATTCAGTATTGCAAGTCACATATGTCATAAATAACAGTAAACACTTGTCACTAAATAAAAAATGTATTTAAACATAGACTCGCTTCACAGGGATATTGATGAGAGTAAGTGCTGTGGGTTCAGGACCTTAATTAATTAAAATAGAATCAGCTATTAAAAGGTGTTGGGGTGGTGTTATGCACTTTCTCTAAAGCCTTTCCAGGCAAATTTAGTGACATGATACAATATCATGAATTTGTTTCAGTAATAATCATACTCCAAAACAAAATTCTAAGCTCTTCAAATCAGGGAAATGAAAACATATTTAATTTGACCTCAGTGTGGAGCTAGTTGGGTTCATGAGACCTGAGTCTTTGATTTAACATCGTTCCTTGCTGTCATGTGAAGATAAATAAACAGCATCCTGATATGTGGAAATAAGCTAAGGCAAAGTGGTGTTTATTCATAATGGATCTGATCCTGTGGTCCCTGTAGGTAGGAGTCATGTTGAAGGCAGCATGAGTTTTGCCTGAGTGAGGACAGCAAGACTGTGCTTGTTGTAACTATAAAAACACACGTTGTATGCATTTTCACTGTATCGTGCACGCCCAGTTAAATTCCTTGCTTTCCAAGCATCACAGAAAATAAATCTCTCACAAAAAATTTAGTGCCTTAGTTCCTTAATGCACATTATTAAGCAGCTGTTGGAGCCTGGACCAATTATAATAGGTCATCTTACGCTCGTTATTAAATCACAGTGGTCATTAAAATGCCAAACATATTTTGACAGACTTCACTTTATAAGATGTCAGAAAGTCTGTATGTTTTTATTAGTTGTTTCCAAATCAATTTAGAAGTTTCAATAGAAAGCTTGTAAGTATTCCCAAAGCAATGTCCATTTCTGACTTTCTGCACGCACACAAAAATATTACAAATTAATCAGATTTCTGCATAACGGCTCTGCACATTTATTGGCTAATCCCATTATAAAATGCTGTTATGATTGACACATCACAGTAAAGATAGAAGTCAATTGAATAATATGTAGCAGTCAATTTTATTTGTACCTTAATGTTATGAAGTATATTTGTTCACATTTCCATTATTTATGAGTCTGTCCCCTTGGAGAATATATAGAAGAATTTGTTTTAAATGGGCTTATAATACCTTCTTTAAGAGTTAGAAGTATGACAGAACCATATCCTTTTTTTCTTTTGCAGACCATGGCTCTCCAATAAACTGGTTCTGAATTGTCTCACACTTGCTATTCATAGGACAAACATTGGAAAAGGGGATCTTGTTAAGGTTTACTTAGAATTGGATTTCAACCATCCATCAGGAAAAAAAACCCTAACAGAACTACTACTACTAACCAGAAATCCTAAAATTGTAGTCAGGATTTTCTCTTTAAAACTGCAGTGCTCTTGCTGCTCCTTTTGATACTTATTGTTATTTACTTAAGATACAGAAATAAAAAGTGGGTCTGATCCTTCAGTCTCTCCTTGAAAGAGTTGTGAATAAGTGGGAGTTCTCCGAGAGCAGGGACTGCCAAAGTGGTCCTTAAATCAGAAAGCCTGTCGTTGATCATTTGCTACAGTTATTAGGGTTTCTTCGGTATTTTTCAAATTTCTTTAGTGGTCTTCAGCAAGGTCCAGATAGAGCTATCCTGAAGGGTATTCTGTGGTCAGCATCTTTGAGTCAAGCACACAGTGCTGCCTTTTGATTGTCTCAATGCTAAAATGTCTTGGTTATGACAAGCTGTGCTTTACCACATACAATTAGAGAACAAGTAAGTGATGTTTAGAAAGATGTTTGCTCTGTTTTTCTAATGCCTTTTTATTGTGAGTGGTATAGGTTCTGCTGCCTCATTTTGTGTCAGAAAAAGGGGGGGTGGGCTTTATAAAGATATAACATAAATGTGACTTGATTGTGTCATAGATAATTTTCGTTTTGAGAAATTAGAATGGCTGTTGCTCATCTAAGCATAAAAAATGCAGTTGCCCACACACACAAAGTATTCATGTACTGTATGTAAATTGATGTATAATGCAACTCACATTAACTGTGTTGATGATAGCTTCAGTTTCACTGCTGTCAGATTGCTGTATCTCCCTAGATGAGTTGGCTGGCCTGAATGAATGTTAGCATAATTTATGCAGCTGATAAGTGATTTGAGGTTCTTGCGTTATTGATAAGCCACTTTAGCATATCGTTTGCAGCTTGATGTTATGTGACATCACAGTAAAATGTAATGTGCTGGTCTCCAGGCTAAATAATAAGGTAGAGCTTCTCTTTGAATTCCAGGGGCCAGAGGAAACCCAGTGCTGCCTGATACAAGCACAGCTGATCCGCATCAGCCCAGTCAGTCCCACCCAGCATTCCCTGTTGGGCCCCAGGTCAGTATCTCTTATTTAACCTAATTAAAGCTGCAATTTGATGAAAATAATTAACATTAAAAGAAAATCACCTAAACATATAATAGAGAAAAACATGGTGATAAATTGTTTGACTGCATTTTTATTATACAAACATGTACAGAGAAGGTCTGGGAGTAACACTTGTTTTGAAAAACAGTCTGTGGTCATCTGTTTGTTTCTGTATGTTACACCAAAAAGTAAAATGTGAATGGTGTGTATGTTTATTTAAGTTATTTGAACCTTACCTCAGTTGGTTTTAAAACACAGGCCATGGTTTAATATAAAGAAAACACTTAATCCAGTTTTAATGCAAGTTTAGCTTATCAGGTTTGACAATCCAATACATCACATACAGCTCCTGCATTAATAAAGAAATTCATTTATTACTTTATAAAGCTAATTTTTTTTTACAGTAAGGTATGTTATAGTGTTCTTGTGAACAAGGTTGTAAAGTAGTTGATTTTCTGTGTCACTTAGTATAGGTATATCAGCCACCTGCTCTGGGAAAGCAAGCAGATAGTTGAAGTTCCAACTCACTTTATAAGGCAGTTTTTTAGTATCCCTGTCATCATATACATTGTAGAGATTATTAGTTTTGCATGTTTAGCTTTGGGAAGTGTTTGATTTTACATACATGTAGATTTGGTTAAATTTGGCCTTCTTGAATTCATAAACTATCTTTGGGGCGCATACAGTAAATTCTTTATAGTGTTGATGCACCTTCAAGTCAAACTCTAATTTTAGATGTCTGTGGGTTTCATATGATTATCAGGGTTTCCAGCTCTGGAAGATCTTCAGGCTCTTCAAGGCCCTTGTGTTGGAGGTTATTACATTGGAAGTGGTGCATTTTAATTGAATGTATGCTATGTAATACTACAGAAGATCCCAGGCACAAATGGTACATGCTATTTCTTATTCAGGTGTACAGTAAAATATGCTACTTTATATGTTTCATTACAGCCATTACTGACAGCTCAACAGTTAGCCTCAGCGGTAGCAGGGGTGATGCCAGGTGGCACTCCAGCCCTAAATCAACCTATCCTTATTCCTTTCAACATGGCTGGACAACTCGGTGGTCAGCAAGGACTGGTCCTAACTCTGCCTACAGCTAATCTCACCAACATCCAAGGGCTGGTAGCAGCAGCTGCAGCAGGAGGCATTATGACTTTGCCATTGCAAAATCTACAAGGTAAAGCATGTCAATCAGTATTTTCACAAGTAGGTCTCTTTGTCCAAAGAAATGTTATTCTTGATGTCAAATCATTATTGGAAATTCAAAACCTTGATTATTTTGGAATACTGAAAATATATTAATTTTTATAAAAAGTTTCTCTGACATTTTGTGTTAGTACTGCAGAAAGGGATCTGGGCGTTGTAGCAGACCATAAGCTAAATATGAGTCAGCAGTGTGATGCTGGTGCAAAAATAGCAAACACTGTTCTTGGATGTATTAATAGGAGTATTGTTAAGTAAGACACACAAAGTAATTATTCTGCCCTACTCGGCCCTGATTAGGCCTCAACTGGAGTATTGTGTCTGGTTCTGGGTGTGTCATTTCAGGAAAAATGTGGACAAATTAGAGAAAGCCCAGAGAAAAGTAATACAAATGATTAGAGGTCTGGGACACTTGACCTATGAAGGAAGATTGAAAGAGCTGGGTTTGTTTAGTCTGGAAAAGAGGAGACTGAGTGGGGACATAAGTTTTTAAGTACCTAAAAAAGTGTAAGGAGAGGAGGGAGAAAAATTGTTCTCTTTAACTGGCAATGATAGGACAAGAAGCAATGGGCTTAAATTGCAGCAAGGGAGATTTAGCTTGGACATTAGGAAAAGATTCCTAATTGTCAGGATGATTAACCACTGGAATAAGTTGCCTAGGCAGGTTGTGGAATGTCCACCACCGGACGTTTTTAAGAGCAGGTTAGACAAGCACCTGTCAGGGATGGTTTAAGAGGATCCTTGGTCCTGCCATGAGTGAGGGGACTGGACTCAATGACCCGTCATGGTTCCTTCCAGTTTCTATGATTCTGTGATTCTATTCTTATCTTTCATCCCACAGGCCAGTACTATGAGATGATCCTGAAAGTAGCTAACTGGTCTGCTCTATCCTATTGTCTAGTGACTTTAATAAATTGTTCATTTAAAATTTTAAAATAACATTGTGAACTCAAATAAGATTGGCCACTGCTGCATCATGTCTGAGCGATTAGGGAAGAGTGAATGAAGAGATGCAGCTGAATATCAGGATGCTGTCATTTAAAAGAATCTGTTGTTTAATTTTCATATTGTAAAATCACATCCTATCTGTAATTGCTGTTAGCAATACAAGTCCTGGAGAGTCTATGCCATAACTGCAGTTAAGGCTGGTGGTACTTTAGCCTTACATGCTACAAGAGTGTGCATCCCAACCAACAGGTGGTCTCAGAGCAAACTAAGCAAAGTGACATTGGGATTTGCATTTTGCTTAAAAATTAGTTTCTCCTTTTTGCTGATTCTTCCTAAAATGGTCTAGATTATAGTAAAAAAGCATAGAATACTACAGCTAATCTTCTCACAACAGCTCTTAAAATAAGGTGCATAATAGGTGTCAGTTTGAAATAAAGAGGCTGTTGCATCATTTCTCTTAGTTATAATGCATTATGTGTGCATGGAGCTTTACAGCAAAACTTCAAGACAGACCAGGACCCAGATTCACAAGTGTGGTGCATCTGTTTTGAACTGTGCTGCCAGAAAGAACTGGCAGTGATGAGATCCACTTTTGGCACAGAGGTGGTGAAGGTGGTATGTGGCTTGGATTTCGCTACTCAACAGTGGCTCCTAGCTGCCATTTCAGCCCTTTGTTGCCATTGAATACTGTTCAAAATTTAGAATAGACACGATCGTACCTGACTTAGGGACAGGGGTGTAAAAAGTTCATCCCCTGCCCCAACCCTAGCGTGAGCTGTACTGTGTGCTCTTTAGCCATAGCAGAGAATCTGGGCCTAGATCTCAGCCCAGTTGTGGTTATGATCCTGTGTTAGGCTGAAATTCCAGTACAGTGAAGCAAAATGTAAAACTATTCTTGTTCTGTAACGTACATTCCTGGCAAATCAATGTGCCTTAATAACACTACTACAGTAAAGGATTTTATCTTATATTAAGTAGAAAGGAATTTACTTGTTATTCTCAATGGTGTTTATTGCTTTTCAGAGGAGAATTGCTACTGAGTTAAGTTACACAATGTAAAACAAGCAAAGTGTTAGCGCAAAAAAAAAAAAACCCACCCCAAAACCCAAAAACCATAATGAAATAGCAACAGTGGCTTTAATGGAGGCAGGAGACATCCTATATAAGAAGTGATGGAGGGTGTTAGAGTGAAAAGTCAAATACAGCTTTAACAACCTCCCCCCTTTTCCTTTCATGACCTAAATGCTGAAAAAAGTTTTCCACAGACAAAATGGGAGTTTCATTAAGTGACTGCTCTGCACAGCACTTTATGTACTTTTGAGACGATTAAACTTCAGTTGCTGCTGATGACTTGATGGATTGTTTCAAGCACCAGTGTCTACAGGTTGTGAAATGGAGAAAGGGAGAGACCGTTAATGTGTTGAACAAAACTGTATGCCTGGTACTCTCACCTGTTGGTCCAGCTACTTGCCTTTACCTTGTGCATGTTTTAAAGTTTAATGTCAACAGACCTCTCTTATCATAGTTGTAAATGGTTTTCACTTTAATGTTTAAAATAATGTCTCACTCATACCATTAAGCTATACTGAGGAACCTGTCATTCATAAATCATAGATGAAAAGGGCACACTAATGCACAAATTTTGCTTGTTTAAAATTTGAGAGTGCATGTAAAGTAGGGTACTGAAGGTTAAAAAAATAATGCAGGAAGAAGATCGGGTAAAAGCGGAGATAACAAAGTGAAGGGAAGAGGCTTTTTAGTGTAGGTAGATGATGAAATCTTAATGAAGAAACAGTCATTATAAAAATACAGCCCTCCACTCAGGAGTGTTCCAGCTTGTAGTTTCTGGGTATATGGCATTATAAATAAACATAAGCTCATAGAACTCTTACGTCATGAATTCATTCTGCTTTGCTAAATTGGATAGTATGGTTTAAGAGCAGCAACCAATGCACTTGAGATCAGTTCTTGGTATTTTCAGCTGAGTACATACACTAAGATCACTTTTAGGAAAGTTTTGAAAGCACTGACCTGATAAGATGTACAGTTTTCCTCCAAAACCTTGTTTAAAACAGTTCAAAAGGAAAGGGAGCGGGGGGGGGGGGGATGTGGCACAGATTCATTTAAAATGCCAGCCCTTAATTTTTTCCTCCCTGCTAACTTTCCCTAGCAGCGACCAAAGTGCATGACTTTATTGGGATCAACAAGCATGGCAGTGCTGAAAATGTTTATTTCTCTATTGTCATATATGGCCCTTCATTAATCGTAGAATCTGAGGACTTTCACAAAAGAAATATACGTATCCCTACAATACCCCTGTGAAGTAGCACAATGCTGTTATCCCTATTTCAGAGACAGGGAACTGAAGCACAGAAGATAGTCACATCAATAGTGGTGAGACTGAGAAAGGGGAGGATAGGGTATATGTTAGTGGTTCTCAACCTTTTGCAGGTTGTGACATGTTTCACAATATATTGTAGCCCTACAGGACACACCAGTCCACCCACCCTAGATCAAATCCAGCCATTGCTGTGGTTCTCTGTGGTACACTTAATGACTGTGTGGTGATGAGGAAGTATTTCCTACTATTTAGTCCAGCTTTTTCATCTTTAATTTTAGTCCATTGCTGCTCACACTGTCTGTGCTGACTACTGCAAACAATATTTTCAGTGCCAACCTTTCTGTTAACTTGTAGCACGTGCTTCTGGATCTTCATCCCTCCACTTCTTAGTAGACTTGTGCCTAAGCTGTTTAGATTCACTGCCCCAAACTTCTCCACCCAAGTGACGTTTTTCTAAAGAGTTTTGCCATTTTATTTCCCCTTTGCTCTCCGATATAGTCACAGCTTTTCCTTAGAGCTTCAAAGCTCAGTAACACTCTTCCTGTGGATCAACTATTCTGCCTGAAGAGTCCTCACTCGTGTAATACTTGTCCATCTACTTTGGGTATCTCATTACAACATTTGCTTTGTTGGCCATAGGGTTACACTGAACAGGAGTTACACTGAGGGGTGTTCTGTGACGTGCTGCTGCATGCCCTCAACTCTTATTCGACTCATTGGGAATTGGGCATGCTTTGCAATCCCAGAGTTGCCTAGGATCTTACTTCCCATCTCATTCACCTTCCCTTAACATCCCTGTGGCAACTACAGCAAATTGCTCTGGTGGACATTAATTAATGCATTTTAGTTGTCCTTTCAATACAGTATAGCAGCAGGAAATGAGAAGAAGCATGCATCACGGATCCAGCTACCACCCTCTGAATCACCATCTTGTGTTTCACAGACCCCCATTGGTTCACAGACAGCACTGTGAGAAGCTGAGAACCAGTGTACCAATCTCAATTATAGTATGTCAGGTTTCATGCAACATTGTGCCAGAGTCCTTTACAGTTATGGAGCCTGAATAATACTTGAAACTCCCCATCAATTGGCAAGGGGAATCAACAAGTTGGAAATTCTGGCCCCATAACACTGAATCTTATGTGTTTTATTTTCACTGCAAATTGTAATGCTTCTAAAGTGGATGGTAATTTATTTCCAAGTCTGAATTTCTCAGTCCCAAGTTCTGAAAGAAACAAGAACAAACTATCTTCCCAAATCATTAGTGAAAGGCTTCAGAGCTGAAGGAAAGCCTTGTGTGGCTGAAAATGTGAAATCATTAAATTACATTATTTAAACAGCAGCAGGTCATATTTTTTAACTGCAATACAATGGAGAAAGAAATGCATTAAACAGCTGGAGAGCTGGAAGATGGCCATTAAAATACACTGATGTGGTAACACTAGACATAGATAATGGAATTTTTTTAAAAAAAGTCATTATTTACCCACAGATCTGATCAGTCAGTGTAAAGACATAACAGTTCCAGAAAGGCAAAGTGTACAGTTCACATTTATTAGATCTTGTTTCATCTTAACTTTGCAATGTGTCTTTAATTGCAGAACAGGTACAAAGTAAACAATGTGTACTCTCTCCATTCCCCTTGTAAATGCAGCTTAATAGTCAGGTATCATATAGGTATGAAAAACAAGAAAGAGCAAGAAAAGAAATGAACTACAAACCTCAATTGCTTACTGATCTAGAGTCTAGATTCCAGTTTTCAGAACATTTTCCCCTTTTAACTAAAATGATGCAGTCCCTATTCATTTGTATTCCCCTTCAAGTAACATGAAATAGCTTTCAGAGCCTACAGAAAGGCTGTGTTTTACTTATGTATTTTAATGAGCACCAATGTCAGTAATAATCAAAATGATGTTTCACTTAGAGGAATAGTTTATTCCCAGGTACTGCTGTACAGTACCATAACCAGAACAAGAATGACAAGGACCAAGAAAAAGAGCTGCACTCAATAGCAATTTCAAAGAAGCCCTCAGTCCAAATATGCCACCATCATTATATATAACACACTTTCAGTAAATAAGACAGGGGAATGGGTGCCAAGAGACCTGGGTTTCATTCTAAGATGAGCAGTGCTACTGACTGACTATGTAGCTTTGGGCAACTTGCTTAATCTTCATTGCCTCCCCACCTACCAAAAATTGGGCTACTGTTTGCTCACCTTTGTACAGTACTTTATGATGAGCAGATAAATAGTGCTATTTGAGCTGTCAGTAATTTTTAAATGTTACTTGAGAACTGCCAGTTTTATGGAAGGTTTATGGGAGAGATGATGATCCATCTTCTAAAACTGACTAAAATAATGGAGGTGAAGATGGGTGAGAGGAATCCTCTCTCCAGGACTTGCTTGCAGAAAGGAGGGTCAACCGCTTCATAATACCAGTCTTCTACCTTTGTGTGTCCAGAGATTTGTGCAAGGGAAGGGAAGGGATTTGAGAGAAGATGACACATATTTCATACAGGAAATCGGGCCCTAAACCATGGGGCCCTTCCCTTACTGAGGTGTCCTACTGCCATGTAAGACTTCCTGACAGCTTCATTTCTCTGAAGCAACACTGCCAGAGAAATAGGAGGTGAATAGGGATCTCTGAAGCTGGGGCAAAAATCATACAGAAGACCCTGTGCCTTTCGTCGATCTACTAAGATCCAAAGTATTTGGGGAGGAAGGGGCTAGCCCCTTCTCTTTTTCCATGGAAGAGGGTCGTAAAACTCCTCTCCAAAGAGAGAATATATTAAGTTCAGATTCTGGTGGACCATATACAAAGATGTCCTCCAGAAACATGCTAAGCCACAGATGGGGAAGGTAAGAGTTGTGCTTTCCTCTTCTGGCTCCCACTAAAATACGTGATTTGGCCGCTCTGCGGACACCCCTGTGGCGTGTGCTGTAGGCTGGGAGTTACAGACTGACTTAAGTCCAAGACCGCCGTGTATACAGGAATATACCCTTTAGTCCACGAATGACTAGTCCCCTATCCCATCTAGACTGGTACTGCTCTTGTCAGGAATGTTGTGAGTTTAGGTTCATAAATGGAGCTGCTGCCAACTTACTAGGGTACATTTTAATACTGATTTTGAAGGACGTTTTTGCATCTATTTCAAGGACCTTTAATCTTCCTGAATTTAGGCACTTACAAGTTAAATTAATGTAGTGAAAATTCAGTGAGACAATGTTAAACTCTTAAATTATTGTAATTTTACAAAAACTATGAAATTCAGAATGAAAGTAGAAATCCTCACTACTTGCCACTTTGTGCCTTACCTTAACACTGTAACCCATATACAAATAGAATGTGTATCTGTATATACAGGTCATGCACACATCTTAGACTAGCTGTAAGTACCACAGGGTGAATTAAGGATGGATTACCATGATGGATTTGCAGTCTTCATTCTCAATTTCCTTATTTTAGTGGAGTTAAGTCAGACATTTATAGTCTCTGTGGTTTAATTTTCTTTGTTTTTCCAATGGAATTTATATTAATAAAATCCCTGTGATTCATGCTATAAAAACTTCCTGTCTAGAAACTTGCGTTCCTGATGAACCAGCAAGACTCTAATAGAGTACATATATATTTAGGGACTCATAAAAACAACAGATTTTAGTGACCAGCTGCATTTGAGGTTTCTTTTTTTTTTTGTTTTGTTACTGATTTTGAACCCATGGATTGTGCGTTAATAGCCTGGTTGCCAATCTTTTTAATGACATTTCTTTAAAATTTCTCTGGTTCTGTGTCCAATTAAACAGAAGTTGTATGAGGGTTTTTTGTGTTTGGTTTGGTTTGGTTTGGTTTTGGTGGGTTTGGTTTTGATTTTGATTTTTAAATTGTTGTTGTGGAAAGCATTGAAGCTGTATTATGCCGTTCTTAAATGTCGCTGTATGTATTCAAGTTGAAACATTTTGCAGGATCTTCTCAAAAATTATGCACACAGTTGAAATTGATCTAAAAATGGACATTGAGACTGCATGGGAGCTACTCTTCATAATGTGGTGTACTCTGGATTTGTTTCACTGGAGAAGTCCAGTTTCCACACAGGACCTTTCACTTTGACATCCAGGCACTGTAAGTGATTTGGCAAACTACAAATGGTGCTGTTGTAGGCCTGAAGACTTAAGATCCAGTCCAATAGCCCTGCTGTACATACATCTTGCCACTGACCTCAAAGAAGAGTGTCAGACTTGCACCAGGTGTTTCAGACCTTTAGTATGAATTAATTTCACACAGGCTGTTAGATTGTGTTATTGCCCTTTTTTGATATGAACAGATAGGGCACTGAGCATGTTCCAGCTGGGAGCAGAAATGAATCATGCAGTTTGGTATTTTCTTTGATACATTTTTTTTTTTTTTATTTACAAGAAACATTCAAAGTCCTGCTTCACCAAAGGCAGGAAGAACCAAAAGCAAACAAACAAGAAGTCTGGTGCCACATTAAAGACTAACAAATTTATTTATCACATGAGTTTTCATGGGAGAAATCCCACTTCATTAGATGCTTGAAAACAGAAAAACAAAATATAAGGAGGAGGAACAAATGCAGTAAAGTAAGTATCACTACAGGACCTGACCTGATCCTGTGATTATACTTACTTCACTGCATTTGTCCCTCCTTCCTATAAATTTGTTTTCTTTTTTTCAAGAGTATGTTGAAGTGATTGATTTCTTCCACAAAAGCTCATGCAATAAATAAACTTTTTAATCTTTAGAAGTGCCACAGAACTCCTTCTTTGTTTTGCTGAACTAGACTAACACAACTACCTCTCTGGAACCAGAAACAATTTCCCACCTTAAAGACCCTGAGCCTTTCCAGTCTTGAAAGATTAGCATGCAAAAGTTGTCTCTCCTGCCTTTTTTTCCAGGTCATATACTGTGGCTTTCTTGCCTTCTGCCTTTAACTCTGTCAGTTATTTCTGTTCTCCCTCCCTTTACATTCAGCGAAGCCTCACTGGTCACTCAGTCTGAAACTCCTGGGCAGCTTTAAATAACCCTTTTGCCTTAGGTGGGGATATATCTTTACAGTTATGCTAATTGAAGTGTGTGTACACACCCACTGACCTTAGTGACATTTTAAATCAGTTCGTGACAAAGTTTCACCCAGCTGATAACAATATGCAGTCAATGTGTATTCAGCATATTCAGGGTGTAAATTAGTGTTCAGTAATGCCAGATAACATTTAGGTTTTCACAAATAACAGTAAAACAATTAGAAGGAATAGATTGTATGCATCTGCCATGGGTATTTGTATCTCCATATTTAGGCTCTTTAAATGCATATATGTCAGTGTTAAGACCTAGCCCACACCATGAACTATGCACATCAACAGTTTATTGAAGCACTGTAGTATCAATTGAGCAACAGATGCCTGAATGTGGATATAGCATATCATACAATAAAGCAGAGGTGCCCAAAGTTTTCGTACATGGGGGCCGCAGAACCTGATTGGTAAGGGTCTGGGGGGGGGGGTAGCAAAATTCTAAAACCAGTTCTTTTTGCACTATACATGATATACAGTTATATATTTTCAGTATGTTATTACAACAAAAAAGCCATTTGCAGGCCACATGCGGCCCGTGGGTCACACTTTGGGCACCCCTAGAATAAAGGGAGCACTCGGAAAACATGCTGTCATGGGACAACAGTCTCTTGCAGCTACACAAATGTTGGAGCAAAAGTGAGATACTACAGGTTTAATTTCAAAGTGGGAGACTGTGCCATGTAGAGAGTTGCATGCTCTATGGCTGTAGTTGCATTGTAGAATCCCTATGACACCCTAAACTGTGGAAGTCCTTTGGAGAAGTTCATAGGTTTGCAAAATAGAATAGTAATCTTGATTTATACAAATTAGATAGACCTATAGATCGTAATTCTCTGAATTGTCCCTTGTGGCAGGGGAGGGTAGATAATTCCCTGATATGCAGCAAAAGCAGTGGTCCTAGCTCTATAGACTTGAGTGTTTTGAGATATTCAGGGAAATAACCGTCAGCTTGGGGCATTAGCTTTTCTCCATGGCAATATAAATTACTCAGAATTGGCACTTGCATACACTCCTGTGCTGGGGAGACAATGCTAAGAGAGTCAACATTATCCTATGCATTGAAAAATCCTAGGGATTTCAGATGGATTATACCATCTCCTCCAGGTCTGCTCTGCTTACCCTCAGCCCCACCACATCCCAAACTGCAAAGTTCTAAACCAGCTGGGAACTCATCATAGGGTTTTTCACAGGATTGTTACCTTCCCTCTTCTGCTTGGAGGATCCAGATCCCATTCGGTTTGATCCCCACAATCACACACACATTATTAAAGGGTAATTGTAGCAGACTAGTGAAGCTTAAACCCTCAGGGTTGCTGCCACCTGCCACCCCCATCCCAGCTGTCTAATGATACATGTTGCCCAAGAGCTTCATAATAGCCATAGATTTTAGATGAAATGTTGGCTGTTTATGACATGACAACTCTTTTTTTTTTTTTTTTTTTTTTTGTTACTGATTACCATGCCAAGCTAGGTGCATGCATCAGAAAGTGTGTTCATTATAACCTGCAGTTTATCAGGTAAATTGGAGATGAATGCAGTGTCATCTGTGAAGAACAGATCCTAAAAAGTTAGATGAGATACCTCCTGTTCTAGAATTGATGATTTTTAAACAAACTGCCATCCATCCTCAGTTCAATTAGAATGCCAGTTTTATCATTTCCAAAGGTATATTTGGGGGGGGGGGAATGCTAATTCCAAGAGGTGCCAAGACACAGTTATGTGTGAGCCATGTGCTAAGTGTCTCTGTATTAGTAGACACAATAGAAAGAGTAACACCCTCTAGCTAAGAGGCAAGGGAACTGATGTAAATGGCTTATTTTCAGGACTTTAGCTAAGAATGTGAAAACTAACTTTTTGTTGTGCTTATACAGGAAAAAAACACTCAAAGGTTCTACATGAATTTATGTGCTGTTAAAAAGGTGACTATAGCAGTAGGAACAGTACCACCAAAATATTTTTCTTTCAGATTCTTTCTGAATCAGAATGGTAAACCTATCCTTTCCTGCATTAACCACTGGTTTGTTCACAGTAAAAGAAGACAGCATTTCTCTACTCAACAACGTAGTGTAACTTTAAAAAAAATGTTTTCATTTTACCACTAAAGGAATCAGTTCTTTTAATCTCTTGGGCTATGTCTACACTGGCAGGTCTACACTAGCCTTTGGGTACTTCAAATTATTTAGTTCAAATAGCCTAGGCAAAGCTTAGTTCGAGCGGTTAGTTCAAACTAAGCGCTTAGTTCAAACTTTATTTTGAACTAGGGCAATGTAGACACCTTAGTTCGAACTGAAAAAATTCAAACTAAGCAGTTAGTTTGAACTAATCACTTTTTCTAATTCGAACTAACTTCTTAGTTCAAACTAGCTGCTGCACTTTTTAGTTTGAACTGACTTTTTAGTTTGAACTGACTTTTTAGTTTGAACTAGTGAGCGCAGCTAGTTCGAACTAAAAGCTGCAGGTAGTTTGAACTAACTGGGAACTGCTTAGTTCAAACTAAGGAAATCTGAGCCAAGCTGGCTAATTTAGACATAGCCTTGGTTTCATCTTTCTTCAGTATTTTGGTGGAGGTTGCAGAAGTTAATCATACCTTCTTAAAGTACACAGGGGTAGCCATATTATTCTGTGTACAGCAAAAGCAACGAGAGTCCTGTGACACCCTGTAGACTAACAGATTTCTTTGGACATAAGCTTTTGTGGGTTCCAACCAACTTCGACAGATGCACCTGCATCTGAGGAAGTGGGTTAGAGCCTATGAAGGCTTACGTCCAAAGAAACCTGTTAATCTTTAAGGTGCCATAGGACTCTTGTTGTTTTTTCTTAAAATGCATTTACTTAGTGAGTAAACATACAGTGACTTGTAACTAAAATTAAAACCACCTAGTATCTGTGGCATTTGTCAGTGGGTTAATGTCAGTAACATGTGGGGGCTTATCAAGAGTGGGGTTTTTCTGTGTGTTTGTTCCCATGTGTGCTATTATTTTAAATTTCTTGGCGCTGTGTGTGTGTGCTTGTGTTTGTGTGTATATCCTCAACATTTGACATAAGATAATTTAAGTTTGCTGTTTTTGAGAACTCACAAGGGAGAAAGTTGCATTAAATAAATAATAGAGATAAAATGTATACTTCCATATATTTCAAAGCTAATGCAGCCAGCTTACAATGGAATGGTAACATGAAGATACTGTGCTATAATTTGATTGATTTGTTTTGACAGCAGCCAAATAATTGAGAGTGAAAGGTGTCAGCACAGATGAAATATTGTATAAGCTACATTCAGAAGGCAACCCCAGCAGCAATAGCAACTGGAGTTTTATTTCCTTTGATATCACACTGTTACTCACTTCCAGTTTATTATAAAACCATGAAAGGTACACAACTTTACCAACAAGGGAGGCTTTTATGGAGAGAGTAGAAATAGAAGTTTGTCGGGTACTTGAACAATAGATATTGACAATGGGATTTATGATGGATGCAATGTACAAGGGTAAATGGTCTTAATCTTTCCCCCTGGTTTTCTCTTTTTTAAAATCCTTTTTTACATGCTACTGCTTATGTGGTATTTTACCTTATCTTGGAGGGGAAGTTACTCCTTGCAGAGCAACCATCAGTGTCAGTCTATGGATTGTCTAGCAGGGGAATGCTGCAAGTGCCGAGTTGCTGTTACCCTACCCAGTAGTGAGACTTGTTTTTAGTTCACTTCTTCTGCACAGGGAACTTACCTAGTCTGGTTAACCAAAATAGAATGAGGGTTACATGTGTAATAGGCCATATTACTGCACTGCTAGGAAGATGGGGACCTACAGTATCTTTTGATCTTAGGAGTAAATCAGACTGTGATAGGTCAGTAAAGAAGGCAGCCGAACAGACAACTCAAAAGGGTGATTGAAAGCAAAATGAGGTAAAAGTTATGGCTGGGATTTATAAATCCACTTAGTGGATTTAGGTCCCCAACTCTGTTAGGCGCCTTTGAAAATCCCAGCCTACAGTGCTTTCTCTCTGAGACCCAAATCCTGAAGTCTTTTAGTGAGGGCATGACCAGACACTAACACAAGTGCAGAGTGGATTGAAATACATGTGCACTGCCACGCATTTCAGAAACGTTCTGTTAAAAAGACACAAGCCAATGGTGAATGACAGAGGGCTCTTTGTAATGAGTGCTGGCTCATGCAAAACAAAACAAACTATGACAACCATCATGTTAACAAGATCATGAACCCTTGTGGCTTTGCGATGTAGCATCTAATCTATATCCATATCTATACCTATACAAATTTAATTATCTTACTTAAGGAAAAATAAATAATAGAATGAGATGGGATTTCCAGTGCAGAACACTTAATACAATGTCACGTTCCATTTAGTTTCTCTTTTTTTCTCCAATCAGATCATGGCCCTTATAGATGGCATAGAAGAGATTAAAGCATCCCCAGTGTTCTGGAACCCAGTGCATTGTAAACCTGCTTGTAATAACTGGGAGGAAAAGTTCTAGTTGAAGTGGCTAAGTGTAAAAGGAGCTGAATCCATTTGGATTGATTTTTTTATGCTTATCTTAAATAGTATTAGCACTTTGAAAATATGGTAATTGGCAATTTATATATGCAATAGCTGTATTGCCTGTGTAGTGATGATGTCAAACAAAATGAAGTTTGTTGTTCCACGAGAAGACCCTGAATTCCCAATATGTAAAATTGTGTAACTTCCATAACGAAGTGCAATCTGCCGCTAACATTTGCAAAGTTGATTTTAACTTGGTGACTTTCTTTTAGGCTAGAAGCTGTAATGTAATTGCAAGCCTAAATGTTCAAACTGACGTGTAAAGATAAGCTTGCAAATCTACATTTAAGCGTAGATTAAGTGGGTTTGGATGATTGAACTTTTTACCTATATTATTTAGTATCTGATTCTCAGTGGAGCCCTGAACTTTCCAAACTTAATTTCTCACATACTTTCTACATCCATGAGCACTGCAGGCTTGTGGAAATATGGGTAGTTAAAAATACTAGCCTTTCAAGAAAAGTTTATAGCTTTGAAGTGTAGGCTAGAGAGAGGGGAGCTATTTTTAAAAATGATGAGTTCAGAAATTTAGCCTATGTGGGCTTGCACATCTAGTCCTTCATACTCATGTTCACTATTTATCTCCAGCATGAAAGCTCAATTTTGCATGGGAACCATTGCATTCCACTATTTGTAGATACAAAATACAGCTTGGCACAAATCTTTACTAGTGTTGATGGATTAAAATATTTAGCCTTTTTCATTTTTTTTTAAATTTATTTATTTATTTATTTAGTGGAAAACATATTTGTGTTACCAAATGTCAGCTTTAATTCCTGATCTATCTTTTCCTATACCCCAACTCAAACTATGATCATATGCCTACCTTCACCCTGCCTGCTGAATCACATCTAAGACCCTCTCAGGGAGCTTTCACCCAAGAAACTCCTCCTGCAAAATCATTTCATGCAGCCCAGAGAGGAATGTAGTGAGGTAGCAGGTCCTCAAAATGAAGGTATGCCACTTCTTTGTGTCCCCACCATTACTGCAGTTTCTGTTTAACTGCCTCAGGTTCCTTATCAGTAGATGCAGCATGCTTTTTTGTCTTCATCTGCCAGTCTACTGCTGAATGAACAAAGAGGAGCATTAAAGGAAACATAAGGATAATTGCAAAGGCAAGCTTTAAGGAAAAGAAAGAAAGAAAAAAAAAGTGCAACCCTCACTCCCTTAGCCAGTCAGTCATCCAGTTAAAAACAAACAAACAAACAAAAAAACAACCCCAAAAAATGTTTAGTGTTTGTTTAAAAAAATTAAAGGCCAGCCAGCCGACCAACTCAAAAGCTAGCCACTATATTTCTGTTTGATTAATGATCATGTGCTTTGATTGGCTGGATAGCCATACCAATTCCTAGGCCCATTAAATGACTAAAAGTCCTTTACTTAGCCATTCAGAAGTCACTGAAAAAGTAATCATCATTCCCTAGAGATTGTTTGCAGTAAATCCCTGTAATGACTGCAGTGTTGTAAGAAACTTTTTTATCTTTCAGTTAGCTCTAACAGCAGACAATGTGACACAGCTCTGCCTCTTTTTGTACCTGAAGTAATTCCATAGAATGACTGCAAGTGACTCCAACCACATCAGTGTTTGCGAGCACAATGCCAAATCCTGGGGCCTTTAACTTAGTTTCTGTTAGGACAGATGACTCTCATTGAGTACAGTGCTTGAATCTTCTGCCCATTGACTGCTGTGAAAGCTTGCTTGGATAAAGACTTGAGTTAAAGACCCACAGAGTCTGAGTGGAACCTAAAAGTTGTTGTGCAAGGCCGCACTTAAAAAGAGTGTCCAGAAGGTCTTCCTTCTCCCCATTTCGGTGGTCTGTGCTGATGTACCTCATGATGAGAAAAAGCCGCTCTTGACATACAACTACTTTGAGTTGTCACAAGTGCTCAGCTTCATTTAAAGTGACACCCACCCTATCACCCCCCAAGCTAGAATTCCATTATCAGACTGCTTGAAGAAGTTGGGATTCAAATCAGTTTGTACTCTGCTGCTAGCCATGCAGACGGCATGGTGCGAAACAACAGGGAAATGAATGCTGGAGATGGAGAGACAATCAGGAGAGCTGAGTGGAGAGAACAATGTGGCAATGCCAAGTGGAAAGAAGAAGGAAGAAAATGAGAGATAGCAAAGGGAAGGGGCTGTTAATGATTGGGGACCAGATCCAGTTAGGGGACTTGAGGACACGTTTCTCTTCCCCTGTGCTTCAGACCTTCAATTGACTGAAGGGAAGTGTGCACTTACAGCTGGGGTGTGATTCTCAGCTTGAGAAGATGTACCTCATTAGCTTAGATCAAGCTGGTGTGCTGAAAATAGAGTGTAGCCATAACAGCATGAGTTCGCACCACCTCAGCTACACTCTACCTTTAACACATCAGCTTCCTCAGAGCTTGCGCAGGTATGTCTCTTACAACTGAAAACTGCACCCTCGGCTCAAGGCGTAGATAGACCCTTAGCAGTGCAGAATTATGTTTCAGTTCCATGTTCCTGGGTGTGTAAACGTGATTTTAATTCTAGTGTGTTCTGGGGAAAGCCAGTGACACCCACCCCCCCATGAGACACCAAAATATTCTGTCATTTTGCTTGTCCTTCACTTGAACTTTGATGCTTAGGTAGGTGGTTTGGAAA
Source organism: Podocnemis expansa (assembly GCA_007922195.1). Classification (NCBI taxonomy): domain Eukaryota; kingdom Metazoa; phylum Chordata; order Testudines; family Podocnemididae; genus Podocnemis; species Podocnemis expansa. The sequence goes on along the minus strand of ML682116.1, from coordinate 2,311,986 downwards.
TAATTTAAATTAGATGACATGTGGATTGCCAGTGGTAGGAAGCTAGAATGTAGCCCTGAGAAGAAGAGCTTTAAATCCTTATGGTTCTGCTTTCAGCCCTGATCCTGCAATCGCTTATGTACATACTGAGTTTTACACACTTGAGTGGTCAAAATGGAAGTCAATGGAGTGCTTACATGTGCAAAGTTAAGCACATGCGCACATATTTGCAGGAAATGGAGCATTATTACATAAATGAAAATGAATAAATAAAATTTCACAGGGAATTATTTTCAAAGATTCCCTGGATAGTTCCATAAAAACATTTATGGTAGGTTTACTTTTAAAGGGCCAAATCCTGCTTGACTCTCACACAAGTCCTATTGACTTTAGTACAACTGATCGCAAGATTTGGTTAGCCTTTTTCTCAAGTTATGCCAGAGCCTCTTAGAACTCTAAACCAGAGATTATTCACTTAGCGTGTACCTGATCATTCAATGTAGATTATTTTCTTTGTACTCCATAATACAGGATATGTTTGAAACACAGTTCAAAGTTAAACAGTCACATATACTTTCTGCAAATTTAAAGCAATTTATAATGTCACCTCAATTGTGACTTAAGATCACCCATTCTGTTAATTTTTGTCATAAGTTATTTAGCTATACATAAAATCATGCTTCAAAAATATACATACTTTTTTAAAGGGGAAAAAAATGGACTACTCAGATCTTATGCCAGACTTTAATGTAAAATTAATTCCTTTAAAAAGATTTTTTTTAAAAACGCACAACATTTTTCTAATGTGCATTAAGAATGTTGAAGAATTCACTGAAGCATGTGCTTTGAGCTTTCAGGAGCAATCTGTAGTCAGGCATTTTAAATGAAAATTGATTTGTGATTTACATGGTCAGTGGAAAGAAAATTAACTTATGGAAGGTTGTAATGAAATATTAGACAAGTAAAAAAGTAGATGGTGATCTAGTGGAACTAAAAGTCCCATCTGGAAGAATTCTGTGACATTTTTACATTTATCTGTGTTCTGCATGAGTTGTAATGTTAGTGGTAATTTTATGGGACTGAACTGAAATGAAAAGGGTGTTATCACAGATTGCCTACAATATAGGATTGTGTTCAGTGGAGAGTCCTGTATCCTTTTCTCCATTTTCCTATAATATGACTCATTGCACTTTTTTCATCTACTGTTGTTGAATTCATTCAGCCTTTTACTTGAGGTTATTAAAGAAGAACATCAAATGCTCACAAATACAATCTAACAGCACATTTAAAAGCAACACTGCTGCTTCCACTTACTTCTGCATAGTTGAGGCAATGTCCAGAAAAGAGCCTTTAAAATGTACACTAAAGTAGCAAGTGCTGCTAGTGTAAAGCTTTTGCCCTATATATGTTTTCCATTTTAATTTATTGCCTATTGGTGTAGTAATAGGGGACAGAATTAAAGCTTTTCCTGAAAATGTATCGTGCTGTTTGTTTTCTTCCCCCATCTTCAAACTCTGCTGTTAAATGTGTGACATCCCTTTTTGCTTTTGCTGTCAGGTTCTTGGAGAATGAAGAAAGAGAAGCATGTCATCATAACGGGATGCCATGCTCCCACCACTTCTCTTTATTATAGTGGAGAGTCTCCTTCCTGTTTCAGTGTCATGAGCTGATTAGGATTGGAGAAGAAATTGTGGTGCGGGGTTTTAATGCTATACTCTGTTACTTTTCCTGTCTGTGTAGTCCATGTCTGAGTAATGGTATGAGGTTTTTACTCCTGATTTACCATTCTGAAGAGTTGGAAATGTTTAAAACTGGTAGGTTTTGATTCAGCAAAGCATTTGAGTGTGTTCTTAAGATCCATTGAAGTCAGATGCTTAACTGCTTTGCTGAAATGGGTCTTAAATCTCCAGCATGGAGACTGAACTCTATAGGGCAAGTGAAAATTCCATTCTCATTATTAATCAGATATATTTGAAAAAAGAATCTTTTCCTGGGAATTATTCCTAGCTTGTGCTGCTAAGCAGAAAGGCTATCTGTTCTACAAATTTTGTCAAAAATAGAATACACAACATTCCATCTTACAAAATAGATGTGCAGGAATCTTTATGTAGAAAAACTACCTTGTATTTCAGTTTACATTTTTGTCTCTCTTTAGGACACTTCAAGGCCCAATTCTGGTGCTGAGCACACACAATTCCCTCCAAATTCATTTGAAAGTTGATGTTGTGCAGCATTGTGCAGGACTGGGTCCCCAGACTTGTATAATTGGACCTTTTCTCTGCTCTCTTTCTTTTTAAAATGTGCATTGGCAAGTCTGCTTTGCAAATCCACAGTATACATATCAGCCTCAACTGAAATGTTCTTTAACACCAGAGAGTACCATTCTAGTCACTGTGACCAATGCATTACTAAAGGAAATCATTTTAAATACACCCTGCTACTTCTCCAGTGCATTCGTTTCATAAGCACATTTGAAAGGGGAGAAATATCACAAAAGACATATATGTCTTTCAATAAAACTATGTGGTTAATGATGATGGGAGCAGCCTTTCTAATCACAGGATACTGTTAAGGTCAATATTAGGTATTGGCTTTCCGTCCTGTCCATCTGAAACAATATACCATAGTGAATATAATCAGTAAATGGTGGTAAATGAACCTTTTAGAAACATTAGCATTCCAGAAAGACAAGATTTGAGAATAGATGTTAAGTGGATCCTGCGGTTTGTAATTGTAGCCCTGGGAATAATTATCCTAATTAATAGCTGCTAACCCAAGACCCTTTCTCCGGTGTCTATGTATAAGTTAACGATTGCTGTTCTGGAGAGTGTATTTTTGGTAGATTTGCAGTATGTGTCAGCAGGGTAAAAAGGCTCCCGGGAGGAGACTAAGGCTCTGATGATCTTAAGGGTCCCCATTTCTGCTAACCACAAGTACATCACTGTGTGATCAGATAACATCTCCACAGACCACAGTAGTGGTTGGAGATATTAGAATGAAGAGATCCATTTCATCATAAAGTTCCTGATTTCTAAAGTTAATCTTAAGTACATGTAACCTCAGACATGGAGCACTGGCAAGAAGAGGGTTTTATTTTGAGTGTGTGCTTTAAATAAACCAAGAAAGCCAGTTTTTCCATTATGTTTCTTCCTGCCCCTAGTTAAGTGAAATCTATTTCTGCTGGAGTTAATTAAAACCTTTATCATCTATAACATTTTGCAGCATTGGAAGTAAAGGACTGGAAAGATTACTTTAAATAGAATGTTGGGCCTGATTTACTTGACTTTTCTGGCCTTTCAATCTAATTGATGTAAAAAGGTACTTCAGGAAAAGACATAAAGTTTCTAAATCCTGTAATTTCCATGCATTCATTACACTTAATACAGCCATCTTCTAAAGACTGTATAAGGGACGGTTTCGTCCTCTTATCATTAAAATCATTAGTTGCCTGGCCTGAAAGCTGAACTCCAGCAAGACCAGGATTATGATAAATGAACAAGAGAGGAAATCGGAAGAGAGCTGCCTTTTGTTCAGCCTCCCGGTTTGTGATGGAGAGATCTGACAAAGCTTTGGTGGAGTCAGAATATTGGGGCACTGCTCTTGATCTGATGGGATGGAGGACGATCAGGTGTTCTCTGTGGCCAAAAAAGTGTTTTATTTTTTAAAATAATTTAATAACACTGCTGCTTTAACACATTTTTAAAAATAATTCAACGTCATAAAATTGAGTTTGTGAGCTTGCTATTCAACATTTAACTACACCCAGACTCCACCTCCAAGTTGTTAGATAATAGTAGAAAGTTGGATCCTTTTTGAGGTGCAGCAGCAAACCACAAAAATGAAAAAGACAGCTCTCTAAAGCCAACTTTCCTGTAAGCTTCACCCACTGCTACTCACTCTCTAGATTCCCCACCGCAGCCATGTCCAGCTAAGAAGTGGGAGTTCAGCCACGGATGGGAAAATTTATGACAGTTTTAATGGAGTAAAAAAGATGGTACTTGAAGAACCTTTAGTGCTTACAGGGCAAACTTGATAAGATTTGTACAGGTAGCTTATTTGAGTTCTGCAGGGTCTGCCTTGCAGAATTTATTTTATAAATAATTAGATTAATGTTCTGGTGTATTTTTTCCCTGCTTTTCAAAAGAAAAATTACACAAATGAGGGCCTGGAAGGGCTGGCATCTCTTTTTCATCTCTACCACGAATGAATTTGAGCAGCATTTTAAGTACTTAAGGGGAAAGGCAATTTTAAAAAATGTTTGTTTGTTTGTTTGTTTGTTTGTTTGTTTGTTTGTTTGTTTGTTTGTTTGTTTGTT